>JAABOM020000103.1:11810962-11821445 GCA_011800125.2 Solanum clarkiae
ATACCTCATTGTATGACCTCGTTACTACCTCGAGATAACCTTCCCTTCCTCCAAATACTTATCTACAACATAGTAGGAGATAAAACTAGCATTAACAGCCAATAGACACATCTTGGCAGTCCAATCACATAAGAAAACAACACACGGGCAGCAAGCGGGTGTTTATAAACCCGAGCGTATTCCTTTAACTTTTCCACCCCTAATCGTATTTTCTAATACACATTAGCATGTACACATCATGTACAGACTATTTTAATGCCATAACAGTCTTATAACTGCCCACAAAGCACAACACATCACAATTCCACACAATCTAAAAATGGACAGCATAACGTTACCTTCCTTTGCAACCTTTCAATGTCGACAACTCCAAACCTATTCTAACTTTAACCAAACTTTTCCAGCAACATTTACACATATAAACAGATCTAGAACGGTCTTATAACAGAACTTAATAAGTCATGAAGGAGTGAACTAATAGCCTTATATACAACAGCCTGCAAGTTCCAATCAACTTGACGCTTAAGATAACACAATAAAATGCTCGTTAAATGAAACCAAAATCAGGGCAGCAACCTTAGGGTGATGTTTATAACTCAAACCATGTTAATAACACCAAGTTATCTTCTTAATACAACTCACAAACTATAGATAAATCACCAACACAAAAGGAAAAGGTGCAGCAACTTTCAGCACAAAATCCATCCAGATTTTCCAGCACCAACATACTAGCATATACTTCTTGTTTTTCACAAGAAAACCATAGTAAACACATGTGTAAACTTACTTACTACTATCTTCAAGGTATAGGGCTTCTATAAGAACCCTAGAAGTCCCTTTTAGTTGCTTTACAAAGTTGAGAAAACTTGAGAGAAAGTGGAGAGAGCAATATTATAGCACCTAGCCAGGGACGATCCTATCAACGGGGGGTAGCCCGAGGGGTTGAGTATAACCTATCCAGGGACGAACCCGATATAGTTTCACCACTGATCAGTCGGTCATTTGTATTACAGTTGTGCATAGATTTTGCAGTACAGGTTTTACAGTAAAGGTAAAGTAATATAAAGAACATAAAGTACATGATCCCATAGTACAACTAAAGGTGGTCTTTTATGCTGCACCCATGTATAGTTTCATTTAAATTGTTACTTCATATGCAGTGTTTCCTGCCTTACATACTTACAGGATATTTAGCTGCTGTCATCAAGCTCCAGGTTGCTTCGGGTCTTTGTATATATCTAGAGCTTACATGTTTATTGCACAGTTCATTGAGGCGGGGCCTGTCCCGACCCTTATCTGTTTTTTTTTATTTAGAGATTTTGTAGACTATGTAAATTAAAGTGCGATCATGTCTAGTACTTTAAATACTATGGCCCCAATGGCCTAGTCATATGCATTTTCTTTTGGCTTGTTAGCACTGTTTATCTTCGTAAAGGCATGTCAAACGCAGAAACCCCTTATAGTGTGTATAGAAAGCACATAGTTATAGGTTGGTTGTCCATAGCTTTATCGGCAACGCGTGCCAGTCCGCCTTAACGGGGCCTTGGGGCGTGATAGGACTTCACCCTGCGCACCACTGAGATCCAAATCGTACAACTCAGAGTTGGTGAGCTCTCCTTACATTCCGGAGAAGCCCTTTTTACCAGCTATCTTTTATTGAGTACTATTTTCATTTGAGGTGTCTATAGTCTGTCATGGAAATGTCTAGATTATTGGTTAGAGGCTTCATAGATGTTGAGGGAGTGATTTCTTAAAAAGTATTGTATAATTTCAAAACCTTGTCCTTTGAAACTTTGAACGAGTTCTTTTTAACAATATTGTATCTATTTGAGTTATTTTCTTTCGTTGTTGAGTACCATGTTACGATGAGGCCAAGTTGTTCGCTCGGAGGCTAGCAATAGTCTTCGTGTGCCAGCCATGCCAAGGGTACTCTTCTAGGGCGTGACAAACTTGGTGTCAGAGCACAGAGTTCAAGAGTCCTAGGGAGTCTCTGAAGCTTGTCTAGTAGAGTCTTGTTTATGTCTGTATTCTGCACTACACTTCATAAACAGGAAACTATAGGACATTAGGGATTTTTACCCTTTCTTGTGATCTGAGTTCGTGCGATAGAGTTGAAAATCCTAGAAATTTCTTTTCTGAATCGTGTGTTATGTGATTGTACATCATGCCTCCAAGACGTTCAGTAACCCAGAGAAATGCCTCAGCTAGCACTGCCTAGAACCCTACTTCAGAGGTGCCTCCCTAAATGGAAATGACGGGCCGAGGCCGATCGCCCAGATCACTGGTGTTGTTGTGACACCTACTTCTCCACCTGCTCCAACTTTAGAGGCCGAATTTCGAGGATCCATAGCTATGCTTACCCATTTAGTAGCTGCTCAGAATGGGAATCAAGGTTCACTAGCCGCTAGCTCTAGCTCTCAAAAGCCCACGGCTGCTTCCAGGCTAAGGGCTTTTTTAAGGATGAACCTACTATCTACACTGGGTCAAAAGTTGAAGAGGACCCTCAGAACTTCATTGATGAGATGTCGAGGGTGTTAAAGACCATGCATGCGACTAAGACTGAGGGAGTTAAACTACCTGCTTACCAACTCAAGGATATGGCCAATGTTTGGTACAATCAATGGGAAGAGAGTTGGGGAGAAAGTGTTGAGCCTGCTACTTGGGATGAGTTTGAAGGTGCCTTTCTCGATCACTTTTTCCTGCAGCAGCTAAGTGATGCAAAGATTGAGGAGTTAATAAACTTGAAACAAGGGGGATTGTGAGTGAAGGAGTATAGCTTGAAATTCATCCAACTATCCAGGTACGCTGTAGAGATGGTCCCGAATATGAGAGCAAGAATGAGGAAGTTCGTATCTGGGTTAGGTAAGAATGTAAAGAGAGAATGTAAGGAGGCATTGTTAATTCCAGATATGAATATTTCAAGGTTAATGGAAACTGAGGAGGACAAGAAAAAGGATAGAGAGGAGCATCTGAGAAAGAAGGTCAGTCAGCTGAGCTTGAGTCCATTCAGCACAAGCAGGGCAAGAGAGATAAGTCCTACCTCCAAAAGAGGTCCTCCAACTATGCACCGTCTTTAGCTAGTGTACTAGCTCCGAGCCATAGGCATGATCAAAAGTCCCAAGGCCAGCCAAATTTAGGGCACAGGGTTCGTAAGCCAGTGTGACTCTTGGCTCTAAAGGGAGGCCACCTTGCGGGAAATGTGGCAAAATGCATCTGGGAGAATGTAGAGATGGAGGGAATGGTATGTATAAGTGTGGAAAGCCAGTTCTTTTTCAGTGGGAGTGTCTGACATAGGGCAATAAGGCCCAATCCGCTACCATAGCACCACCAGCGAGGGGTAAAAGGAGTTGCACCAGTACCAGGTGGAGGGACAAACCGTCTGTATGCAATGGGGAATCTATAGGACCAAAAGGACTCATAAGGCCAAGTGTCTCTACATGGGGTGCTCCTGTCTTGTTTGTAAGAAAGAAGCATGGTTCCTTGAGGATGTTTATCGACTATCCTCAGCTGAATAAGGTGAAAATTAAGAATAAGTATCCTCTTCCTTAAGGATGTGTATTGACTATCGTCAGCTGAATAAGGCGCTACTACTTGTATAGAGTGCATGTTGATGTGTTCACAGATCACAAAAGCCTACAATATGTTTTCACCCAGAAGGAGCTTAACTTGAGGCAAAGAAGATCGCTTGAATTGCTCAAAGACTATGACATTAGCATTCTCTGCCATCTAGGTAAGGCTAATATGGTTTCAGATGCTCTTAGCAGGATGTCCAAGGGGAGCATTGCCCTTGTGGGGGAAGAAAGGAAAAAGTTGGTCAAAGAGGTGCATAGACTGGCTAGATTGGGAGTACAACTTAAAGAGAATAATGAGGGAGGGTTTAATGTCCAGAATCAGTCTGCTTCATCTTTAGTGTCAGAGGTGAAGGAAAAGCAAGATCGAGATCCTGTTCTATTGTTGTTGAAAGATGATGTGCATAAGCAGAAGGTTATGACTTTTGCCAAAGGGAGAGATGGGGTATTGAGGCATCAAAGCAAATTGTGTGTTCCTGACATTAACAATGTTCGAGAGAGAATCATGGAAGAAGCACATAACTCCAGGTATTCCATTCATCCTAGCTCCAACAAGATATATCATGACTTGAGAGAAGTCTATTGGTGGAATAGGATGAAAAGGGATATTGTGGAATTTGTTGCAAAGTGTCCCAATTGTCAGCAGGTCAAGGTTGAGCATCAGAGACCAAGTGGTTTAGCTCAGAACATCGAAATTCCAAAGTGGAAGTGGGAAATAATCAATATGGATCTCATTACCGACCTACCAAGATCTCGAAAGCAACATGACACGATTTGGATAATAGTGGACAGAATGACTAAGTCTACTCACTTCTTGGTGGTCAAGACAACTAATATTGCGGAGGAATATGCCAAGTTATATATTTGTGAGATTGTAAGGTTGCATGGAGTTCTGTTGTCCATAATCTCGAACAGAGAAGCTCAATTCACCTCTCAGTTTTGGAGATCTTTCCAGAAGGGATTGGGTACTAGGGTGAATCTAAGTACAGTCTTCCACCCTCAGACAGATGGCCAGGCAGAGCGTACTATTCAGAAATTGCAGGATATGTTGAGAGCATGCGCTATTTATTTTAAAGACAATTGGGATGACCATTTGCCTTTAATAGAGTTTGCTCACAACAACAACTTTCATTCGAGTATTCAAATGGCCCCATATGAGGCACTCTATAAAAGGAGGTGTAGATCACCGATTGCATGTTTTGAGGCAGGAGAAGCAGAGTTGATCAGAACAGACTTGGTTCACCAAGAGATAGAGAAAGTGAAGACTATTCATGAGAGGTTGAGGATTGCACAGAGTCGATAGAAATCTTATATGGATGTCCGAAGAAGATACTTAGAGTTTGAGACCGATGATTGGGTATTTTTGAAAGTGTCGCCCATGAAGGGAGTAACAAGGTTTGGGAAGAAAGGAAAGCTAAGTCCAAGATACATTGGTCCTTACCGAGTCATAAAGAGAGTGGGTAAAGTTGCATATGAGTTAGAGATTCCTTCAGTATTAGCGGCTATCTACCCGATTTTCCACATTTGTATGCTTAAGATATGTTTGGGAGATCCACAGTTGGTGGTGCATGTCGAGAGCATTGAGATAAAAGATAGTATAAGTTATGAGGAGATTTCTATCCAAATCCTTGATCGCCAGGTTCGAAGGTTGAGAAACAAAGAGATTGCGTCTATTAAGGTATTGTGGAGGAACTAATTCACAGAAGAAACTACTTGGGAGGCAGAGGAGGACATGGAGACCAGATACCCCCACTTATTCCAGCCTATGGATGATGAGGGAATTGATGGTAATAATTCCTTCTATATTCTTATTCATTGAGTTTTCTTTCATTCATAGATATGATAGAGTTCCAGAGTTCGAGTAAGGATTGGTATGACTTGTTAATGTGATGTGATTATTATAATTGTTGCATTCCTTATTCGATTGGTTTAAATGAGTCAGTCAAGGGGTAATTAATTGTTAGAGTCCATGACAGGATTCATACCTTAACCTGTATTCTCTTCATTCGAGGACGAATGATCTCAAGGGGCAGATAATGTAACGACCTGGTTGCATTCTTGCATTTTTTTTATTATAAATATTGTTATTGCTCCATTTTCTCTATTGTCTTGTCTAGTGCTCCATTATAAGATTTCTTTAATGCTAACACATAAGATTTCCATTAGATTCTTTCGTTAAATATTTCTTCAGAAGCATATGATCCCTTATTCTGTTATACTGCTTTTTGGAGCGCATAGAATGCTCTATAAATTGAGCATTCTGCTCAAGTTCAGAAGGTAGAAAATATGAGAAGTGAGAACAAGAGAATAACGTGAGAAAGAAAATAGTTTGCATATTATTTGAGAGTTTTATTATCTGAAGGGAGGCGTTTCATTCTGTAGAGCTTCGATAATTTTATTCTTGTAAGTTGCTCCAATTTTTAAAATCTTTTACAATAAACTATTTTAGACAAATGAGTTTATTTTCATGTACTTTTAAGTACTTTATTATGAGAATATTATTTATGATGAGTGATGAATTTATCTTGATGCATAAAAGTTAAATCGAAAGACCCTACATGTCACTTTATTTACTTGAGTTAGATATTTAAAAGAAGTAGTTGATGAGAAAGTTTTATCCATTCTCTTGCTATTATATAAGGACTTTACTATTTAAAATTATGTTATGTCTTGAGATTTATGTTCTATGTGAAATGAGTTTACATGAAGTTGAGTTGAGGTTAATATGACGAATTGAGAATACTTGAGTCATTAAATATAAAAACATGTTACATTATAAACTTGTTTACATAACATGATGAGTAAGGTTAAAAGAGTCCAAATGACCATTTGAATTGAGTTGAGCATGATAAGTTACATGATTGTTGAGTTGACTATATTTGAGTATTTGTGAATGAATTGATGAATATTTGAGACGAATTGAGATAACTCTATGAGGTTGAGGATGATTTGATTGATGGAGTATTGAGGATTGAGTTACATGATGATTTCAGCATGTTTAAGTCTTGGGATGAGTATGAGCACAGAGCAGGGAGTGAGTACATTTTACTTTAACCTCTAGAACTATGTTGCCAGCGTATGATAGTCATACAGCATCATTCTGATGACTTGTCCCACAAGTCGACATTTACCCTGGATTCAAGAGAGAGCTGATCGTCCTATGCCGTGGCATGTATTGGATGGGCGTAGAAACGACGCCGATTTGTTGTATATCACCTAAATTGTGGTGGTGGGAGGTATGTCGGTTAAGAGAAACTCCTAAGAAACTTTGATTGAACATGAGATTTACAAACTTAAGTTTATATTCACTATATATGTGTATATATATTGTTTGAATGCATGAAATGTTGTAAATTGTTATATACTGAGCTGAACGTGAGTTGAGCTGTTGAACTTATCGTACATTCCATGTACTGACACCTTTGTCGCTGCATCGTTTTATGATACAGATACTGGAGATAGAGGACTTCAGCCCGTGTAGCGCTGAGATCCGGATTGTACACCTCAGAGTTAGTGAGCTCTCCTTATATTCCGGAGAAGCCCTTTTTACCTGTTGTCTTTTATTGAGTATTATTTTCATTTGAGGTGTCTATGGCCTATCATGGTACCATCTAGATAGTTGATTAGAGGTTTCATAAACGTTGAGGGAATGATTTCTTAAAAAGTATTGTATAATTTCAAAACCTTGTCCTTTGAAACTTTGAGTGAGTTTTCATTAATAATATTGTATCTATTTAAGTTATTTTCTTCTGCTGTTGAGTACCATGTGACGATGAGGCCAAGTGATTCGCTCGGAGGCTAGCAATATTCTTCGCGTGCCAGCCACGCCAAGGGTATCCTCCCGGGGCGTGACAATTATGTCCATGTAAGTTCTTACTTATGGATGTGAAGTGCACCACATTCATGACTAAGAGGTTACCAGCCTATTTTTCATACTCAATTTACTTGTCGCTCTTCATTAGCCAAAGGTTATCTTAGCATAAGAGATTTCCTTTTCAATCTATTGGGTCAAACTACAAGCAGTCTGATTCCTATGTTTGGGACATGTAGGCGATCTCTATGTTGAAAACTTGTCTATGCTCCAACCTCTTCTCATTCTAGTCCCAAGCTTTTCGGTCTCTCCATAATTCAACTCTGAAATAACTTTTGAATTTTTTTCAAAATCGTACCTAAAATCAAGTGTCGTAAACTACAACTAGCCTGAATTCTCATGTAACCTGAGATATGTAGGAAACCCGACACTGGGGATCCGGCCCTAATTTTCTAAAGTTCGTACTTCTCTTTCAAAAGGTGAAAGTGTGCTTGGTCAAAATTAGATTCATCAACTTCCTTTGTCTCGGGTCTCTTTCATCGATCCAAGCCAAATAAGGGGCAGCTGTTGAGACCCAATTTTGACCCTCCAAATTATAAATTAATTATTGAGCTTCTTCAATTTTTAACAATGTAAAATAATTATCTTTGGAAAAAACATATATTTTAAGCTATTTTATAGTTATATTTATTCAAAAATCATTCTTAAAAAAAAGATTTTATTTTCTTGCTAATTATCTTGATTTAATTATAAGTTATTTTAAAATTAATTTTTTCACTTTGATATTTCAAGAAGTTCATTAATTGATCTAATTTAATTCGTCATGTATTTAAATTCAACCCCATATTTTTCCGACCCCGCATGTTTTCCCTTTTTTCTTTTCCTTTTGCTTTTTACTTTTTATTTTTTACTTTCTTTTTCTTCACATGGGACCTATGTGTCTATCCATTATTCTTTCCTCTTCCTCACACTCACAAGACTCAAAAAATTCTCCTTTCTTCTTCTTCAACCAACTACCCAAAAATCAAACTGCTACAATCATCTCCAACGATTCCAGTTCCAGCAGTCATTTTTGAAACAACTTAACGTCTCTCTCTAATATTCCAATTTTAAAATTCAAAATTTTCTCTATAAAATCCCCACTTTTTTGCTCACTGTAAGGGAAGCGATTCTGGATAATAGAGGAGATATTAAAATTTCAAGAGGAGTCGTCCCTCATCTCAAAAAAATATATATATTAAGATTTTCGTCTAGTAAGCCAATTTTCAAGAAAAGTTCAGTCACGTTGAAGACCACTTAGGCCGAAACTTTTTTTTATTTTTGAAGTTATGAAACCCATAAGTGAGGTTCTGCTTTGGTGTTGAATGCTCCCTTTTTAACTCGTCTTCCCAAGTTCGGTGCCCCGAAAAAGGTAAACTCTTTCTCGTTCATCATTCGTTTTAGTTATAAATGTTGTTGATTTAGCTGTAATCTTGTAATTTTGTTTCAATAGCCTATCGTCTTATATCGGTCGAGCATGGAATTTCCCCCGTCTTTGGTTTCATTGCTTGTTATTTTGTCTGGTTCAATAATACCACTTATCCTAGTGAATTTTACGGGCCTGCTGGACCAGAAGCTTCTCAAGCTCAAGCATTTACTTTTCTCGTTAGAGGCCAACATCTTGGGGCTAACGTGGGATCTGCTCAAGGACCTAAAAGTTTAGGTAAATATCTATGCGTTCCCCGACTGGAGAAGTTATTTTTGGAGGAGAAACTATGAGTTTTTAGGATCTGCGTGCTCCATGGTTAGAGCCTCTAAGGGGTCCAAATGGGTTAGACTTGAGTAGGTTGAAAAAAAACATACAACCTTGGCAGGAATGGTGTTCCACGGAATATATGACTCATGCTCCTTTAGGTTCTTTAAATTCCATAGGTGGTGTAGCTACCGAGATCAATACAGTCAATTATGTCTCTCCTAGAAGTTGAATCACTTCATGCCGACCCATTCCGAATCCACTTTCCGGCCTCATATGAGAATAGAAAACTAGAGCATTTTATCCATAAGTGGATGAAGAATCGCGAACATAATAATTTCTGGTTGACCAAGTTCCCAGAAAAAAGATACTTTCAAGAAAGGATGAGCACGACTACTTTCGAGAAAGGACGAGCCATGTGCGAAGCGGATAACTGCTAAAAGCATCTAAGTAGTAAGCCCACTCCAAGATGAGTTCTCTCCTATTCCGACTTTCCCAGAGCTTTCGGTAGCACAGCCGAGACAGCGACGGGTTCTCTGCCCTGTGGGGATGGAGCAACAGAAGTTTTTTTTGAGAATTCAAGAAAAGGTCACAATGAGATGAGCCATTTATCATTATGATAGGTGTCAAATGGAAGTGCAGTGATGTATGCAGCTGAGGCATCCCAACAGACCAGTAGACTTGAACCTTGCTCCTACAAGACCTGATCAATTCCATCGGGCACTCGCCATCTATTTTCATTTTTCAAATCTTTGACAACACGAAAAAATCATTGTTCAACTCTTTGACAACATGAAAAAACCAAAAACTCTACCCTCCCTCCCTTTCTGTCCAAGGGATGGAAGGGCAGAGGCCTAACAGCCGCCGCTGACAACACTCCACTGCTATCGTCATGTACATGGTACAACAAGAAGAGAATTAGCAGAAATCGAAAGGTTTTTACCCAAAACTCCACTTTCTCTTTTTCCCTTTTACTACTATTATATCTTCTATTGGTAGATACTAATTTATACCCTTTTTATTCACATGTACTTCCTCCTTCGAGTCTAATTTGGACTTTGTCTTTGTATATCCTTGAGTTTCGAGTCAATCTCTTCATTTACGAGATGGGACGAAGCTGTTACATAGTCTGGGAAGCTACTTGGCAGTTTGAGGAAGTTGTTTACTTTACTTATTAAATCAGTATAAGTGTCTGAATTGCTAAGATCTGAATTATCATCATCTATTTCTAATTTATTTTCTACTTTATTAATTACCTGTATTGTTACTTGTTCATTTTCTTTTTCTTCTTCGGTAGTTATATTTTTTGATGTATCAGTGTCGGAAGTTAGTTTTTCTTTCTTTTCTTTAGAAAAATTCTTTTCTAATTTA
>JAABOM020000103.1:11821545-11845613 GCA_011800125.2 Solanum clarkiae
CTGAGTGGGAGATGAAGGAATTATATTTGGGTCACCCATGTGGGTCAACCAAATTAATTTAGATAATAAATAAATATATGTTCGTTATATATTTAATTTATATTAAGAAAAAAAAAAGAAGTGACACAACTATTCAGTATGTTTCTGAATAATTGCATTCTTTTATAATTATAAAAGGACTCTTGTTTCAAAAATAGAGAGTAACGTTGGATAGGAAAAAGTTTTCTATTTTTCTTCTCTTCTTCCTTCTCCAATTCTTAAAGGTTCCATTGAAGATTCTAGTGAAGAGTTCTTCTCCAAAAGATATAGACTTCTGTAATAGGTACGCGATTATAGACTGTGAATATTTTGGTGTAGTTCGTGTTTCATAAATATATGATTGCACTATTAGACTAGTGAAACAAATTCAATGATCATGTAAACTAAGTGTTTGATGAGATTCTTCAGTAGATAATGCATTTTTATCTGCAAGAAAAGAAAAACAATAGATAAATTGAGTATACAAAGAATTACCTTTTCATGAGTTGTAAGGATAAATGCAGCCTTGATAACTTTGATCTTTTGTAGATAAATTTTAATTTTTGCATTGAAAAAACTAACAAAAGGATTGCATAGGAACAATGAATAATGTTTAATTTATTGAAGAATACGGTAGTTGAGTTTTTGAAAAAGAAGTTAGGCAAGTGGATGAGGAATTGTAGGAGTGATTTCTGGTAGTTGATATTTTTGGGGGATGTTTATCTCTTTTTTTTTTTTTTTTTTTTTTTTTTTTTTTTTTTGATTGGTTTTACTTTAACTTGACTCTTCATTAATTTTTTTTTTCACTTTTCACATTTTTTTGTTGTCTATTGATAATTTAATTTTTGTGGTGATACCATGTGTCAAGTAGGCTATAAATAAAAAATTAAATAATTTAAATTTTAAAACTTAAAAATTGAATGTTTTATGCTGCTTTGTAGTACTTTTTAAAATATAAATCTAATTTTTTTAAAATAGAAAAATCAAGTATTTTTATGGTATTGTCCTGTTATATTTTCTGTCTCAGTTATTATTATATATATAAATAGATATAATGTGTTTATTTCTTATTATGTTTTCTAAAAAAATGTAAGTCAGCGTGGGACACAATGGATCTTTTTAATTATGAATTTTCAGTTTATTAATATTTTAAAAAGAATTTTGGTTCTGTGTGTGTAGTAATGGTGCACAATTTGATTTCTTAAAAATAGGGAAAAATAATCTTAAACAATAAAGAAATTAATTTTGAATACACTGAAAGTTGATTTATTTTACTTTGTATTTTGAATACACTGAAAGTTGATTTATTTTATTTTGTATATTTTTGTGAGTGCTTGGTGGTGAGGACGTGGGGGAGGGGGAGAACAGTTTTTCTTTTCTTTTCTTTTTTTAATTTAAATTACTGTTTCTTTTTGTTAATTGATAGTTTTTAATAATTTTCTATTTAATTATTTTTAAATATTAACTAATAACTAATTTAACTAATTATTTGTCCTAAGATGCCACATGGCGTATTCATTGACTGTCACTTGACTGAATATGGTGATTTTATCCACTCCTTTTAATAATATAGTTTTATATTCCCAAGTAGTCCATTATGATTTTATTTTTCCTTTTTCCTTGAAAAACTTGCATATAAAAAGGGGTATATTTAATCATGGAATTAACTTAAAAAATTCTTCACTAGTCATTATATGTATTAGTAAGTGGACACATATGTACAATTAAATGTAGTAGAAGATGATCAAAGAGTGTTTCTTAAAAAGGTAAGTTATGTGTACAACATCTATACACATGACATACCAATACAATCTGCAGTAATTTTTTTTATGTTATCTAGCTTACTAAATGAACTGCGATAGCAATACTAAAGAATCATTAATTATATGCAAATACATCAAACACAATTTGATTTTAAAACAAAACATGAGAAATTTTTTGTGAAAAAATTACATGCTTGTTGTAGTTGTTAGATATAGTTTGAAAGTTTCTCCTTCTTTCAATGCATAATATTAAATCGGTAATGCATTTTTGTCTTCAAGAAAAGGAGGACAATAGATAAATTGAATATATAAAGAATTACCTTTTCATGAGTTGTAAGGATAAATACAGCCTTGATAATTTTGATCTTTTGTAGATAAATTTTCATTTTTGCATTGAAAAAACTTAATCTATCAATCTCGGATGGAGCCAAAGATTCACTATTTTTTGGCTTTGGGTATGATAGAATAAAACAAAATGGCTCTTTAAACTGTCTGCGCTTCTTTCAATTGTGAAGTAGCAGTTAGTCAATGCAACTTTTGACGCTCATCATGGATCATCCGGAAACAGTCGCAATATGTTTTTAAACATAAGGATCAGGCTGCGTACATCAGACCCCCTTACCCCGCAATGGACGGGAGTCTTTGAGGCATTGGGGTAATGTTGTTGTTGTTGCTGCATTGAAAAAACTAACGAAAGAATGGCTGCATGCGAAATTTTATTTTATATCTTGCATAGGAACAATGAATAATGTTTAATTTATTGAAGAATACGGTAGAGTTTTTGAAAAAGTAGACAAGTGGATGAGGAATGGTAGGAGTGATTTCCGGTAGTTGATATTTTTTGGGGATGTTTATTTTTTATTTTTATTTTTATTTTTTGTTGGTTTTACTTTAACTGACTCTTCATTAATTTTTAAATTATGTAATGCTTATAACATCTCAAATATCAACTTCACAAAAGTTCTTTCTTTAATATGTTACAACATAAAGAACATATGTTTACTAATTAAAATATTCTCAAAATACAATATATATCTTAAATAATCAATTTAATATTATTTATTAATATTTTTATTTGTCTAATATAAATTTTTTGTTCTAGATAACTAACTATTGTTTTTAAAATTTAATATAATTTTGTAACTACACTTGTGCAATCAAACAACACACTTGTAATTACCTTGTTATTACGTTGTAGCAAACAAATAGGTCACAATAATTAGTAGACTATATAATTACTAGGCTACTAATTACTATTCTAGAAATTACATCAATTTTAATTATCAAGTGGCTTCCAAACAAACCCTTGAGCAAGTAAATACATACAATCTATATGACATAATACACATAGAACATTATTGTAGTAAACAGATTTGCATTAGGATATATGTATTACTTGTTCAACTTTATACAAATTTAAATATCTATTTGTGCACATTTAAAGTCGGAGAGCATACATGCCAAAGTTAAATCGAAAGACACATTTATTATGTATTACGCCTTCAGATTACGTATAACAACTACGATTACACATCAATACTAGTTAGAGTCATTTAAATCTTCATTGTCAATGTCACTCCATTAGTTGATTCTATTGAAAAGTGTTTTTAAGTTAAAGCTCCATAAGGGATGCAGTAAGAACACAAGTTAGGCCACCATCATTTCACATTAATTTCATGACCAAATAAAACCAAAATGTTTGTGCATTTTCCTAGCAAGTCTGGAGTCTCGACTATGGACAGCCCCGCCCCACTTGTATTTCCCTATCAAAAGTTAACTAAAAGCTAAAACCACACCATTCGAAGACTATAAAAGTCGAAGGAAACGTAACGATCCAAAGTGAAATCTAGGATTGTAAACAAAAACTGAAGCGGAAATATCACTGGGAATTAGTTGATAAATCTTGGTCAACCCTTGGGAGTAACACAACAAAGCACGAGATAGACCAACGATGCATGTACAACTTTGCTGTCAGAATGTTAACAAGATTCAATAAAATAAACATCAATAGAATATACTTGAATATCAACTTTTTGTTTCCAACCATCTGCTTTGTAAGTAGAACATAAAAAAACTACTGGGATGAAGGAAATATACCTAACATGGACAAAACTTAGGTTGTAGAATGAGATATGATACCCACCATAGCCTTTTTTTTTTTTTTTTTCTATGTTAAAACTCGTATGCATCTTTCAAAATTTCTGTTTTTGAATATTTAAAGAATTTCACAATAAACCTGCTTCAAAGAGGTTTCTCCTTCTCAGGGTCTCATCTACCAGTTTGAACGTCTTCTTTACAAGCTTTGGATCAAGGGCTGTGGTTCTGTAGATCTTGAACACCCGGTCCACGCAATCTGGTGCAGTGCTTTGGAAATATGACTCCTCAAATTTTTTCTTTACAAACCTAAAGTGTACATCATCAAAATACAGAATGGACCATTTAGAACATGAATTAAACAAGAATGTCAATGGAAACACTAAAACAAGTATCTCTTGAAGAGCCCAACAAATCCATCCACGTCATTTATAAAAGTACTGCACATGGAAAAGCTTACTCATAAGCATGCTCAATCTCTTGTTTTCCTGTTGAAACGGCCTCGTAATCTTTAAACCACTCACAAGTATTCAGGGGAACCTAAAGCCATGGGATGTCATTCTTAGATGAGAAAAAACAGTTCCATAGACACAAATCAATGCTACATTAAATGTACTTACTTTCAGAATCTTCTGCTCAAATATATCAAATTTGTTCAGAAACAGCATGAAAGAAGTTTTCTGCACAAAGAATAAAGTGTCAACTTGCTAACTGGTCTGATTTATTTGGTTTATTTTTTCTTTAACCCAAAAGAAATGATGTAAATATATATAACAAAAAAGAGCCATGAGTATAAGCTGATTCAACTGGATATTATATAGTTCAAGATCCCCAAGCAAGTATGGTCTTCTAGCAGACACCTAATACTTACCTCAAAACATGGTTGCTTTAAAACCCACTCAAAGAGTTCCTTGGTCTCCATCATTCGGTTCTTCCTTTCATCCTCAAATAGAGTTTGATCATACCTGAGTCAACAATAGAACAATGATAAGTATGCAGTTGCCTCATTTCCTACTCACAAATTTAACATCCTTTTGACCAAGATTGATGAATGATTTATTTCCTTCTCATTCTGGAAAGCTACATGATCCACGTACTGCTACTTATGATCAAGTCCAGATTTCGGTTGACTTGATGTTAGAAATTTCAGAAAGCTAGGAATAGAACTCTTACTCACTAATAGCAGCACAAAATATAACTGCTGTTACGCCTTCAAATAGATGAATCCACTTTCTTCTCTCATTTCTCTGACCTCCAACATCAAAAAGCCTATATACTTCTCCACTTTTTTTGTTTTCTCCAACTGGACTGCAGATATTTTGGTAGTTATTAAGCTATCCATCGTCAGTAAAAAGAATACAATGCATCTTGTAAGAAAACAAATACTAGGTCATAAACAATTGCATCATTGGAGGACCACAAGAACTGGATCATAATCAAAAAATTCAAGGACATATAAATGTACTCACTTTGACAGGCACAAGGAGGCACTTAGGCAACAGATGAGGGATAAACAAAACCCAAGTGACTGAACAGCAACTAGTTATAACATTTAAACAGTATAACGATTACCTAGTTCTTTGAATGCTACAAGAAAGACGCATAAATAAGCCTACTATTCAAGGCAGATTGGACCTGCCTACAAAAAAGATAGTAGGAAGGATTTCTAACAACATATGCCTTGTTCTGACAGGAAAAAGAAAACTGAGTGGTTCAGATAGTTCTGTCACTTTGCTTGCAGATCCAATAGAAGGTAGCAATTCTTACGCTCTAGATTAAACCAGCACTTTTTTAAGAGATCAAAATGTAAAATACACTGAAAGTGAGGGTTTAGACAATGGATAAGAGGACAGTTCAAGGATGTGTGGAAATTCACCTGAACTGTATTTCAACGACACCAGTTGTTCGAACCCGGGCAAAAAGAACATCCTCCTACAAGATAACAAGAAGAATGACTACTCATTTAAGATCTCCAATAAAGTAAATAAAACCACTGTAATGCATATACGAAAACTGTGTTAAAGACATCATTAAATAAACAAAGTTTTTTCTCCCGCATCTTAAAATTATAAATGAGGTAGTCTAGACAATTCAACAAGAACGAAACAGACAAAATTCCTTGGTTAAAGTACCACAGCCATCATCATCAAAGAATTTTGTCGAGCTTGGCAAGGAAAAGTATCTAAACCAGCACTTAAAGGAGTGTAAAAGGGTACCATAAATAGACAAAATAAATGTATCGCATCTTTAGCTAAGGAAATTTATACAATTCACTAAGAGGTAGCTTGTTAGAGTGTATTAGAAAAATATGCATGCATTAATTAGGTGTATTAGTAATATCGTATTTTGCTTTCGGGGCTTGATATTTTTGAGACGAGGGTCTCTCGGAAATAGTCTCTCTATCTCCACTAGGTAGTGGTAAGGTCTGCATATATTTTACCTTCCCTAGACTCCACTTGTGGGATTTCACTAGGTATGTTGTTGTTTACTAATGCAAACATTATCAATACACTCTATTTAGCGTTATTTTTATACATCCTACCAAGCGACCCCTAAATGCAATGCAAGATGTTGTGCATGAAGAAAGAAATTATAGCAATTGAGAGTAATTGCACAGCAACTATAAGAACTTGATAGATGAACTACACTTTCCTTTACCAGCAATAGACAGGCAACACTTGCACTTCTTACACTTATGCTTTGAAAGAACGCCACTAATGTAATAGAAAATTAGATACTTGCATATATGGTAAGCAAGGGAAAGTGTACTGTAATAGCAAGTATCTTGGATGCTTGACAGTGTATTTAACTATAGCAAGCTGCAGTTTGAATTTTGAAATATTTTACCAACACTAGGGCTGTCAAACAAGTGGTAAAAAAGAGATAAGAAAGACACTTGGTTTGGCCCAGCCTGTCAAAGTTATACATGTCAAGACTACCATTCTTTCCAATTTACGTTGACACCCCTAGGACCAAAACCCCAACATAAAATAGTTCTAATAATGCATCTGAGCCAAAAGTGATATCTACAATTGTGAGTTCAACATCATGTAGAGGATAGTTTTACGATAGAGTTGAAGAACAGATGGTTATGATTTCTTTGCAAATTCAATATGAAAAGTAGAATAGATTTTCTTTTTTCTTTTAGAATTAATATTACTCAACGTTTAGCCGCTATTCTATATCTGTTGTTTTTCTTTTAACTTGGGGTGGATGCATTTTTAGTCGAGAGCCTTTTGGAAACCACCTCTCTATCTCATGAGGTAGCGGTAAGGTTAACGTACACTTTACCCTTTTCCAGACTCTACTTTGTGGGATTTCACTGAGTATGTTATTGTTGTTGTAATGAAAGCACAACTCCTAATTGGGAAATACCTCATTGCTATTTCTTACCTTTGTTGGAAGATAATGTATATCAGAAAGTCTCTCCAAGTTTTCCATGAAATAATGGGCACAATCTGGAACCTGAAGCTCATTACCACGTAACAGAGTTTCCTACAAGAAAGAAAGAACTCAATCAGAGTAAAGAAAAGTTAACATTTGCTCAATAAAAGATTAAGGGTGTATTTGGTACGAAGGGAAACAAGTTTTTCAATTTTCCTATGTTTGGTTGGTAAGAATATTTTGAAAACATTTTCTCTAGAAAACAAGTTCCTCAAAAATAAGGAAAATGACTTCCCTAGTGGAAGTAGGAAAGAAGTTCCACAAGTGGCATTCCACATTAATTGTGTCCCCACCCTCCAACACACCTCATCTTCCCCTCCCCCCCCCCAACCCCAGTAAACCCTATCTCCACCATCCCTAGCCCACCTCTCATGGCATTTGGTCTAGAATATATATAAATATTTTTAAAATAATATTTTTTTCTTACGTACTAAACACAAGAAAACAAGAAACCCACTCATTTTTCTAGAAAATATTTTCCATAGAAAAAGATTCCTTCTTTCTGAGTACACCCTAAGGGTTCACATACTTTGGATCTTTTACCTAATACAATCATCTATTTTATCAATTCAGAATCTCTGATCAGCTATCGTATGGACAATCAATTACTAAAGTGAGTTGCTTCAATAAAATTAAAGATTAGAACTATGGGAAGCAATCTAAAGAATGAAGGCTTTGGGACAAGTAAAATGGTCTATATGAATTGCCAGTTCAGCCCACACAAGGAAAATGAAGGTACAGTGATGGATTGTGGTGCTAAATATGAATAATTCAGATATCTAAGTTCAGTCTTCTAGGAGAATGAATGCCATGATAGACAAAGATGTAGCATATAGAGCTAGTTACAAGAGATGACTGATGTGGAGTACTATGAGACCACTATGTGATGGGAAGATATCGAATAAAGTGAACGGCAAAGACAGGCAGCTGCGAGTGAATGATGGGCCTTTACGGCCTGAAACATTCCCAATATGAGTGTCTTAAAAATGCGAAAGTTGAGATACATTTCCAATCATTTAAGTTTAGGCAAAATTAGAATAAGCACCTCCGGCAAAAGGTGTGAATTTTTCATGACGATTATACCTCAACTATTCCACCAGGTACATGTTATCTCCCACAAGCACATGTACCGGGCAACTCGTCCACTAAGGCTGATGGAAAAAAGGTGCAAGCAACATCGATACACAATAATGAGAGAAGGTTCAGATTATCAAGACATGTCCATCCAAATTCACAAATTTGAAGGGACGACACTTTACTAAATGAAGGTGCTAAAAAGAGACAAGGTAACCCTAAAATCACAAAGAGAGAAGGTTTTTAAAAAGATTTATGATACCTGGAATAAATGTGAACTTAGTTAAGACTATAAGAAAATGGAAAATGATCCATATAGACAACTCAACTAGTTAGAAATCCAGTTTAGTTGTTTCTAGCTCTTTACATTAGATCGATTAGGAATAAAAGTAAGATTTTAAAAAATCTATAGTTTTGCAGAACTCCTAATTTTGCCTTAAAAGTTAAACCAACAAATGGCTTTAGAAGGAGATCTGAAATGCTCCAAAGAGAGCAGAATATATACCGGACAAAGATGAGAAACCCGAACTACTCTGGGTAATTAGAATACTAGTGATAGATAGAGGCATAATTGATTAATTGACTTCGATAAATTGATCATTTCAATTATCATTTATTTATTCAAGCAAAAGAAAATTGTGAAGTTAATACAAATCAACAAGCCCAAATAAAGTACTTGAACCAAAATAAATCATCAAAGTGATTAACCAAAAGCAAAATTACTTGGATAGCAGGATCTTTCCAAAGAGCTTCAATATCCTGCACTAGATCCTTAGTCAGGTGAGGATAAACCAACCTGCCTCCAATTTCTGAAAGTTTCTCGCCGATCTCCTGGAGCCAAAGAAATATGTGTTTATGTTTGTGCAGCTAAGCGAGATAGCCAATCTCATGTCTTCAGTTTCATGGGTTTCCCTTAGCTAAATAACTTCAAGATGACAGCCCCAATATCTGGTAATTGCATAAGAACGAATAATACAAACCTTATTTTCAGCAGATAGAAGATACTTTGAGGCCTCTAATTCATTTTGAGCTAATTCCTTTGATCCATCATGTAATATCTGTTATGGTACCAAGCATCCACCGTGTAAGAATGTCAGTATCCATGACCCATGGTAATTGACACTCGTTATCAATTATGAGTATGATATTTCTATATACGCATGTCTCTAAAAAGCAGCAGCTATTTTCCAAAAAGGGAAATAACCAACACACCCTTTCAAGTATTCCATACTTTTATTGTCTGATAAACATTGGCATGAATGACAGGGATGAAGTTCTTTAGCTCTGCTTCATCAAATCCAGTTTGGAACAGAAGTTTTATCTGCATGAATAATAGAGGACACTGGAGTTAAAAGAATACAATTTGTATAACACATAATTAAGCATTTAATATGGTACCATAGCAGGCAAACTTATAGGGTTCGAGCAGGGACGAAGCTAGGGGCGGAAGGGGGTTCTGAATTCCCTAAGCCTGAAAACTACACTATACATATAAGGTAAAATTTGACTTTATGCATCTATATTCCATAATGAATCCCTTTCACACAGCTGAGAAGTTTAGCTCTGTGGTCAAGGGGGTTCAAACTTTTCCCAAGGTTGCCGATTCAATTCTCACTCATTGCAGTGCTTTCCCCTAAGCTAGCTTTGGCGTTCCCAACAGCTTCCAACTTCTTGCACCATTTAAAATTTTGATGTTGAGTACTTTAAATTAAAAAATAAAACTAAAATTAGTTGTTGAGTACTTTAAAAATGCAAAATAAAAATTGGTTGTTGAGTTATTCAAAAATGCAAAACGAGAATTGGTTGTTGAGTAATTTAAAAAGTATTATAATATTGGTAATTCAATCCTTACACATTTTTAAAGAACCTTTATGATTCTTAAAGATAATATATGATTGAAGGGGCACTAATTAGAAAAAATAACTTAAATAAAGTAGAAAACTACTAAGTTAAAGGAAAAAAAGGCACAAGAAATTTTGAAAAGGGACCAACGGAACAAAGGCAAAAGAAGGAAGAAATGCTAAATGGGGTATGACAAGCCATATTAAAATTTAGTGGGTTAAGGTAAGTCTTGCCCTTCGCCACTCGCTGCGTTTATTGTCATATAATTTTCGCATGTTTACTCCTTCAAATTTTGAACCCCCTTGGTGAAAATCCTACCTCTGCCATTGAATTTGAGTCATTATCAAAAAAAAGTTCACGTGATTGGCTCATAAAAAAAAAATCAAGTCTCGGCAGTTCTCCAGCTTATCTGCCAGTTGTCTGGCTGTAAAAGGAAGATGTTAGTTTTTGATCTATAATTTATCATTCATGGACAATGATAAGATCCATTCCCGTACGTGTGGTGACACGTTGAAGACATAATTAACAAAGATGTGTGACAGTTTAAACTTTTAGATGAGATGGTCACACATTTCAACACATTAACATAACCATAAACATTTAGGGAATAATGAAATCATAAAAGATATTTATAAGAGCTCTTGCCTGCTTAAAAATTGTAGACTTCCCCGAATCTCCGGCACCTTGAAACAACAGAAAAATCATCATTCAGCAAGCACAGTCAAACAGGACATAGACAACCATACAGCAGTAAGTTTCAAAAAGTACTATAAGATATGCAAGGATAAAGAATTCCATAAACAAGTCAATCCAGAGCTGGAAGTTCCTCCATGCTACAAAAATATTCCGAAGAAGAAACTTTCACTATGCTTCCTCCAGCAGCATCTTAAGAAGCAGAAGCTTCGAGGAAAAGCGAAGTTCAAAACTGATTGCCTTCCTCAAATTTAACAAGTCTAAAGGTAGAAGAAATAGAATATGCCAATAACTTGTAGGCATCATAAACCACTACATGGGTATGGTGAACATAAAAAGGAAACGCGAAGACAGTAAACAATAACTAGACCATAGGATGATCGAAGAGTAAATTTATTTCTCTTTTACCAAGTAGAAGAAGCTTCTGAATATGCTTGTCTGCCTTTGTTTCTTGTTCAATCCGTCTTTCTATCTCTGCAGTCTGAAGATGCATGATCAAGTCAGGACACTTGGGGTTATGTATTTAGAAAGAATTTTCGCACTCCTAGCTTGTAGACAGCACTATTGGCGATTACCGAAATTCAAAATCTATATACCTGAGCATTTTCATCATCATCGGCTTGACTATGGTGTTTATTTCTGCTGCATAACAAGCCCATGTTTTCTAAAACCACAGTAGCATAGGCTTGCGAGATAGTCAAGCCAGGGATCTCAAATCTATTGTTGTAACTCCTTTATGATGTCCATGTATACCTAAGTTTTAAAGAAACAAACAATTATCAGAATAAAGTTATGTGAATAAGGTACTTATAAACAAAAGACTCTACTGCAACTACAGTTCAGTCGAATGTAAGAATAATCAAAGTATGTCTACCTTGTCCCATGTTTGCATTTCAATCTAATTAAAGTTCAAGATACCATTCTCCAACTCCCCGAGTTAATTAAAGCAATTATACACAAACATATGAATGAATGACTATGCAATAACAAATTGAAGGTCAAAATGTTGACAAAAAGTTCATGGCAAGCCATCAAGAATGACTATGCAAGAACAAATTTTTAAGATAAATCAGTTCCAAAATAAGAAAGAAGTAACTAAAACCCCTTTTGATTCATTCAAGATTAGAACAGCTCTTCACAATTTACCCACCACTCCAACATTAATAATAATAAATAAGTGAAATGGAAACATAAATAAAACTACAGATTTCCTATTTTCCTCTTCTTTTTTTATAAGAGCATTAACACAGTCAAGTCAACACCGTACTCACTAGCATTGTTGATTCTGAAACACTCCAAGCCTTAAAACTTTTGGAAACTCAACCCCAGAAGCATTTAAAAAAGTAACAACTTAACATTTATACATACAGATGTATGAATAAAAGCACAAATATCACTACCAACTTTCTGTTTTCCTCTTTTTTAACATTTAATTCAGCCCACTATTTACTACTTCTGACATTTTTAGATTCTGAAGCACAAGCCCTAAAACATATGGAAATAAACCTCATAAAAAATTTATTGAAGAAAAAAAACAAACAGCAAGTATACATTTCTAAGAAGATGTGTATTAAGTTAAAGATTGAACCGACCGGAGGATCTGGGAGATGAAGCAGTGATCTGATGAGAGAGAGAAAGAGATATATAAAGGAACTAAGTTCAAAGAAACTATGTTTTGAGAGACAAAGACAAATAGTATTACCTAACCATGGTGAGTCAAGCTTCAAACTTTTGACTAACCAAAAAACAAATACTGGTACCCATTTTTAACTTTTTATATCTTTTTCCTTTTCTCTTTTTTTTTGGTTTTTTCCCTTTGCGTCGGATATATCTAACGGCATTCTTTTTTTTGGTAATCTATATCTAATGGCATTCAAGTTCCACTGATTGAAATTTCCATTGATGGAGGCCATATTAGGGGATACCGTTATCTACTACGAGTAAAAAAAATTTCATACTAGGAATTGAACTTGATACTTTTGATTAAAAAAAATAGCAACTTATTTACTATATTACATTTAAATAGTTTCTCTTATTTTTCAACTTATCAAGATTTTCTTTTGTAGAAACTGGAAATTTATATATATATATATAACTTAGAAGTTACAGAATAACTAATAGGAACAATATTAGCATCTCTATAGTAGCACTATTAGGGATCATTTAGTAGAACGTATAAGACTAATGTTATATAGTGGTGTAGTATTAGTTATGCATGTATTAATTATAAAGAAATATATCTTATGCACTGATTGATTTTATGTATGAAAAATAACAAGCATTGCATAATTTTCGTCAAAATATTTATTTACCAAGATATCCTTCACAAATATAGTGAAAAAAATATAAAAGAAATTTGAATGGTAATTAAGTCTATGATCATGCTAAAACATGCATTAAATCTCTTTGCGTTACTAATAGTTAGAAATCCATGATATTAGTAATCACACCTTAATATACAATAAAGTGTATTAAAGAATACATTAAAGAAATTACTACTAATAGATTAAGTTATATACATTATTTTTATTAATACATTCTACCAAATAACCGTTATAATACTAAGATTTCCTAACATTGCTAGTTTAGTACATGTAGCTAGTAATATTGATTATATGATTACACTCCATCCTTGTCGACATTAGTGTGCTGCTTTTCCTGATCTAACTTTTTTAAAAATAAAAAGTTACTTAAGTTGCATACAATACTTTAATTACTAGGGTTTGCTCAAGTTAATTATATTATTTTCAAAGAGTATTTGTAATAGTGTCCATATTTGAATATAATTAAATGAGATTTTAAAAGCGAAAATTAGGTTTAAAAATATGTCATAAGTTATTTTTCAAAATTAAAATACAATTTGATATTGAATTTGAAGGTTTTATGATCAAACATAAATTTTTAAATAAAATATAAATTATTTGAAAATAATAATAATACTAATAATTTTATTTTTTTAATGATCAGAGCCTTGATATATTCTTTTCTTTTTGTTCACTGTTCATTCTAAAAAAAGAGGCGGCAAAAGGTTACTATCACTTAATATTAACACTAGAGGATGACAAGCCCGTGCTTTGTACGGGTCTTAGTGATCGTTGGATAGAGTGTATTAGAAAAAATAAAATATATTATTTTATGTATTAGTAGTATCATGTTTGACATATTTTTTCAATCTATGTATAACTAATGCTTAAAAAATTACATGTTACTGTTAACACATCGAACCAAATAATGCATAAAAAATAATCTATGTATAACTAATACAAGCATTACTAAATAAATATTACAAATGCCCTTTATTTAACATTATTTTTATATCCCCAAATCAGAATTATTTCAATTCATTTAATTCAATTTTTTTTTTGTTATTATAGTTCTATAATTTCAAGTTCCTTTAAAATATTTTTCATGTTTTACTTTTAAATTAAAAGCAATTTGATAATTTGCATACCTAAATTAAAAATTAATTTCATAGCTTAACATTAAATTTGAAAATTTTAAATTACACGAAAAGTATTATAGCTTGTCAATTTTCTCATATTCATATAGTGAAAATAATATTTTCAAATGCAAACAAATATCTTTTAAATATTTTGAATTATCAATTATTGTAACTTAGATAATTTTTTACATGATATTTAAATATATACAATTTATTTCAAATAAGTTAAAGATTCTATATTTAAATTTATGGACAAATTTTAGAAATGTAACTCTTGAAATTTTAAAAGGTATCATAAAATTACAATGCAAAAACTATTATTTGTAAAAAAAAAAAAAGGAAAGACATATTACAAAAAAATTATTATTCTAAATTGTTTATTAATTATAAATTAAGATAAAATTAATTAATTTTTCAATTTCACTATCAAATTTGATTCTTTTAAAAGTATAAGTATTTCAGAATTTCCAAAAAGTTTTTTTTTTCTGGCTAATACAATGAATTAGTAAAAATACTAATATACTTCATTTTTATGATTTTTCAAGAAGCATTTAAGAATAAAAAAGACCAAATAATATAAAAGAAATGAAGAAATTAATGATTGTACATAGATAATTTAATTTGTATGTCAATTGATATTATGAACTTGTGGAATAAGTAAAAAAGAAAAAGAAAGAAAAAATTATAAATTAAAATATAATTAATTAATTTTTCAATTTCAAAGTATAAGTATTTCAGAATTTCCAAAAAGTTTTTTTTTTTCTGGCTAATACAATGAATTAGTAAAAATACTAATATACTTCATTTTTATGATTTTTCAAGAAGCATTTAAGAATAAAAAAGACCAAATAATATAAAAGAAATGAAGAAATTAATGATTGTACATAGATAATTTAATTTGTATGTCAGTTGATATTATGAACTTGTGAAATAAGTAAAAAAGAAAAAGAAAGAAAAAAAGAAAGAAAATAAACTAACAATTAATTATGAAATGACCAAAAAATCATCTAAAATAGAAAAAACTGACACCAAGCATACATGTTGATACCATAAAGGTAACCCACTCTTCTATAATAGTAGAATATATTGATAAGTCTTTTCTATGATGACTAGAGGATGACAAGTCACTGCATCGCACTAAGTCTTAAGGATCGTTTGATAGATTGTATTAAAAAAATAATATATATTATTTTATATATTAATAGTATCATATGTGACATATTTTTTCAATTTATATATAATTAATACTTAAAAAATTATATATTATCATTAATATATTGACCCAAATAATGCATAAAATATAATTTATACATAATTAATACAAGCACTACTGAATAAACATTACTAATGCCTTTTATTTAAAATTATTTTTATATCCCCAAATTAAATTCATTGAAATTCAGAATTAATAATTTCAATTCATTTAATTCAATTTTTTTGTTATTATAGTTCTATAGTTTCAAGTTCTTTTAAAATACTTTTCTTGTTTCACTTTTAAATTAAAATCAATTGGACAATTCTCATACCTAAATTAAAGATTGATTTCATAGTTTAAAATTAAATTTAAAAAATTTAAATTACACGAAAAGTATTGTAGCTTGTTATTCTTCTCATATTAATAAAGTAAAAATAATATTTTAAAATGCTGACAAATATCTTTTAAATATTTTAAATTATAAATTATTGTAACTGACATAATTTTTTACATGATATTTAAATATGTACAATTTATTTCGAATAAGTTAAAAATTCTATATTCAAATTAATGGACAAAATTTAGAAATGTAACTCTTAAAATTTAAAAGATATCATAAAATTACATCGCAAAAACTATTATTTGTAAAAAAATAAAAACAAAAGGCAAGACTTATTTAAAAAAATAATTATCCTACATTGTTTATTAATTTATAAATTAATATAAAATTAATTAGTTTTTTCAATTTCATCCTATAATGAAATTAAATTTCAAAATTAAAGAAAGTAATATAGTACCTGGGTGGCCGGAGACCGATGCCCGAAATAGTATTTTATGTACTTCTAGAGAACTATTACAAATCGAAAATCTAGAAAGCTTTTTTAGAGAAAGAGAAGACTAGAAAAACAAAACTTGCCTTAATCTATACAAATAAGGCCTATTTATAGAAAAGAAAATGAATCTATGCATACTATAACGGGGCCCACATACGGGTCCATTTATACAGTAATGAACAGTGTATCTACTGCTCTGAACATTGAATCTATTGTGACGGCGGCTTTCCATTAGCACGTCTTTATCAACTTTACTTTTTCATGTCTTAGCAGAATTTTTTTTATACCATCTATCTCTTTATCTATCAATTCTCTGTCGTTGGGGACATACTAAGTATCTTCCATATGTTCATTAATGCTTCCTTCGATGGACATATTACCTTTTTTGAATAGTCCGATTAAATCTAATAGATTTCATTTAACTTGGTTCATATACCTGGCTATAAGCTCATGTTTATCCTGTTCTCGATCTTGTAAAGAAATTCGTCGAGCAATTCCTTTCACCGATGTATCTTTCAGTAGGCGGGAAGTTGAAGCATATTCTGTAGTTGTAGTATTGATTTGATCAAGTAATTCTTGTCCATATAACTTTTTTGTTGTGAGATCTGTCTTTAGTAATTTATCTCAAATATTATTAAAGAATACTCTGTATAAACAAGGAATTTGTTCTTTGGTATAACCAAATTCTGAAACCCACTTATGAACCTATGAAATAAAAAATTCAATAAAAAAGTATATTTGACCTAAGTTTTCGGGGTAGCAAATATGATCTGCTTAATATAATTCAGTAAGCTTTAGAGAAACTTTAGCCCAGTATTGGTATGACTGATTCAAGGCGGGGGGTAATATTTTTGTGAACAGACCATGGTATGACCGCCAGTCCAGAAATCAGTTAGGAATATTTTCCTTGAACGTATTAGAACACACCTTTATAAACCACGTGTGTTTATGACGCTCATTATTGTAGTAAAGCATCATATCAAATGCTTCAATATAATCCCAATAAGTACAGTTTACTCTGGCTTGGTTAACTATTGACCCTTAAGTCATTGAATGAGCACCCCAATCTTCAATAGATATAATTTATTTTATTATCATTTTTGAGAAGTTATAAACTCTCTATTGTATTGTATTCTTGAAAATGTTGGAATTCCACACTTCCTGTACTGATGAGAAAATTTTCATAGAAAGATAGGATTTTGTGTGACTTACCGAGAAGATATAAATTTGTTATTAAGTATCATTGGAGTATCCTCCAGGACTCATTTTGTCTTTGAATCTCTAAGTTTTCTAGGAAAAAGATTATGTTTTTTTTATCCAGTTTTTCCTAGTTCTTGATATCATCAAAATGGTCGAGATTAGCGACCGTAGCAAACGTTTTACTTTACTTTTTCTATTCCGCTAAATATACTTATAATTGCCCATATAATGGACTATCTTCTGAAATATCTTTTAGGTGAATAGAAGAAGATGATGATGATGATGAAGCTTCTCCTTTAGATACAGGAAAATTTATCAAACTCCTTCGTTCCAACCATATAAATGGTCGTGATCACGAAATATTAACCGACGACGAAGATCCGTATGACGATCCTCGATGTTGGGACAATCTTTCCATTACTTTTACCTTACCTCTATTACCACATCCTCCAGGAGTCCAAGGAGGTGATCTGTCCATACTATAAATATGATAAGATTTATTAGTCGGAAAATCAATAATCCGAGGTGTCAAAGTCTTAGAATGGTTGTCTAATTTCATCTTCAATATGGACTTTGTCAGAAGTGAAAATATAAAAATTTAAGTCTTTAATTATCATTGCAACAATAATTTTATCGAGTATAAGCCACTACATATTCATACATAATGACAATGCCTTTAGAATTGTGATAAGAGTTTTATCACAGAAATAATTTATGAATCAGTTCATTGGAGATATTCTATGGATAAAAAATCAGGAAGAGAATTATCAGTTTCCTTTTGCTATTGTATCTCAAAATCAAAAGGTGCTAACTAAGCTTGCCACCTAGCAAATATTAATAAAACATCATGCTTAAAATCTTTATCGAACATATATTTAATAGATTGAGCATTGATTTTCATCAAAAACTTCTAGTTATATAAGTCATCTTGAAATTTTTAAAAATATTTAACAATTATTAATATTTCGTGAGCCACAATATCATATTTTTTCTGGGCTTTTATTCATTTTTCAGAGTGAAATCTTATTAAGTATTCATATTTATCATGAGAATTAACTTGTTTCAATATTTCACCATAATCGACATTAGAAGCATCAGTCTTGATAATCTTTTGCCAATTAGGATTAGAAAGAGTCAAACATGGAAGGGTTTTAACCCTTTGCTTAATTTGTCGAATCAAAGAAATATGTTCTTCAGTCCAAGAATATTTATAACCCTTTTTTAATCTGTCATATAAAGGGGCTAAATCACGTGATAGATTGTTATAAAAAGGAGAAATATAATTAAGGCTTCACAAGAATCCTTGAAATAAAGTCCTGTTAGTTATAACATCGGAAAATTTAGAAGCAAAATCAATTGCTCTTTGAATAGGAGTAATCTTCTCTTGACAAATATTATGTTCTAAAAATCTTACGTCAGTTTGAAATAAACTTATTTTTTGTTTTGATATCACCAAACCATTTTGAACCATAATTTTCTTGAAAATGTCAAGATATTTAACATGCAAATTAAATGTTTTAGAAAATACTAAAATGTCATCAATATATACGATGATGAAATTCATATAAGGATTGAAAATATCATTCATGATTTTCTGAAATTTAGAAGGAGTATTTTTTAAACCAAAAAGCATAACATTCCATTCATATTGTCCAAACGGACATTAAAAGTATGCTCTTTAAAATTTTGAATTTGCCAATAGCCAGACTTTAAATCAAAATTTGAAAATATATTGGCATCATAAAGTCAAGATAATAAATTATTTTTACTTGGAATAGAGTATCTAATCCATTTTAAACACTTATTTAAAGGTTTGTAATTTATCACCAACTTGGGAACTTCACGTTACTATTCAGGTGTATTATTAACATAAAAAGTAGTACAAGACCAAGGAAATTTAGAAGGCTTTATCAATTTCTTTTGTAACAAATTATCAATTTTTTTGCAGAATTCAACTAATTCGGTATTTATTTGACAAGGTTGAGATTTTGTAGGAATATCATCATTAGAAAAATTATCTTCCTATGGAAGTGTAACAATATGCTTTTTCCTATTCCAAAAGGTGCTAGGATGATCAACACATATATCAATAGCCATTTGTTCAAAAATCAGTTTAATCTTTTCTTGTACTTTAGCAGATTTCATTGTATCAAAATATTCATGCTAAATAATTCAAGTTGTAAAGAATTAACATGTTTTTTCTTTATATCAACCAAAACATTTATATTTCGAGTTACCGAACGAGTAACAAAAGCGAATGAAATTTCTTTACCTTTATATTTGGCAGAAAATCCTTTTCATCTAGCCATGTAAATAAATAAATAGCAGCAGTAAAAGGAATTCCAAGTATAACTGGAGGATTTGATTGATTCTTAACCAAAAAGAATAAGTGGGGAAAGCACACTTTATTTTGACAAATATGAGCATTTGAAAGTTTATACTTTATATCAAGAATATCACCAGAGGTAGATCTAACAACATGAGTAGTTTTTTCAAAATATTTTGAAGGAACTAATCCTTCCTGGATGCAATTAACATCTGTACCACTATCCGTCATAACTACATTAGTTATGGAAAATTGATTATCAATCAAGATGATGCATTTAATGTACCATTTTTGAGCATTTATAACTTGCATCAGACTAAGAAACGAATCATTCTTAGAATCAAGAGATTTTTGAAAATCATCCTTTTCAAGAGAAATACCTTTATCATGAGGTTTTTCTAGAAGAGAATTATTTTTCTCTAATTAAGAAATCCGATGATCACAAATCGTTTAATTCTGTTTAAGAGATCTAATCTTCCTTTTCAAGTTTTCAATTTCAACTTTTAAATCATCAAAAGTAGTTTCCCTAATTACCTCAAAGGTAGATCGCTTATCCATTTGATGATATACTTTTGTTATGCTATAGGGAGGAGAATACTCAAAATTATCTTTTGATTATGAAAATCATCATCTTTTAAAGTAGAAGTAAAAGATTTTGAATCAAAGGTCATGACCATTTGTAAAATATTGTCACGAATTTTTTCATCTGTAACTTCTTTTAAGAGTTCTATTACATCATTAGATGTAATAGAATTCATATTCAAATCTTCAAATTGAAATTGTAACTTATAAAATGCATCACCACAATTTTAGATATCACCTTCAGAATCGGCACAAATAACATTATTATTCTCATTGTCAGAAAATTCAAGTAGATCAATCATTTTCGATTCAATTTCAGTTTCAGAAATATAATCTGACTCAAAATCAGAAGTGTATAACAAATCATAAATCTAATCATGCACAATTTCATCTAGATTAAGATACTTAAGCTTCTCAAGCTTGCAATTAGGAGCAATATATCCAAAATTATCACATCTATACACTTAAATCTTAGTTAGGTCACGCTTAGATCTATTTTTTCTAAATCTAGTTGACTTACGATGAGCTTTCCTAGCTTCTCTTTCTTAGATCTATATCTAGATCTCTTTTTTCTATAAGGATGGTCTGAATAATTCTTATGCTTATGATATCTCAATTTTTTCTTCCTATTAGGAAAATGAGATTCACTTACTCCAAATTGGGTACATAAATCACCTAATTGGTTTCTCTGTTTTAGCTGATCTATCTTCAGTTGTCTAGACAATTTAAGGTCATTGCATAGATTTAAGCCTTCCTGCATGGAAGTATCGATTAACTTACCATAGGTATAACTTTCCCAAGCGATTTCGCCATTGGGTCCTCTTAAGACTTTTCTAACTCTTTCAGCAAAGAGAGAGGGAAGTCTGTCTATAAATTTTTGCTTCCAATGATTATATTTAGTCTCGGGTAGTTCCATGACTCTACTAAGAAAGGTGTCTTTATACTACCTAAATTCTCCTAAATGGCAACATCGTAAATCATTAAGGAGGGTGCGAATAGTCTCATACTCATTGGTAAATCAACCACTGAAATATTCTAAAATACAGGTCACTAAAGTGTAAATAACATTTTGTCTATTAACAGCTAAAGTAAAACCTAAGTTATCAACAGCAGGCTCAAGCTCTACCGCATTAATAATCACAACTCTCTGTTCCATAGTGAGAAAATTATCTCACCATCCACTAACTGGCCAGTGAATCCCGAAGCGATCATTCTAGCAATGTTTTTATCACTCTTAGCATTATTACCACTTTTTACAATAGTACTATACATCAGCATACGATGTACTAGAATAGTTAGTTGACGATCGGTCAAACCATCAAGGTTCCATTCATAAATTTCAGAACCACTAGAAGAGGTGTTAGTCTGATTCCAATCATGTTCTTCTATCAAAACGTCTTGTGAAATCAGACGAGGATAATAATAAGTTTTCATATGGGGCAAATGAGCATACCTTTTGCCCTTTGTCGTTTGTCCAGACCTTTAAGCTTATTAAACTCAGAATAAATTTGAGTTTTAACTGTCAAAAATTAGGGATTTGCTCAATTCGATCAGCAAAGTCATTTGACAAATTAAGAGATTTTGCATTAAAAGTAGCCATTTTTTCAAAAAAAAAATTTTCAAATTATTTATATTAAAACTTGGAATATTTTGAATTCGAAATTCAGGAATTTTTGGAGGAGGTTGAATATTAGCGTTGACTATTTGTACATCTAGCTTGGTTCCTGAAGAGGACGCCATGTTAGAAGATACAACCTTGCTAATGCTCACTTCCTTGCCCATACTCAATTCTTTTATTACAAGATGTAGCTTATCAAGCTTTTCATGTAAAGAACTGATATGTTCTCCTAAAATCTTTACATAAAGATTTTGATAATTATTTTGAAAAATCTATTTATTAATTTCTTCAATAGTAACCTGAGCAACATCTTTCTCAACAAAATTTTAAAAGGCAACAAATGAGATGGCATATTATTAGGTAAATCGAAGGTGATTGAGATGGGTAAATTTGCATAATCATTTCCCTCTTATCCTTTTGATATGATCTTTCTAAAATATTAACATATAATGATAAATAAGTGGTTATAAACCATGGAATAAAGCATATAATCTGATTATGTAGAGCACAAATTTCGTAAAACTTTTGAGAAATATTATGTAACTCATCTGAACTATAAGTCTCAAAAAATCAAAGTCTGAATTGGTTCTATTTATCACTGAAAAATTTCTTTTGAATTTGTTTTCTTGTCAGGGATCCTGGACTGAAATCGAGTTAGACAGGAATCATTTAGATCTTGTCGGGGTCGAAATCTATTTTCGAAGTAGTCGGAATATCTTTATCAGAAACATTATCAGCATCTTGAATAATATTATTTCGAGAATTGATTTTAAGTTTTTCAACATATTTAACGGTATCACGCACTTTATCAACTGTTTCTATATCAATAGTATGTAAATAAGTTAAACGACTTCTTGCTAGGCCATATGATGGCTCTATAGGAGAAATATGATGCACAACAAGTAATAATATATTATGAGAAAATGAATGCCTATTACAAACAACTTATTTATCATCAAATTGAATAAAAACCTTTCCATCGTGATTTTGAGTGATACATGAAAAATTTATTTTTTTCAAATTATCAGTTACTTGACTAGAAGACATAGCTGAATTTAAAGTCCAAGTGGTAGAGAAATCAATTTTGTCCCACTTATTTTGTCGCCTAGTAGTGACTTTTGATTTGGCAAAATTAGTTTCAATCAAAATAGTTTAATTAGGAGTATCAAATACTTTACACTTAGGATTTAAAGAAGATAACAATTTAAAATAAATTCGGTAATATAAGCAAATAAGCTCAGATTCAGGCGTGTAATTATAACCATGCGTTTTAACATTTAATGTTAAAGTATCAAGAATATTAATATTAGTCAGTGATAACTACAAATTTGGTCGTGTATTGAAATAAACAGGATCATAGGCCACAGTGGATTCTATTGAACCTATTAGCGAATGTCAAAAATTAAGTTTTCTAACATCTCTTAATGCTGCCAAAAAAGTCTGAGGTAACTCTTTAAGAGTTAAAGGCTTAAAAGCAATTTGTACCATGTCAATATGCATAAAATGAAATTGATGTCTATAAGGATCGATATCACATTTTTCTAACAGGTGAATAGTCTGTTCTGATGAATTTAAAGCTAATGATTTTTTAGTCGTTTTTATCATTTGTTTAGAAGATAACTTATCAAACCAACCATAATTATAAATGGTTTTAACATCAATTTTAGGAATACTCCATTTATTTAACAAGTCAAGATCTTGAGGTATATCAATCTCTTCTAATTTTTCATTTTTAATATTACTATCTCCCTAATCCATAGAGAAACAAGTCATATCTACGTCAAATACTTCAAATCTCATCTCATTATCATTATGCAAGTTCCTAGGCTCTGATACCATTCGCCAGGTTGTTGTTGTTGTTTATTTGTTCTTCTTCTTCTTCTTCTTCTTCTTCTTCTTATTATTATTATTATTATTATTATTATTATTATTATTATTATTATT
>JAABOM020000103.1:11845713-11871468 GCA_011800125.2 Solanum clarkiae
ATATATATATATATATATATATATATATATATATATATATATATATATATATATAATATATATGTGTCGGATGTGGCAGCCGATCCTATATATAATATATATGTATCCAACGTGACACTCGATCCTATAATATTGTGTCGGAACGTGACACCCGATCCAATATATATAATGTATATGTGTAAGAATTGACACCCGACCCTATAATATAATATAATATATATGTGTCGAATGTGACACCCGATTCTATAATATCGTGTCGGAACATGATACCTGATCTATAATATATAATTCATTATTCTTTATCATTACTTCTCACTTCATTACCAATGCTTCATCAAGCCTTCTTTATTCAAGGCATCACTCTGAGAGATCAAGTTCAAGATTATTATGAGTTTTATGGTCTTGGGATTGCAAACTAATCACAAAAATATATCAGTCAACCAAACCAGAACAATTAAGTGTATAGAAAATATCACAGTTTTACTCGATGACTATTAATTGCTATTAAGAGTCTCTCCATTAGATAAAACAAATCATAACCTAGCTCAAACCGAAGAACCGAAATCAAGTGAGTTAATCCATCAGTGTTTTCCCTTTCTCCAATACCTCCGAACGTTTTGAATCTATCAAGTATATAAGATTCATAAGCAAACAAGTTCATAGACACCCATATTCTTGTATGTCTAGCTTAACTTCAAAAACTCATCCAATTCCATAACTAAGTTTCTAAATCTCAAGCCTAGGGTTAAGTCTTAATTACTTATACTAATATATTAAACTTAGGTCATAATAAAATAATTATAAAAGAAATCAAAACAACAGAATATAAATCAAAATCGCACAAGTAAATGCAATATCAGTCTGTTCATCTATATGGTTGATCATTAACTATTAAAATAATATGATAATATATATAATAAGGGGGAGAGAGAGTTGTAAGTCAATTTACAGCTTTAACTTCATATTTTCAATCCCACCCACTTTAACAATATAATAATATTTCCGTTATGTATACATTTATCCTAGTTAACCATTGTTCCTTTCCGCTTTCAATATTATTTAATTCATATATAACCGATATAATGTACTCAATCTAACATTCAATAGTGGTGAATCAAAGGTAAAGATTTTACCTGGAACAGCGCTCACGTCTGACGGCAGATTCTTCCTTTCTTCAAAAAAAAATCTTATGATTAATTCTTTCTCTTATACTATTAATAATTATTAATTTTTTTAATCTAAAAGCTCTCTTTTCTTTTATTTATTTATTTATTTATTTATTTATTTATTTATTTTTATATATTAAAAATTATAATCCTATTAACCTATTTTTAAGAAATATGGGATAAATTATGTAGGGTATTAACTAAAATATTATTTTAGTCCACCAACTAAATTAATTATCTAAAATTATCTTTTAACTAAATAACGGAAATTATTCAATAGTCCAAAAAGCCCTTTAAGATTTACGAGATAAATCTTTTGTGGAATAAAAAGCTTTAGTACTCAAAACGACCTAACAGGTCATTACATCATTCAACGTTATATCTATAGAAAGTGGGTCCCACACCCCAGCATCGTTTTTAGTCAATTTAACAAGGGGCCACAGGATTAGGTCTGAAGCCTCAGGAACCGAATGAAAGGTTATTCTAGACTAAACTCGACATTCCAAAGCTAATTGTGTTGATAAAATTTGCCTTTGGGCACGATTTCTAAAAATATTGACTAGAATCAAACTTAGGCTAAATTTTGAGGCCATTTATCTGTAATTTTTTTTTATCGAAGTCGACTTTTCAAGTTTTAAAAATCTAAAAACACAAAAAGCTACATAGGATCAAAACAAACTACCAGACGGTTGAACTGTCAATTTTCAGAAGTTATAAATGACCTGAGATCACTATAGAAATGCTTCAAATAATGCTTCAAATAATGAAAAGAATGTGATTATACAAAATTGATCTTGAGGATCATTAAAGAGAGAGGTCAAAAATTTTACCATGATAGAAGCGGAACTAAATATAATTGTTTGAACCTCATTAATATTTTGACACTTGGATTGTAGATTAATTAATGTAATTTGCAAATGAAATAAAATGAGAAAACTTATTACCAAAGATAAAGCTCTATATAGTACAAGCAAAGTAAACTTTTCAAAACAAAAATGCATCATTGATAATATCTTTCAAATGACGTCCAAATCATTACAAGAAATATCCTAACATCTATAATATCTTTTTTATTAATTTTATTGTGTGGATAGTACAGAAAACCTAAGAAAGATGAAGAGAATTTATACTTGAAAATCACGAAGAGATAAAAATGACACGAAAGATCCAAGGAGAGTCACTAGGGGTGTGCATAGATTAGTTCAGCTCAATTTTATCTATTAGTGATTCGCTTTATCGATTCTTTTGGTTTGTGAACACGTTAAATTGATAATTATATTTATATCAATTTTCAGTTTTATTCTTAACGATTTAATTTTTTATTTAACCGACAAAAAAATGCTTATATGATCATATATACACAATGTTCGTATAAGAAAAATATTTGGCAATAATAGAAGTCCAACACAAATTCTTATATTGATCACTTTTGCTTAAAACAAAATTATTCGAATTCCTTATAAAGACTCCTGCGATAAATTGAGGAAACAACATCAATTGTTTGTCTTTGTAATAAAATCTAAAATTGAGAAGAGAAGAGCTAATACTAGTTTATGTCGAGAAGAGAAAAGGTATCGCAATAGAGAGGGAGTGATGTTAGTTTGTGTTACCTATGTGGAAAGTAATACTAATATTTAAAAATATGATTGGTAAAATATTAAAGTCATTGCTATATAATAAGTAATAAAATAATAGTTTTAATATAATCTTATTGGAGTATTTGTTTAACCATTAATAAAAGTCTAATTAAAATAATAATTTTAATATAATCTTATTAGGTTATTAGTTTAATCATTAACAAAATTCATAAAATAAAAAATCAAAACGATAATCCAATATCTTTTTTAAAAAAATGCTAATCTAATACCGATAAATGAATAGAATTTTTTAATTCTATTTATCGCTTAAATTGGTTTTTGCGCACTCATAAAATTCACCCAATATCTTCACCAATTTTGGATTCTGTTTTAGCAAAAATTATCAACTTTTTCCTTTGACATCAGTAAAAGCGTCAACCAAAATTAAATATTAAACTTTTAAAATAATTTTATTTTGATTTACATAATTAAAATATAGTTGAATGGTTGACAAACAAAAAAAGAGAGGAAATTTTAGTAATTAAATAAAACTTCCTCAATCAACTAGATTTTGATAGAAATTTAGATTTAGAAGGAAAAAAGAAGAAAATGTTTTTGAGTTTAAGAAAAAGTAATCAGAATGAACATTAAATTCATGGACCTCACAATCCATTTTAGTTGTATTTTTATTTTACTTAACATTATTTTGCTGGGATCATTTTATCTTTATTTTTAGCTTCTTTTTTTTTTCATTTTCAAAGTACATAAATTGGCCTTTAGTTCAGGTGTCAAAATATTAATAGAGGCTCATACAACTTTGATCGATTGTGCCTCTATCCTGATAAAATTTTTAGATTGTTTCCTATAGAAATGCCAAACTAAGTGCAAAATGGTGGTGAATCGTCTTATTTATAAAATATTTTGGGACTGCCAATATATAGATATATAAAGAGAGATGTATATGTATGAAAAAGAATTAAAAAAAAAGTTATACATCTTTTCAAATTAGTACTTGAGCTTGTAGATAAGGAAATGCAAAAATTAATCATTTGAACCACTCAAGAAGTCGTTAACTATTTTGTTGAACTTAGCTCCATGCTCGAGTTGGGGTACATGAGAGGCATTTTTAATGACTTTCAATCTGGCCTTCTCTCCAAGAAGTCTGCATTATATATAAATCAAAGATTACCACAAAAACAACACCCTCTCTTTTTACCTTTGTTTTTGTAGAAACACCACACATATTTACAATCTCGAGGGTCATGTCGAACTTGAGTAGGTGACAAGTACACAATACTCTTTGGAAAAGAAAAAAAAAATTTGAAGTGATTTGCAAGAAGGAAAAAGGATGATGCTTTTGGTATGAGATTATTAAGAGAGAGGTTCGTCTATTGACGAACTTTCGCTAAAATCATATTGGCTACTCTGACATTAGTTATTCGAGTTAAATTATGGCAGCTGGTACATTTAATGGTTGGAATCCAAATAAAAAGAAGACATATTCTATCAAACTGATTAACACAAAATCCTTAAAAAAGTTATTGGTGCAATTGTAATTTCCCAATGCCAAAAATAAATATCTTGGCTTCCTTAAATAACTCAGCAGAACTAATTAAATAGTACTGTAATAACCAAAGTGATTATATAACGTGAGAATACTATAAAGAAAAATAAGCGGACGAAAATCTTTTTCTTTGAAAATCAACCAATGAAGAATAACAATTTTGTATCGATTTTGATTCAATATGATGGAAGATGGGACTTAACAGGTATGTAATTTAACGAGTCATATCAAATCTATGACATTTTTATGGTCAAAAAATATAAATGATTTGTGTTTTTGGAGTAGAAATGTAGTAAACTTGGTACTTTAATTTTTTTAATATAAAATCTTATTTTGATTTTCAACAATTGATAGTTTTAGCATCTGATTTGCGCTAGATTACGGTAAAGCCTATGGTGAATATTTGATGTGAAATAATATGTATAGTTGGGTTTTATTATGATTGATGATTTAAAGTAGCTAAAATAGTTCTGTGTTTGTTATGATAGAAATCTTTACCATAAATGACTATTTTAATGTTTGTTATGCTGTGATAGTTTGAATGTGAATTCTACATTTCAATTGTTTTTACCTTATTTGTTTGGGTGTTTGATAGTTGGTGTAAAATAAGAAAGCTCCTTTGGTTTAGTTGGTATTTTTTCACATATTGAAAATTATATTTAGCTTACGACGTTTCCAGTAAGTTGTTTTCTTTCTAATTGGTATTTTTCATAAATTGAAAGTTATATTGATGTGCAATAATTTTATGATGGTTTTTTGGGTTATATTTGGTACAGTGAAAAGGTATAAGTTAGTTATTGTTATTTTTGGTGTATGTTTGTATTTTAATATGGTATATTTATAAATAATGTGTTGTTAGAATGATACTTATTATGATGTTAGCTTGGTAAAAACTAAATTATATGAAGCTTGAATGAATCAAATTATGGTATTAGTTGTTTATATAGTTGGCATAAAAATTTAATTTAACTGGCTTATCTTTTTTTATTTATTTATTGGCTTTGTTCTTTGTGTTTTTTTTTTTTTTTTGTGTAATTGATTTTTTTGAATGGTGTTATATTTGTTATATATTTGGCGTTTTTCTTGTTTACATTATGGTATTAATTGTTTATATTTTTGGCATAAAAATATATTTAAATAATTTATTTATTTGGTCAAATTATGACTCAAGATGACTGTATTTTGGATGATTAATATGTTGGTGTGTATTTGGTATTAAATTGTAGTTTGGTTATGATATCTGATATTTGCGTTTTTCATTTGATTATACGGGCCAAAAATACCCTTCAACTATATGAAAAACTCTATAAATACCCTTCATTCATCTTTCGGTCTAAAAATACCCTTTTATCCATCTTGTTGGTCTAAAAATACTCTTTCATCCATCTTTTTGGCTCATTTATACCGTTCAAACTAACAACTCTCTTTTTTTTCTTTTTCTTTCTTAAATATTTATTTTGGTGTTATTTTTTTTATGCAATAAAATAAACCCCCACCTTATTAGATTTGTTTTCATAATTTATCAAACCAAAATAATGTATCTCTTTAAGATCCTCAAGTTTTTTTAAAAAAAAAAAAAAAATCCAGTAGTTTTTTTTTTAAGTTGTTTAGGATTTATGAAGAAAATATTATTTTAACTTAGATAAAATATTTGAATTTTTAAAAAAATAAATAAATAAACTAGTACTATTTTTGTATTGTATATATTTATTTAAAAAAATATTTGGATCTTGAAGAAGATGTATTATTTTGGCTTTGAAAAATTATGGGGAAACAAAAAGAATTATCTAAAGTTACAATAATACATATTTTGAAAATATTAAAAAAAAACTACACATACTTATATTTTATTTGTACAAAAAAAACATTAACCTTTTAAGGTTCAAAGTGCTTTATTAATACTAATTTTGCTTTTTTTATTTTTTCTATTTAATGAATCCGAATAATTATTGTTATTTTATTGTAACATTATAAAAATAAAAGCATATCTTTGGATAAATTAAAACTTATTTTTTCATTAACTTTATATTTAAGACAAAACTTTTTAAAATTTTTCTTCATAATATATCTAAGCCAAAAGAATATACATGCTTCATCCAGAAAGAAAACAAAAAATGATCTACAGTAAAAATAAACTATTAGTTTATTAGTTTAGTTTTAATTCTTTATATAAAAAATCATATAATTTATCTAAGCAAAAAAAAAAAAAAAATCTTCATGACCCCAAACCAAAAAAAAAAAAAAAAAACTACTAATTTCTTAAAAATTTAGAGATTTTGAAAAGATATTTTATCTTGGTTTTAATAAATTATGAAAAAGAAAATCTAGTAGAAATGAAGTTTTTTTTTTTTATTTCACTCCATATAAAAGAAAATGACATAATAGAATTTTTTTTTTAAGAAAAAAGAGAGGGGAGTTAGTTTGAAGGGTATAAATAAGCCAAAAAGGTAGATGAAAGGGTATTTTTAAATTAAAAGATGAATGAAAGGTATTTATAGACCTTTTCGTATAGTTAGAGGGTATTTTTGACCCGTTTCCCTTGATTATAGTATATATGTCTAGGATACTATGTATGACTTGGTAATGTTTAGGATTTTTTTTTTATCAATGAAATTTTGGTGCTTTGTGAATGGTTATATCTTTTTCTTGTTTTGATTTTCTAATTTGCATGTGAAAACTTGTTTTTAGTATGTTCTTTTTGTTGAAATGCATCACAGGAAAATATATGAATTTCAAGATTGAAAAAATCATTTATGATGTATGCATCAATTATGACGGGCATCATAAAGATTGCTGAAAAAAATTTAGAGCCCGTTTGGCTTAACTTAAAAGCTTGTCAAACCGGCTTAACTTAAAAGCTTGTCTAAGCTCTTTTTAGCTTATAAAAGTGTTTGACAATTTTCAAAATAGCTTTAAAAAGTTAAATTGTTTAAAATAAGTGAAAAGATAAAAGCAACATCCCCTCCTCCCCAACTTTATTTTTTAGCTTAAAAGTTGTTATAATTTGACCAAAACAACTACTCCCTCTGTTTCATATAATTTGACCTAACAATTCACTTAATATGAAACGGAGGGAGTATCTTTTTACCTTAAATTTTTTTTCATATTCCCAAAATTATCCTTAACTAAAGTAACCCTAACTACTCCCGTCCTTCTCATTATTTCAATTCAAACCACACCCCAATACTCTTCTCGCCGCGCTCTCTCTTGACAAAGTTTAGGTTCTCTTCTCCGCTACGATTAATGTAAGTTTTACTAATTTTTTTATTTTTTCATTAGTTTTTACTGCAAAATTGTTACTAATCCAACTTTTCTTCTTGTTTAAAAAATTGGGTATTGCAAAAAATTTATCTTTAACTTATGTATATAAAATTTACTTAAATAATATGTGTATATTGATATTGAATTAAAATATAAATTTATTTTATTTTTTTAGACAGAAAAATCTTAAAGTAATAAGTTTTTATAACGTTAACAGCTTGAAGGTTATTTCAGACTTTTTAAATTAAAAAGGTGCTTAACAGCACTTATGCGCTAAACACATCAATAATTTTTTTTCATCTACAACACTTTTATTCAAACACATAATTGCTTATTTTTCAAACAAATTTCAGCACTTTAAAAAGTACTTCTAAAGTACTTTTTAAAAGTTATTTTTTCAGCTAACCCAAACGGACTCTCAGTTTAATATGTTTTTGTGGTGTAAAATTATTATTTATATATCTATTTTAGTATAATTATTTGATATGTTGTTATTGCTTTGTAAAACAATGTTATAGATATAATACTTTATAATTTAAATTTTTTTACGAATGAAATGTTTCAACATTGGTGTTTTTTTTTCATATATGTTGTTCTAGTTATTTATTACTTTGATTGTTTTTTAGTGTAAATTATTCACTGCTTTTAAACTTAAGTGTTCACCAAACTTAAATCAACATTGTATTATTATTTAATACACTCAAATTTAAAATTAAAATTATAAAACAATGTCTTATGTGTAATGATTTATAATAGGCATGCAATTTGACTATATTTTATTATAAGTTATTCATTATAGTTAAAAATTGAAACAAATACTAACCTTTTTCTTTTTATAACTAAAATATATAAATTTAAAGAGAGAGAAACAAAAAGAAATTTATCTATAAAATTAAAATAGAATTAAAGAAGAGGGGAAGAAATTTAAAAAAAACTAGAAATCAAAAAGGATAGAATTAAAGAGAAAGAAAGTGAAATCTTTTTCCATACAAGAGATATAAAATGACAAAACTAAAAAGAGATAAATAAAATTCAAATAACACGAGAGAAAAGAAATGGACAAAATTGAAGATAGACAAGAAGAAAATTTTTTTTTCCAAAAATTAAAAAAAATGCAATTAAAGAGAGAGAGAGAATTTTTTTCAATTTGGAAGTTTCACATATAAAATTTATTTTTCAAAAAATAAATAAATAAATTTTTACCATAAATGAATATTTAACATTAAATAAGAAAGAAAAATACTCATTCACATGTGTATTAGTGAACATAAAAGGAATTGATTATTTTTATAATTTAAATGTTATTTTGGTAAATAATATTTTTAATGTTAATACAGCTTCCAAAGCGTGTAATCTTGTAAGTATTCCTAAAAAAAAAAAACGAAATTGAAAACATTTGTCCGTGGAATTTGAAAAAATAAATTCAAATTCCAAAAATTGATTCAAATAAGTTATTGAGAAATTTTTCTTCCATCCACAAACATCAAATTTTCTCCGAGTTAAATATGTATATCTGAACATAACTTAAACATAATTTTTAAAAATGATTGTATATATCTACAGATAAGGTACGTCATAGTTTATATTATATGAATCCATTTATTATAGACATAAACGCAATGCATCAATCGATCACTATGAATTTAAAATAATATGAGTTTGTAGAGAGTACATACTCTTTGAGTTCAGTTGCCTTGTCAAGTAGAAATATCTGATCATGTTCTCCCCACACAATTAATACTTCCTACATGTCCACACCAATAAAGCTATATATTAATGCTACAAGTAATTAAGTTTCCTAACAAAAAAAACATATTAATTAATTACTTGACATTATATTTTCAAATATAATAAAATTAAACTTTTTTTTTTCAATATAAATATATTGTACCTGTTGGAGTGGAGTTATATGATCAACTGTGTCATCTTTTCCAAGGCTTAACCCTTTTAACAGTTCCAACTTCTCCTTCCTATTTTCAAGATACAATTTCTGCATGACAATACCAATAATAGAGTTCATGTCCTTATTTGGATACGTTTCCTATAACTTTGTAGGACATTTTGGAATTTGTGTTTTAAGATTATTTATTTATCTTGACATGATAGAATATTTTATGCAAATCTATCTCAACTTTATTATTAATGGAACTGCAAAATGTAAAAGTGAAATTGGATTATTTTTATTTGAGCTAAGTGCAAAAACTATTTCCTTTTTTGGGCTTCATACCTAAACTATTGGAAGTATGAGTTTCATATCGGAACTATTACTTATTAATTTAAATGTGTGAGTTTTATACCTAAATTATCACTTATTAATTTGAGAAACACACATCAGTGGTGTGTGTAATGCATTCTCTTTTATTGGAAAAAATCTTGCCACAAGGATAAAATTTCATCTTGACAAAAATTAAATCAACTATTAATATTAGTTAAAAGTTAAAGATTTTTAACGTGTTAATATTCTCCCCAAAAAAATATTATTTTTTAAAAATAAATATTTTTTAAAATAATAATACTTTATTATTTAACTTTAATTAAACTATAATTTATTTGATTATTGTTAAGGTGGAAGATTTTCTCCATTTGAAGTATTTTGTACATGTGAAGTGTGATGTAATTTTTTTTAAATAAACGAAAGATTGTAGTACACATACTATGGTGAGAGTGAAATAAAAGAGAGAGGTGTGTTGCTCTAATTAATAAGTGCTAGTTTAGATGTAAAAATCATAAATCCAATAATTTACGTTTAAACTCAAAAAAAAAAATAATTTAGATCTGTTTTTTCATGCTTATTCTTTTTTATTTTGAAATGGGATGACCATGTTGTTGTACCAATTAAGTTAATTACTCCACTTGTCAAAGTGGTCCACAAACGATCGCTATATCTATAAAGAAAAAAACAGCTATACCTACCAAACTAGAAATTTGTTTGACAGATACAACTGCCCTTCTTTACAATTAATTATAGTGATTAAAATAAAGAGAAAATTACAGCTCAATATTTTTATATCATCCAATTTATAAAATATGTATACAGTATTTAAATAATGTATATTGTTTTATACATACATGTATATTAATATGTATATAATATGTAAAAGATGGTAGATTAGGTTCTTTTCCTCGATTGGGGTCGGGGATGAGGGGCAAGGGTAGTTTCGAGGTTAAAAGGACTCTCAGGCTAAGAGTAAGATCTTGGAATATAACGACTTTGTCCAGGAAGTCTATCAAGTTAATGAAGATCCTTAGGAAGAGGAAGATTAATATAGCCTGCATCCAAGAGACCAGATGGATGAGTTTTAAGGCTCAGGATGCGGATGGGTTCAAACTTTAATACTCTAGAAGTCGAGGGACAAGAGTGTGTGGGAATTCTAGAAGATGAAGACTTAATGGAGCTAGTGGTAGATGTTTGAAGGGTTAGCAATAGCTTATTGGCAATCAGACTTGTTATTGGAGAGCTAAATTCAAAGGTCGTTAGTGCTTATGCTCTGCATTCAGGCTTAGACGAAGAGGTCAAGAAGCATTTTTTGGAAGAATTGGATACAGTTTGAGGAGGAATTTCGATTGTCGAGAAGGTGTTTATTGATGAGATTTTAATGGTCATATTAGGGAAACTTCTAGTGGTTTTGATGATGTGAATGGTGGCATTGCTTTTGAGATTAGAAACATCGGTAGAACCTTGTTCTTAGAGCTTTAGAGTTGGTGATAGCTAACTCGTACTTTCAGAAGGATTATCACTTGATTATTATAATGACCCTTCGGGTTATTTTTGTGTTTCTTCCATCTTTTTATTGGTTAGAGCTTTCCTATAGTGACCGCAGGTCATTTATGATTTATTGGCACTGACAGGTGGGTCACTTGGTCGTTCGTTAGGATTTTGTGCAGTTTTTCATGTTTGAAGGTTTTTCTAACTTGAAAATTTGACTTTTATTAAAAATGCAAGTAAATAATCCCAAAATTAAATTCTAACAATTCAATCAGCTCCAGAATGATTAAATTAGTCTAGAAGTATGGTCGGCTCGAGTTTCAATGCTTTCAGTGCAAGTTCTTAACTTTTAAAATTTAGCCTATAGTTGATGTTGGTCAACGTTCTAAAAAATTGTGCTTGAATGAAAATTGTGACAGTGCAGAACATCTAGCTTGGTCTAGAATGATCTTTCGTTCAATTCCCAAAGCTTCCGAACTCATTTCAACTCCTCAATAGATTTTATTTAAAAATAGCCTTTGGAAGTGGAATTCACTTTTTATTGAAATGACCTCATATGAAAATTTGAACTGCGCCATTGAGTTTAGAACACCAATTTGGTAGGGAAGTACAATTCATTTACCAGCATGGAGTTTTGAACAAATCTGAAACACACCATTGGAGATTTGGGATTGGCCAAAACCAGCTGATTCAATTGATTCTGGTGCAAGATTAACTTTACCCTTCACGAATGTGGGCTTGATATAGCCCCTTTGTGCTTTACCGAACATAGGCCTTATGGCCACAATCACAAAAACTGCCTTTAATGACCCTCTAAGTTATTTTGGGTTTCTGTATCTTTCTTATCGGTTAGAGCATTCCTATTGCAACCCCAAGTCATTTATGACTAGCTAGCAATAATAGTTCGATCGCCTAGTCGTTCAGTTGGAAATTGTGTAGTTTTCCATGTTGGAGGATCTATTAAAATTGGAAAAATGAGTTTTGAAGTAAGGTATAGGTAAACTGTCTCAAAACGGAATTTAGATAGTTCCATCAGCTTCAGGTCAAACTAGGCTAGAAGCATGGTCGATTTGAGTACCAATGTTTTCAGTGTAAGCTTATACTGAGTTTTGCATTTTAGCCTTCTGAATAGGCCAAATAGCTGACTTTGGTCAACATTCTTGGAAAACATGCCCAAATAGGAATATTAACAGCACAATTAGCTCTAGAACGTCGAGTTTGGTCTAGAACGATCTTTCTTTTAGTTACTAAAGCTTTCGAGTTCATTTCAGCCCCTCAATAGAGATAGGCCAAATAAGGCTTTAGGAAGTGGGACCGATATTTAATCAAAACAATCTCCAATAGGAATTTTTATAGCACCGTTGAGCTCGGAATGTCTTTTCCACTAAGATTTCACTTTAGCGAAGGTCCTCTACGTGGGAGGGTTGCTTTAGCGACCCAAGAGTTCGCTTTTGTGACCCCTTGAGGCGGTCACATAATATAAACTCCACAACTTCAAACAACAAGGATGATAAACTTTGAAGAGCAATAATGTCTTCATTTTGAGGTCAAATTGAGTGATTGAAAAGGCTAACTTATGTGGAATGTTGTGGAGAACGTTGTGAAAGTGTCAAGAATCATTTTATGTGCATTGTTTGAGATAAATTTTGTTGTTTTACTATTGTACATTTAGTATAGTTATCGAAAACTTCAAATATTGATTACTTAGTTGTTTTGGAATAGAGTTCAGTGAAATCTGGATATGTTCTATGTGATTTTTTGAGATGCACGCTGTGGTATCATCGAAATCTTCTAGTTAGGCTGCGTTCGAGGTAAAATTGTTGTAGAAACTTGTTGCCTATTTAGTTGTTTTTTGGAAAAGAAATGTTGTATTCTGTTTGGGCTATTTAGCATTGATTAGAGTATCGAATTCAGCTCGAATCTGTGGTACAGGCTTAGGCAGCTGAAATGACCATTGTACTGGATTTGTTTCAAAATTATCGATGCAGGCCCTATTTTCCCACTTTTCAGCTCCAAATATTGGTCAATGCCCGTTTATTGTGATTCTGTTTTTGACAGCCTGAAACATTTTGAGATCATACAAAAGGGCAAAATGCCTGAGGAATGATTTGGAACGCATGCGATTGGCGTCTAGATAAGCTATAATTTCTCTTTCTATAGCCTAAGTTTGAAATGTGAATCTTGTCTGGGAAACAAGAATATTAGGCAGGAAGTTTACCTAAGGCCATATATGTTGAACTTACCTGTATCAGCTGATATATGGGGTTGACAGGGTATCTATTGACATGTCGAGAATACCTATAATTTGTATACTAATTATCTATTGTACTTATGATTATTTGATAATCATTGTGCCTTAGTCTAGGCTTAGACTATTAATGTCCTAGACCCGCATTGTTAAGGATCGACAAATATTTTTATATATTCATTGAGTGTGACTTAAGAGGTGTAAATCCTTGTAGACCGAAATAACAAATGTGAGTCTAGTAGAGTTGAGCCTTAGATAGGTCATGATAAGACAGGGACTTGATTATTATTCAATTATCATGCTCCCTTCACACATCCCCATGATACACTAGGCTTTACTTGGATATAGAGGTGACCGACGAGTTACATTGCGGCCCAAAGTAAAGTCTCCCAGAGTATAAGGGCAGAGCATTTTTCCGCGATGAATCACATATCCTCCCACTAGGGGATTGATAAACCAGGATCAGTTATATTCTGTATACCTCTAGTTTGAGGTTGCGCAGCTTAAGACTATTTTGCCATTATGAGTTCGTAGTTATGTCATTCAATCTAACTAATGCTCATGCAGCCTTTATGGATCTAACAACTCATGTATTCAAGCAATATCTAGACTATTTTGTGACAGTCTTCATTAATGATATTCTGATATACTCCTGGAGTCAATAACAGCATATTCAACACCTGAGGATTGTGCTTTAGACATTGAGAAATCACAAGTTCTACACCAAATTTTCTAAGTGAGTTTCGGTTAGAATCCATAGCATTTCTGGGGCACATAGTGTCCAAAAGCGACATTATGGTAGATCCAGCTAAGATTGAGGCCATTCATGGTTGGGCTACCGCGACGTCTATAACTGAAGTCAAGAGTTTAGTTGGGTATTACAAGCAGTCTATGGAGGGGTTCTCTATGATTGTTGCACGGTTGACTCGATTAACTCACCAAGGTATTTCATTTGCATGGTTTGAGGAGTGTGAGTCTAGCTTTTTGAGACTCAAGGGTTATTGACTATCTCTCCTATCTTGACTCTCCCAGTTAAGGCAGAGGGCTTTACAGTGTATTGTGACGCTTTCAAGATTAGCCTAGGATGTGTTTTAATGCAGAGAAGTCAAGTAATTGCTTATGCCTCCAGACAGTTGAGAGACCACAACCGTAACTATCCCACTCACAAATCTAGAGTTAGTGGTAGTAGTCTTTGCACTCAAATATGATTGCACGACTTGTATGGGATCTACTGTGAGATATACATAGATCATCACAGTCTGCAATATATTATGAGCCAAAGGGATTTGAATTCGAGGCAAAGGCGTTGGATCAAGCTATTAGCATATTATGATCTCTATATCCTTTACCATCCGAGAAAGGCTAATATTGTTGCAGATGCATTGAGTCGAAAGGTGATAAGTATGGTAGCTTAGCTTTTTTTCCCAATGTGGTGTGGCCTTTGGCTTCGAACATCTAGTCCTTAGCTAATAGGATGGTGAGATTAGATATTTCAGACTTCGGGCAGTGTTAGCCTTCATTGGGGCTCAGAGTTTCTCTATTTGATCAAATTTGTGCCAGATAGTATGACGATGAGTCATTGGCAACTCTCAGAGATCAACTTTTAGAGGGTAGTGATGGCCAGGCTACTATAGGCTCAGATGGAGTTCTTAGATTTAATAGTCGACTGTGGGATCCTAGAGTTAGGATTTGATATACTTGATTTTACACAAGGCTCATGATTTCAGATATTCTATCCACCCGAGCATAGTGATGATGTACAACATTATTGATGGGATGGTATGAGAAGGGATATAGCTAATTAGGTATCCCGCTGTCTTAACTGTCAGCAGGTAAAGGCCGAGCATACGGGACCTGGTGTTCAATAAAGTGAGACCTGGAACACTTTCTCTTTGCGAACCTTGTATTCAATAAGGCAAACCTTAGCTTTAACGGCCCCTATGTTCACTTTAGCGAAGGTTTTCCACGTTGGAGGGTCACTTTAGCGACCCCCTTGAGGCGGTTACATAGTATAATGTCCAAAACTTCGAACAACAAGGATAATAAACTTTGAAAAGCGATAATTTCTTCACTTGAGGTCAAGTTGAGTGATTCACAAGGCTAACTTACATGAAATTCCAAGGAGAACATCATGGAAGTGTCAAAAATTATTTTTTGTGCATTACTTGAGGTAAATTTTATCATTTTCTTGTTTTACATTGAGTATAGTTATCGAAAATGTTGGATATTGATTACTCAATTATTTTGGATCAAATTTCAGTGAAATGTGAGTCTATTCTATGTGGTTTTTTAGGCGCATCCTGTGGTATTGTCATGATCTTCTGGTTGGGTTGTGTTTGAGGTAAAATTGTTGTAGAACTTGCTAATATTTAGTTGTTTTTCCAAATAGAATTATCATATAGTGTTTGGGTTGTTCAACATTGATTTGGGTATGGGATTGAGCCCAAATTTGAAGTACAGGCTCGGGCAGCTAAAATGACCATTGTACAGGGTTTGTTTCAGGATTCTAGGCACATGCCCCATTTTCCTGCTTTTTAGCTCCAAAATTGCCTAATGCCCGTTTCTTGTGATTTTGGTATCAAAATGATCATATTGATGTTGTGATTCCATTTTTGATAGCCCGACAGCATTTTGAGGCCGTCTGAAAGGAAAAAGTACTTGAGGAGTGATTTAGAGCGCATGCGATCGACGTCCAAGTAGGCTATGGTTTTTCTTCTTCTAAATTGAGTTTGAACATGTCAATCTTGTTTGTATGGCAGCAATATCGGGCAGGAAGTTAGCTGAGGACATATATGTTGATTTTATTTATATTAGCTGATATATGGGGCCGATAGGTTGTCTGTTGACATGTCGAGAGTACCTTTGATATACTGATTATATGTTGTACTTATGATTATCTGATGATTGTTGGGCCTTAGTATAGGCTTAGACTAGTGATAGACTCACGGTGTTCAGAATAGACATAAAATTTTATATATTCATTCAATGTGACATGAAAGGAGTAAATCCTTGTAGACCAAAATAATAGACTCGAGTCTGGTAGAGTTGAGCCTTAGATAGGTTGTGACAAGATGGGGACTTGATTATTATTCAACTTTCATGCTCCCTTGACATATCCCTGCAATACAATAGACTCTACTTAGATATAAAGATGGTCGGCGAGTCACATTGTGGCCTAGAGTAACGTCTCGCACAGTCTAAGGGCCAAGGATTTTTTCGTGATGGGTCACAAATCCTCCCATTAGGGGATCGATAAATAAGGATTAATTATATTCTGTATACCCCTAGTTTAAGACTACCTAGTTCGAGGCTACATAGTTTAAGGCAATATAGTTTGAGGCTATCTAGTCTGATGTTATATCATTCGAGGCAATACCGATGAAGGGCATACCAGACTAGTCCGAGGCCTAAGGGGTGGGTTAAACCATTAGCCATTTCTGACCTTACCGCAATTAGAGTCCATAGAGGGATTACAACCAGGTTAGAGCCTAGGTTAGAAACAAGTTATAACTTAGGTCAGAGGCTAGGGTGCAGTGTAGGTTCGAGGCCAGGCCAAGGTATACATTCTAGGTTAGAGGCCAAGGAGGATTGCTTTATGAGAACTGTGATTACATATGCATCATTGGGTTATAAGGTCATTGAGACATGACGCTATTAAACTTTACCCCATCATACCTTTCCTTACACTACTCTTATGTGTGGGTGTACCTTCTAGGTTTATAGGGGATAGGTTGGCATATAAGCATGGATCATTGTTTCATATACCTAAGTGTCTCTTCCTAGGTGCATTTATTTTGTTTGTTAAGAAGAAGGACGAGACTCTACGCATATGTATTGACTATAGGCAACCAAATAAGGTGTTGTCTCGTATTGATGACTTATGTGATCAGTTACAGGGAGTTGTCATATTCTCCAAGATTAATTTGAGATCGAATTATCATCAGCTGAGGATCAGGACAACGGACAATCCTAAGACTATTTTTCGGATCAGTTATGGCCATTATGAATTGAGCATGAGTTGAGTCAAAGTAGTCTTAATTCTCTTTCATTTTTACTACTAGTCACGATCCTCGTGCTCGCACGGGCTCAACAAATATCTTTTAGTCTCAATTTTTGTGATGTGAATAGATTTTTTATATGTATTTAAAAAATTTTAAGCCATTAATTATTAGACTGAGAAGCAAAATGCTTTGAAAATATTAAATTAGGAAACCCGCAGGTTATTTTTGCAGGTCCCATATAATAGCGGCGAAGAAGCAGGTAACTCAAGTAGGCATGTTGGCAGAGAGCTATCTGCTTATTTGTAAAATAATTTATCAAGGCTAATATTTTAAAATTATAATTGAAGCAGCTGAAGAAATATAATCAAACTGCTTTGGAAATATTAAATTAAGAAACTCACAAAAATAATTTATCAGGACTGATATTGTAAAATGATAATTGAAGCAGTTGAAGAAATATAATCAAGCTGTTTTGGAAATATTAAATTAAGAAACGTACAAAAATAATTTATTAGGACTGATATTGTAAAATCATAATTGAAACAGTTGAAGAAATATAATCAAATTGTTCTGAAAATATTAAATTAATAAATCCACAATTATTTTTGCGGGTCCTATATAATAGCCGCGAAGAAGTAGGCAGCTCAAGCAGGCATGTTGATGGACAACTATCTGCTTGAGCTGCCCTGCTATTCGCTCTTATTAGATAGTAATGCATATATTATGTATGAATGATTCTATTGAAATGGAGTCTCGAGGAACTAGAAAGAGTTTGGAAGAATCTTTTAAAAATAAAAGAGTTGATAATTGACTGAGATTGAATTTGATAAGAGTTTAATAAGACTAAATAAATTATTTGAATTGAATTGATTGAGTACTTGAGCTTATGAGTCATTGGAAATAGCATTCTGTACCGATTTGGATAAGAGTAAATAATAACTCAAACCTCAAGGATCTGTTTTGAGCCCTTTCTTGTTTGCCTTGGTGATGGATGAGCTGACGCGATCTATCTAAGAGGAGGTACCATTGTGTATGCTTTTTGTAGATGACATAGTACTGATTGATTAGACTCGGACTAAAGTTAATGATAGGTTGGAGGCCTGGAGACACGCTTTGGAGTCTAAAGGATTCAAATTGAGCAGGACCAAAACTGAATACTTGGAGTGCAAATTCAGTATTGAGAGGGATGAAGCAAACTCTGATGTGAGGCTTGCCACTCAATCTATCCCCAAGAGGAAAAACTTTAAGTATTTGGGTCCATCATCCAGAATAGTAGCGATATCTACAATAATGTCACACATCGTATTAGGGCAGTATGGACTAAATGGAGGCTTGCATCTAGAGTATTATGTGACAAGAAGATACCACCAAAACTTAAAGGTAAGTTTTATAGAGTGGTGGTTAGACCATCGTTACTGTATGGAGTGGAGTGTTGGCCAATTAAAAAGGAACATGTTCAGAAGATGCATGTCGCAGAGATGAGGATGCTAAGATGTATGTGTGGTCACACCAGGCGTGACAAGGTTAGGAATGAGACCATTCGGGAGAAGTTAGGGTGGCCCCAGTGGCCGAAAAGATGAGGGAAGCGAGACTTTGATGGTTTAGACATGTGCAAAGAAGGAGTACCAATGCTCTTGTTAGGAGGTGCGAGAGGTTGGTTTTAGGAGATACTTGGAGGGGTAGAGGTAGACCGAAGAAGTACTGGGGGGAGGTGATTAAACATGATATGACAGAACCTGATCTCACTGAGGACATGACCTTAGATAGAAAGAAGTGGAGGTCGCGAATTAGAGTAGCAGGATAATGGTAGGGTTAGGTGGATTCATGGCCTTGGGGTATAGTAAGGTTAGGTGGAGGCCGTGTTTTTTATCATGTGTTAGCATTATCTGTCGTATTATGTGTTAGTTTTATATTAGTTACATATTGTCATGTGTTATTCATTATTAGTCACTCTTTCTGTTCTATTCCCTTCCCTTTTTGTCATATCTAGTTCTTTCTTTCTTACGGATTTTGAGATGAGGGTTCTTAGGAAACAACCTCTCTACTTCTATGGTAGTGGTAAGGTCTGCATACATTCTACCCTCCCCAGACCCCACTTGTGGGATTTTACTGGGTATGTTGTTGTAATAACTCAAACCCCATAATTATGTCTTCAACGTAGGAGTACTATGATTCCATTGTATAATAACAAGGATGATGTTTAAAATTATAATAATTATAGGGGTATAAAATTATTAAGTCACACTATGAAACTTTGGAGTTGTGGATATGAGGGTGAGAAGTGGTACATCTATCTTCGAGAATCAATAGATTCATGTTGTGATAATTGATCACAAAGCCAACCATCTTGTTATAAGACTGATAAATAAATATCATAAAGAGGAGCTTACATATGGTGTTTGTTGACCTTGATAATGCGTACGATAAAGTCCCAAAAGAAGTCTTGTGATGGTGCTCAGAGGCAAGAGGTGTATTGATGGCCTACATTAGGACAATAATGCACATAGACGTAGGAGATAAAACATGAGTAAGAATAGTGGGAGGAGACACATAGCATTTTTCTTTGGAGATGAAGTTACACCAGGGATAACTCTTAGTCTATTTCTTTTTGTCTTAGTGATGGGCGCATTGATGTGAGACATTCGAGATGAGGTGATGTGGTGTATATTATTTACGACTGACATAATACTAACTGATGAGATATGCAATGAAGTTATTCCTAAGGTAGAGGTGTAGAGACAAAATTTAGAGACTAAAGGGTTTAAGCCGAACCAAGATAGAGTATTTGCAATGAAAATTCAATGATGTGATGCATAAGATAAGCATAAAAGTAAGGCTCAACACACAAAATATCTCTAAGACAGACTAATTTAAGTATCTTAGGTCTATAATCCAGAGATTAAGGACATTAATGATATCACATATCATATTGATGCGGCAGGAATAAAGTGGAAGCTTATCTATGAAGTCTTATATAATAAAAATATTACCAAAAATACAAAAGTAAGTCCTACAGATTGACTATTAGACCAACACTTCTTTTTTTTTTCTTTCTGATTTTCTTGGATTTTTTCTTCTGATTTTCTAGATATTTTCTTATAAAAATTTTGTTGTCTATTATTTTGGAAGTTTTTAATTATTTTTTTCAATCAAGTATATTTTATTTGGAAAAGGATTGATATAATTTAACCATAATAATAAGATCTTCTTCATTTAAATTTATTATATTTATAATAGTCAATATTTAATATAATTAAAATAATAATTAATTGAAAAAAAATAGTGGAAGATAATTTTGTTTAAATAACAGTTCTTTAATGAAAGAAAAAAAATTCAAACAACATATATATATATATTCTCCTTGGAGTATTATCACATAATTTTTTAGATCAATTTTAAAATATATATATATACACATAAAATATCTAATTTAGGTGAGAATTCATAAGTTCACTTATACCATAATTTTGGTAATAAATCCGCCGCTGCTTACACTATCCCAAAAGATTTACTACCTTATGTCTTTCAAGAGTTAGTTAAACAAAACAATTAAAATATTAGAAATACTACTTCTAACATCCAAGGCAAATGGTACTAATATATTCACGCATTCTTTTAGCACAAATATTCAAATTCAAATTTTAGATGGCAGTATACTAGTATTTGTACTTCTTAAACAGTAAATGCAAATTAGTTAGTCTTATTTAAGTATTTTTATTTCAATTTAGGCACAATTAAAATTTTAAGGTTTAAACTTTTTATTGGTCTTTTAAATATTTTAAATTAAAAATTATTTATAACACTTATAAATTAGTTATTAAATATATAAATTTTATTTAAATTTATAAATTAAATTAAATCTTAAAGTTTCAAATGAACAACATAAATTAACGAGAGAACGTAGCTAACAAGTAGAAGGGATGAGTGTTAAGTAAACTTACGTCGATGAAATCATTGAACAAAAAATCCGGCAGATATGGCGGACGCCGGTGAGTAGACAAAGTGATCAACGTCCGGAGCTGACACGCCGTCACCGGCAACAGCAAATCCTCAATCTTCTCAACTTTAGCTCTTTTCAGTAAGCCATCGTTATCTGTTTTCTTAATATTAACCCCCGAACTTGCTATAATTACCTTTTCTACCTTTCCTGGCAACATTTTCCCCATATGATACGCAACAAATCCACCATAACTTGTCCCCATAACGGAACACTTTTCAATCCCAAGTTTCTCAAGAAGCTTGGCGACGCAAGTTGCTTGGAAAACCTCAGACCTGTTGGGAGATTTGGTTGTGGAACGGCCGAAGAAGACGAGGCTGGGAATATATAAATCGAAATCGTTAGAGAATGATGTTATCTGCGGACGCCATTGCCAAACGCCGTGAGGACCAAAGCCGTGGATTAAGATAAGTGATGGTTTAATTTTTGATGATTTTGGGCCCCAAAAGTGGATCGTCGTTTCATCGTCGATTTCTACTGATTGAGAAGTTAGGCCGGCGCCGATCAGGCACCGACGGAGGAAGCCGCCGTATAAGGCAACTGGGCTTAACCAACAAAACATTACTCTGGTGTTAGTCTTAATGTGGAGGAGCCTTATGTTTTTTCATAAGAGTTCAATTTCATTATAAATACACCACCTACAGTTTAGAATTGAAAACTTAATCCCTTGCATTATGAAAATCATATACTTACGTCCTCTATGATATTTTTTACTTACACTATTTTATATGAATTTAATTTTTGGAGCTTTTTATCACAATCCAAAATAGGTGTAATGGCACCTGCCTAACCCCCAAGACAAGTCATGATACTAGCTAATCAATTCAATGAAAATGAATATTTAAGTAGAAAAATGGAGACTAGTATAATATAAAATCTCATAGATAACGCTAAAAAAATTCAATTCTAAGACCACCAAAGATTAGTGTCACATGTACAAGCCAGTAAACAATAGAAAGGCTGAACAATACAAATCTCAATGTGTTAATCCTCAAATAGAACAAAACATAAAGTAAAAAAATCTTGAGAGTTCGCTGAAAAGATAAATTGCTACTTCTCAGACAATCTAGAAGCTCGGTCCAAGATGAGAATATAGAGTAAGGTGAAGTCGAGATCACAACTTGCATAGATATAAAACAGGGGTGAGTATCAAACAACATAGTACCCAGCAAATGGATACTAAACTCAAAATAAAGTAATAAAAAATATAGATATCCCTACCATCCCTACCATCCCTACTACAGACCTCATAATTACAACCCTGCAAGCAACCTACGCAGTTTATAAGGCATATGAATTACTATTTCCAAGCAATACACAAGTAAATATATCAGCTGTACAAGCATTATTCAATTACAGGTAGTCATAAGGAATATTCACAATCATACAAGATAATGAGATGCATAGTAGTGTAAATGCAATGCTACGTCATATGATGCACATTTATTCTATGATACAAATTCGCTGGTCACCTTTGATAGAAACTCATGTAGACCTCACACAGATCACGTATTAGTCAGAAAAGTCTTCAGTCGTCAAAAAAGACCTCGCAATCAGAACCCATCGAAAGAGACTTTGATCACCTAAAGAGACCTCAACAAATAACACCAGCCAATAAAAATCTTGGCTTCAAAATCCTAATATATCACTCATATCACTTTGCACAGTCCAATACAGATAAGCATATGCATTAAGAATGAGTGAGTAAGAAATGAAATCCAAGATGCAAAGCCATATAACTCATTATTCACAACAACAACAACATTACCCCAATACCTCAAAGGCTCCCGCCCATTGCGGGGTAAGGGGGGGTCGGATGTACGCAGCCTGACTCCTATGTTTAAAAACATAGCGCGACTGTTTCCGATGAATGCCCATATCCAAGTTTCATATTAGCACGTCAGATCACAGTCATGTTGTTATCGTCTCAATCATTGATTCATTTTCATAAAATATACACTCAAAATCAATTCCCTATTACACCCAATACACATAAAAGGAATACAAGGTTCAAATTAAGAAATAATCAATGGATAATAAAGATATATATTAAAAATAATTTATCCAAGACTTTTCCCACAAAAATCCTTTGAAAATCACCTAGTCCAAGTTTGAAAATATTAAAAATGGTGGAAAAACGACTAGTCTCAATTTCTAGAAAAAGACATTGTTCAGGGGTCATTTATTTTCTGCAATTGCATAGCTTATGCCGGCGAACGCGGAGTCAACGGTCAATGACCTTTGTGAATGCGGTCAGGACCTTCGCTAATATGGAGGTCAATGGCTTGACTCTCCGCGATCATGGACCTAAGCCTGTGAACATGGTTTATCACAGCGACTGATCTTTGCGAATGCATGAGTGAGGTTCATGAATGAGAAAGAAGAACTCCTATACTGTTGTAAATTCTACGAAAAATACTTCTTCTTCACAATCATGAACATCATCACGAACATAAATACTTTATCACGAACATCATCATGAACACTTGTGGAAAATTCATGTAGCTTGAGGCATATCAAAAGACACTATCCTTAAGGATATTTCACCTGGCATGGGTGTATCCCTAGGATTCAACAAGCTCTTCTAGTACAAGACTAAGAGCCAAAATCTAACAAAGATTAAAGTAGAAAATCCAGCACTCTAAATTTATATATATAATATAGGAGGAGGAATTTATACTATAAATATGTTGTTCCACACAACTATCTCAATATTGGAGCAAAGTATAAATATATATAGTTAAGTCATTTTCCAACATATACAAATGAGTGCAAATTCATTCTCTAAGTGACAAGGATTAATTTCATGGTAAATGAGGCTAATCATTTCCATTAATATACACCTCATAAAGAAAATAACCGTTTCAACAGTTATAAATTTGACTAAAATTAAATATTAATTTTGGAAATAATAAAAAGAATATGAAGCCCCATTTGATAGAAAAAATATATTTAATAATATAAATACTTCTTTTTGAGATACTAGAATTACTTTTCCAACAATCCCCTACATATCTGAAAAAGAACATTAAGAAATAAAGTAAAATAAAAACTTTGTTGGGTTTCCACATATGAGTACAATGCATCGAATCTGGTGTCTGTAGACTATGAACCATACCTAGACAAAATAAGATTAAACTTACAGAATAATTAGTGAATTTAAGAACTTCTAGGAACCAAGAATTTTTTTGTAAGTCCATGTCACGACCCAACCCAGGGGTCGTGATTAGTGCCGATTGGGCACCCAAACAATACCAAATCGGATTTACAGTCATATTAGCTAATGAAAATCTATCGGAATTTCGACAGAGTTTCCTCTGTTTTACTGACTAACCACACCTGCAAACAACAATCTCAGCAGATCACAAAACATCTATACACATATATACATATATATACGCGGGCCGACAAGGTCACCGCTGTGGTAGAACCGCCCAACAAAAGTACCATACATATGTAATCATCTCACAGGTAATATCCCACACCCACATGTATCTACAGGCCTCTAAACATACGAACTGAATCATAGGACGTGACAAGGCCCCGTCATACCCTCGAATATACATAAATGTAAAATACAAAAAATAAGAGTACATGTATATACCAAAAGTCTGCTTCTGAGACAAGGGGAACACTTCAACGGTGGATAGAGATCCTAGGGAGATGGCTCTCTAACCTATACGTCGGTACCTGCGGGCATGAACGCAGCCCCTGAAGGAAGGGGGTCAGTACGAAATACGTATCGAATTTGTAAAGCGGAAGGTGTGCAATATAAATGAGAATAATAATCCAAACAAAAAAAGATATGAGTCAAACCTGTGTGCAAACATCAAAATAATTTCTTATTTAAAATATCAAAATCGTGCATATCGGACGGGAACGATGGCGACCTCCAAACTTGCGCCATACCACAGCATAACACCAGAAGTTTCAAATCTCCGAACTCTCCAACACAAATCCCAACTGTAATATAGGTGAACCGAGGCGACGGTGCCACACACTCACGTCATAGGATAGGTGAGCCCAGACGACGGTGCCAAGCACTCACGTATCGTAAGGTGTAAAGGTCATCATGCCCGATATATTGAGCCGAGGCGACGGTGCCACACACTCACGTGAGCCGGGGCGAAGGGTGGTCTAGTGCCCACCCGTCATGATGCCAACACATCTCAAACACAGCCCCATGTTTCTCCAAACTAAGCAAAGCCGGCCCATGGGCAAACCGACCCGCCGTA
>JAABOM020000103.1:11871568-11889665 GCA_011800125.2 Solanum clarkiae
AAAATAGATACTAATAGATGATACACGTATTATTATATACAAAATTTATTTTTATATAACTAAAGAACTCAATTTAACATTAAGTAACTTAAATTTAAACTCAATATATTACATATTGAAATAAAAATAAGAAAAGTCATTTGCTTATTATGTGTAATACACACAATTAAAAAAATTAAGCACCAATAAACTAGGAAAAAATAATTATAATATAGTAGAATAGTAGAAAGAATATAAGAAGAGGAGGGGCCGAGGAGGGGGGGATGTTGCAAAAATAATACTCTTAAAATATAATGAAATAAGTAGTTGATACACATATTATTGTCTATAAATTTTAACCAAAGAGACATGAACAATAAAATAAATTTATTTTATATTAATAAGAATAGAACTTGGTAACTATATTATGCTAAATGATAAGCTAAGTTAAAACATGTTACATTATCTTTCAACAACATTACCCCAATGCCTCAAAGGCTCCCGCCCATTGCGGGGTAAGGGAGATCGGATGTACGCAGCCTGATCCCTATGTTTAAAAACATAGTGGCACTGTTTCCGGATGACCCATGATGAGCGTCGAAAGTTGCATTGACTAACTGCTACTTCGCAATTGAAAGAAGCGCAGTTACATTATCTTTATTTATACATATTCGATTATGCGGGATTGAGGGTGGGGTGGGGTGATGAAACAATCTAGAAAAAAGTACCGAAAAATGTGCCTCGTAAGTGCCTGGAATCGTAATTTTCATATATCTCAAATTCAATACGTGATATCGAAAATTCAACTTTATATTCTTGTTCAGGGGCTCAAACTGAGTGGGAAATGGGTCTAACCCTGATTTAAGAGCAACCGTAGCAAAATGTGAAAATCGCAAAAATGCGATTTCCAGTGATGATCTGTACCCTTGGCGCGACGTGCCAAGGGTGCGCTACTGTGTATTTTTATACATTGTTTTTCCGTCTCGATCCAAGACTTTTAGGTCTTGGCCCTAAGTGTTCTCATGCGTGAAAATACCTATACTTAGCCTTATTTTACCCTCATATCATTCAAGACATTTCCAAATACTCTCTCAAACACTTATATAATATTTCAACTCCAAATTCAAAGTCCCAAAACTCATCCGAATCTTAAGGTTCTCATTCAAGGTTCAAGTGTCAAATCTCCAATCTTCTTTAAGGATTCTCCAAAGTGAAGATGTGTAGGCTTCGTTCGTGGGTTCCTTTTACCCATGATGCCCAAGCTTTCTTTTACCTAAAATTGCATGATTTAAAGTTGATTCACTCATGGGTCTTACTTATTATGAATTTCACTGCACACTGTGTTGGCGTTACGTGAAATTGTGATTGTTTTAGCATGTTTTGAACTATGAATCTAAGATCTATTGTGAGATTCGATGAAGAATTTTGATGTATATTACTTGAGGGTGTTAGCAAGTATCTATTGATGGTTCTACATTGAATTTTCTAGCATGACTTCACTCTTGAAATGCATGATTTTACAATAGCACTACACACCCACCAAGTGCTTAATAAAAGTTTCGGCTAATATATTTTGAAGAATTGAAGGCCCAATACATATCTTATGGGTTGAATGACTTTATCATGATGAAAGAAATATATGTATATAATATTCTCCTATATAGTGTTGGAAAGTGACCATGCCTTAGAATGTGTATTAACTATCGGCAACTCAATAGGGTCACCATAAAGAATAAGTATCCTCTTCCAAGGATTGATGATTTGTTTGACCAATTGCAAAGGGTGATTCACTTCTCTAAGATTGATCTTCGGTCTGCGTATCATCAAGTGAAGATGAGGAAGTGTGATATTTCCAAGATGACCTTCCGAACTAGGTATGAGCATTATAAGTTTGTTATGATGTCCTTTGGGTTGACCAATGCATTGGCTATCTTCATGGATCTTATGAATAGGGTCTTCAAACCCTACCTTGATTCATTTGTTGTGGTCTTCATTGATGATATTTTGATCTATTCACATAATGAGGAGGAGCATATTGGTCACTTGAGGGTAGTGTTACAAAGATTGAGGGAAGAGAAGTTGTATGCTAAGTATGAAAAATGTGAATTTTGGTTAAAGGAGGTTTCCTTCCTAGGTCATGTGGTCGGAGGATGGTATTAAGGTTGATCCTAAAAAGACTGATGTGATTAAAAATTGGCCTAGACCATTGACCCCGTCGGACATTAGAAGTTTCTTGGGCTTAGCGGGTTTTACTACCGGAGATTTGTGAATAGTTTCTCCTCTATTGTTTCTCCCATGACTAAGTTGACTTAAAAGAAGGTTGTTTGTGTGGACCAATGATAGTGAAAGGAGCTTCCAAACCTTGAAAGATAAGCTTGTTTCTGCTCCTATATTGTCACTACCAGAAGGGCTAGAGGGGTTTGTTGTGTATTGCGATGCTTCTAGAGTTGATTTGGGTTGTGTTCTAATGCAAAATAGTAAGGTGATAGCCTATGCTTCTAGGTAACTGAAAGTGTATGGAAAGAAGTAGCCTACCCATGATCTTGAACTAGCTACCGTAGTATTTGCATTAGAGATATGACATCATTATTTATATGGGGTGCATGTTGATGTGTTCACCGATCATAAGAGTCTCCAATATGTCTTCACTCAAAAAGATCTCAACTTGAGGTAAAGAAGGTGGTTAGAACTTCTTAAGGACTATGACATGAGTGTGCACTATCATCTCGGTAAGGCTAATATGGTAACGGATGCTTTGAGTAGGGTGTCGATGGGTAGCCTAGTTCATGTTGATGATGGTGACAAAAGAGGTGGCTAGGGAGGTCCACCGGTTGGCTAGATTGGAGGTTATATTGGAAGAGATTGATGATAGAGGTGTTGTTGTTGTTGATGGTTCTAAATCTTCATTGGTTGAGGAGGTGAAAGCTAAGAAAGATCTTGACCCCACTTTGTTGGAATTGAAAGCATTGGTAATAGATGGTAAGGTGGAGGTTTTCTCCTAAGGGGAGCATGGAGTGCTTGGATACCAATGTAGGTTATGTGTGCCTTGTGTTGATGGCTTGAGAGAAAAGATTCTTGATGAGGCTCATGGGTCTTACTACTTTATTCACCCCGGGTCTACTAAGATGTATAGAGATTTGAGGGAGGTGTATTAGTGGGGAGGTAGGAAGAAAGACATTACCAAATTTGTTTCTGGTTGTCATAATTGTCAACAAGTCAAAGCCGAACACCAAAGGCTGGGTGGCTTAACCCAAGATATAGAGATTCCTACTTGAAAGTGGGAAAAGATTAATATGGATTTATAGTTGGGTTTCCCAAGACTAGAAAGGGTTTTGATTCCATTTGGGTTGTGGTTGGTTGGATGATGAAATCGGCTCACGTTCTATCGGTTAAGACTATATATGGGGCTGAAGATCTTTCGAGTGGGTAAAAAAGCCAAAATAAGTGATTTTAGCCCTTATAAAAAGATTATGTTAGGTTATACATTCATGACTTGGTGAGGTTGCATGGGATTCCATTGTCCATCATATCGGATCGTGGCGCAAAATTCACTTCACACTTTTAGAGTTCCTTCTAAAGGGGTCTTGGTACAAGAGTTAAACTTAGTAAGGGCCTTTCACCCTCAAACGGATGGCCAAGCTGAAAGAACTATACAAACTCTTGAGGACATGCTTAGGGCTTATGTATTGGAGTTTAGAGGTAGTTGGGATAATCATCTTCTGTTGATTGAGTTTTCCTATAACAATAGCTATCATTCTAGCATCGATATGGCTCCTTTTGAGGCCCTTTCTGGTAGACGTTGTAGATCACCGGTTGGGTAGTTTGAGATTGGAGAGGTGGCATTGTTGGGACCATATCTGATTGTGGAGGCTCTTGAGAATGTTAGAATGATTAGATAAAGGTTGAAGATAACCCAAAGTCACTAAAAGTCCTATACCGATATGAGGAGAAGGGATCTTGAATTCAAAGTTGGTGATTTGGTTTATTTGAAGGTTTCACCCACGAAGGGTATGGTTCATTTTGGTAAGAATGGTAAGTTAATCCCTAGATATGTGGGTCCTTATAGGGTGATGAGAAGGATTGGTAAGGCGGCCTATGAGTTGGAATTGCCTAGTGAAATGGAATTAGTTTATCCGGTCTTCCATGTGTCTATGTTGAGGAAGTGCGTGGGTGACCCTAATACTATTGTACCTCTTGATGTTGTGGGGGTAGTTGAAGACAACTTGACATATGAAGAAGTTCCAGTAGAGATCTTGGACAGACAAGTGAAGAGGTTGAGAAACAAGGATGTTCCTTCTATTAAGGTCTTTTGGAGGAATCAACAAGTCAAAAGTACTACATGGGAGACCGAAGCGGATATGCAAAAATGATATCCTTATATCTTCCATCATACTCAATCCTAAGGTACTAATTTTAAATCTTCTATGTGATTTTATGTCTCATGTTCCAGCCCCTGCATGCATTCATGTTTATATTGACAAAGTTCATGATGATTTTACACTTATGTTAAGATTTTGAAAATGGTGTTTTAAGTGTGTTGTTGCATTCTTGTTGGGGATGATCTCTTCATGATTACTCTTCTCATGTATGTCTCTTTGACATTCGGGGACGTATGTTCCCAAGGGGAGAGATATTAAAAAGACCCAAAAAAGTGCTCGAAAATGTGCCTCGGAAGTGCCTGAAATCGTAATTTTTATATATCTCAAAATTCATGCGTGATATCGAAAATACAACATCATATTCTTGTTCAGAGGGTCAAATTGAGCGGGAAATGGGTTTACCCGATTTAAGAGCAATCGTAGCAAAATTTGAGAACTGCAAAAATGCAATTTTCAGTGACGATCCGCGCCCCTGGCGTAACGCGCCAAGGGCGCTCTACCGTGTATTTTTGTGTACTATTTTTCTATCTCGATCTAAGACTTTTGGGTCTTGGGCTTAAGTGTTCCCATGCTTGAAAATACCTATACTTAGCTTTATTTCACCTTTATATCATTCAAGACATTTCCAAATACTCTCTCAAACACTTAGACAATATTTCACCTCCAAATTTCATGTCCCAAAACTCATCCGGATCTTAATGTTCTCATTCAAGCTTCAAGTCTCCATCTCCAATCTTCTTCAAGGATTCTCCAAAGTCAAGGTATGTGGACTTCTTTCATGGGTTCCTTTACTCAACCTTTCTTTTACCTAAAATTGCATGATTTAAAGTTGATTTACTCATGGGTCTTACTTATTATGAATTTCACTGCACACTTTGTTGGAGTTACATGAAATTGTGGTTGTTTTAGCATGTTTTGAGCTATGAATCTAAGGTTTATTGTGAGATTTGATGAAAGATTTTGATGTATATTGCTTGAGGGTGTTAGCAAGTATTTATTGATTATTTTACATTGAATTTTCTAGCATGACTCCACTCTTGAAATGCATGATTTTACACTAGCACTACATACTCGCCAAGTGTTTGATAAAAGTTCGGTTAATGTGTTTTGAAGAATTGAAAGCCCAATGCATGTCTTATGAGTTGAATGACTTTATGATGATGAAAGGAATGTATGTATATGATATTCTCCTATATAGTGTTGGAAAGTGACCATGCCTTACTCGGGGGGTTAAGAGCCCGGATAACCATGTCGAGGTTTTGTACCTTGATACTAATTAAGGGGTTGGGCCTTGATAACCGGGTTGTCGGGTTAGTACCTCAATCACCATGGATAGTAGGGTGCGACTATCCACCAACCAATCAAGGGGTTCGTACCTTGACAACTGGATTGAGGGGTTAGTTCCTCAATCACCATGGGTGGTAGAGTGCGACGATCCACCAACTAACCAAAGGGGTTTGTACCTTGGTATACTATGGGTTCTATAATGATGGTCTCTTCTTACACATGTATTATGTTATATGTAAGCATATTTTACTTAAGCATTGATTATGCATGCCATATCGTTAATATGTTATCTATTGCTTATTATCATGGATTTCGATCATGTTGCCTATCTCTTGTTGCATTGCATCCTACATACTTAGTACATTCAAACGTACTAACGCATACTATATGCCTACATGATGTCACCATGTAGGAATCAGAGTCCCCTTGAGCATCCTCCTCCACGTGGCTAGTACGATTTCTCCCAAGCTTGTTGGTGAGTCCTCTATTCCGAGGACAATGTTTATGATCTCATGCTATGTTCTAAGATTATCTTTCTTTTACGTATGTATTGACTATAAGGGTGAGTCCGGTTGCTTGTCTTGGCCCCCGCTAAGTTCTATGATTAAAGGTGTTGTTGGACATGTTATATATAATGCTATGAATAATAATTTACTATTATATGTATACAAGTTATCTAATATAATACTAAGAATTTTCAAAAAGAATAGCAACTTCTTAATCTTAGTTCCAATCCTCCCTATCCTATGCCCTCTAAAAGGCAATTTGGAGTTTTCATGACGAAAGTGCTCAATTTTCATAACTCCAATTCCTAAATGAGCATGTTGTAACTTGTAATCTATGCGGCCTGTTTGAAATGTGTTGATTAGTATTCTCATAAGATTTAGAAACAACATGTTATACCCTAACATAATAAAATAACCATAAATAATGCATACATTGAAAGAATAACGAAATGAAGAATCAAACTTGTTAAGCTCATTTTGGGAAATGCATGTATTGGTATACTAATCGATTTCATATACAAAATACACATTATGTCAAATACTCCATTATTTTTATTATAATAAAAGAAAGAAGGGGCAGTTGAGAGGACAAAATCTTCCTTTAGAAGATATTCAGGAGATTTGGCAGTATGGTATAAAATTAAATAATTGAAGTACACTTGACAGCAAAGTATGAAGAAATTTTCGAACGTAAAGCAAAAAACCTGTTGCCTTCCACATGTATTAAATTAAAAAAGAAAGAAAACTAACCCATAACAAACAATTCTTGATCATGCCCATTAAAGTCAAACAGGTGGACAAGTCTGTTGCTGTTGTTAACTAATACAGAGACTAAAAACTCTTTTTTAGTGTTGCAAATTCTAAATTGTTTCCTAGTACATTTTACTTTAATATTTTTTATACTTTCACATGGAATAATTCAAGAAACGGTAGGCAACGAGGCATCAAAGCTCTCTGTATACTAGGAGTAGTTGGTGATTGATAAATTAGTTATAAACAACTCTTCCCACAAGAAAAACTCACTTGTTCTTTCTCTTGTAATTATTTGGTGAAGAAATGACTCTTGAAAAGCTAAGTTGGAAATCAATCATCCCATGTTGTTACAAAGTAGATGATGATTTAGTAAGATCCAAGAAACATGTGAAAAGACAAACTTCATTCCAAAGGCTGACACTTTTAGACTTTGATGATCCAAGTTCACCACTATCTGCTGATGAACTCTCCAATTCATTCATTGGATCTAGCCTTATCAACTTTACATTTACTGATCTCAGAGAGGTCACACGCCATTTTTCATCTGCTAATTTTCTTGGTGAAGGAGGATTTGGACCCGTCTACAAGGGCTTCATCGATGACAAGCTTAGGCCAGGATTAAATCCTCAGGTTGTCGCGGTTAAGGTGCTTGACACCCAGGGTCTACAAGGCCACAAGGAATGGCTGGTCAGTTATCTTATTTTTCCTTCTTTCGATTATTGTTGGATGTGTTAAAAGAAATTGAAATTAGTGAGTTTTTCATATATGTAGACTGAGATAATATTCCTGGGACAATTGAGGCATCCACATCTCGTAAAATTGATTGGATACTGCTGGGAGGATGATAACAGACTCTTAGTCTATGAATTCTTGCCAAGGGGAAGCTTGGAGAATCAACTCTTTGGAAGTAAGTTGCCACATTCTTTAATTTTCTCAATGTGAATTCTGTGTATGCGAAATTAGATATAAATGGCTGAATCATATCATAGTATCCAAAAGATCATGGGAGAACCTGAAACTGAATCTAGTTGTCATGTTTGTATTTGTTGCATTATGCAGAGTTTTCAACCGCATTATCATGGTCAACAAGAATGAAAATAGCATTGGGAGCAGCAAAAGGTCTCGCATTCCTCCATGAAGGTGACAAACCTGTCATATACAGGGATTTTAAGGCCTCAAACATCTTGATTGATTCAGTAAGCTACTCCTTTCACCTCTACTCCTGTTTTTTATTGGTAACAAAGACAAAGAGAGAGTGACTCTTGATACATGATCATCGGTGTTGTAGGATTACACTGCTAAACTTTCTGATTTTGGACTAGCAAAGGATGGGCCGGAAGGAGATGATACTCATGTATCCACACAAATAATGGGTACACATGGCTATGCAGCCCCTGAATACATCATGACAGGTAAATCAACTCTTTTACGCTGAAAATTTGATTCAAAATGGTATAAGCACTTCAATGCAGTTGATTGTCGATAAATTCATGATTTCGTTCGTATATCCTTGGAAGCCAAGGCATTCTAGAATTAGAAAAACTGATTATTGAGATTTTTCTTGTGGTTAGCTAATTCATAGCCATCATTTCCAGGTCATTTAACGACAATGAGTGATGTATATAGCTTTGGGGTAGTTCTGTTGGAACTGCTTACTGGTAAAAGGTCTTTGGATAAATCAAGAAGATATGGAGAACATAATTTAGTTGAATGGTTAAGGCCTTATCTAAGAGATCCAAAGAGAGTTGCTCGTGTGATGGACCGGCGACTTGAAGGTGAATACCCTATGAAAGGAGCACAAATTGCAGCATTGGTAGCATACAAATGCTTAAATCATTATCCTAAGCCTAGGCCCACAATGGATGATGTTGTCAAGATTCTTGAGACTCTTCAAGATGAAAACAACAGCAACACCGACTCTTCAATCAGTGATCCTATGATAACAATGAACTTGAACAGTGATTTTAGCAGTGGAAGTGAGAAAAATGAGGATGCTGCAGCACCAGAAAGTAACAGAAATGATAAGTACTTGAATGAGGAACATCAAGGTTATGGCTGGAGGCATCGAATCAATAGACAGAGAATGGTGGCATCTTACTCAGATACAGCTCTTTATAGAAGGAATTGACATGGCAAAGATATTGCAGTGAAGAATATAGGTAATTGCACTTCACACAGCAAAAATGATAATAATTAACAAAACACTATTTATGCATAAAGGTGGAATCTAGAGATGCTAGTAAGTATTATTGCAGTAAGCAGTATATTGAAGGTATAAACAGCATACTAGTTTACTGTTAAAGGCGCCTGATTTAAGGTATAGGATTCTCATATTTTTTTTCTGTGAATTCTTTAGTTGTTAGATATGGAATTGAAATAGAAAACAAGACTAAGCGAATTCTATTGTATGGTTTGAAATAGATATTTCATTTTTTACATGGTCACTTTGTGACCCAACAATAAATGAAGTTGTTGAAAGATAGGAGATCGGAGCTAGCTAACTTTTGGCGATATGTACCTCATTGTGTTGATGGAGGTAATAAATTAACATCCATGTACTGGAAAAGTCCAGAAATCTGCCTAGACACTACTGTTAAACCTTTTTTTGTTTGTTTGTTTGTTTAATTAAGTGAAGTTGGTGAAAAATTCAACACCTAAAAGCAACAACGTGACGGCATCAATCTGAAAAATGGAACATATAAATTACACATCCTTTATAAACTTGCACTTGTACACTAGGAACATATAAATTCACAACTTTTCTGTTTATTGAAAGGAACGCTTCTCCTTCTCCAATAGTGAACATGATAAGTAAAACTAGACTATTAAAGCTGGGTAATGTAAAGGAAAAATTAAAGGCACTATTTTTAGCTCAACTATCCATTTCTTACCAATATATATATTACCCTTTTGTTAATATAATTTACGACTTTTTAGCTTATTTTTATAATTTTAATACCCTTGGTTCACTCTCATTTTTCTCACCCACATGACATTTACCTGTTCCTTAATACTTCGCCTTTTTTTTCTCTTTCTTTAGACAGTTGTTTCTTCTAGATTTAGATTTAGTTATCACCTGCCGCACAATTAGGGGTCATTTGGCACAGTATATAAAAATAATACCATTAAATAAAATATATTAATAATGTTTGTATTAATAATGCATACATTAGTTATATTAGTTCATTGTGTACATGTTTTGCATGTGTATGTCGTATTAATTTAAAAATTATATATAAATAGTATTTGATGTTAAATAAGTATAATATTCACATAAACAAAATTGACAAATATCATTAGTTTGATGTAATAGTTTAATCTAATGTGAACTGACAAGGATGAGGGAAAAAATCAATTTAATTACTTATAATATAGATATGTTAATAGTTTATACATATATAAAGAAAAATTTTAGAGTTGAACAGTCAGAAATTAAATAATTTATAAATTAAAATTTAATGTTAAAAAAGAGTCACAAATATAAAAGAAATAGTATAATGTATCCAACGTAATAAAAAATAAGCTTAGACAATTATTCATATAAAAGAATCATAAATCAAAAGTGAATTCTAAATCTATAGAAAGAATTCAAAAGTGAAGCTTGAAACTAAATAAATAAAAGATAAAATAATAAATTTAAAAAATAGTGAAAAGATAATTTTATATAAAGCAGAGTATTTTAACAAAGAGCGAAATGTTCAAATAACATTTGTAAAGATCTTCACGCTTTTAATATAGTATATAGTACATATAGGTAGATAAATTATAAAATAATATTTATCATGAAATTTGAGATTTCAAGGAAAATTTCACAAGTGAATTTTTTAAATTTTAAATGAAAATTATGTATTATTTGGACTAATCAAAAAATTAAATCGAACTAAAACTTTTTTGTTAATTGACTTCGTTTTTTAGGGTTTGGTTTAGTTTGAGATGAAATGTTTAAAAAAATTTATTTTTGATTTGATTTTAAATTTTAGTAATTTAAAATTCCAAGGGGAAATAACATTCTTACTCCCTTTGCTATTCCTTTTTTTTTTTTTAAATATTTCTGTTATTCAACTTACCACGTCGAACATTCAATTAAATAATATAAGTGATTTTAATTATTTAACCAGCATAAATCAAAATAATTAAAAGATAATTATGATATTTCAATTTTTGATTTTCTTATAATTGGCTAATTTTTTTTCGTCAATAAATATAAGTGGGTTTGGTATTGTATAAAACACAATTTGCTTCATTTTTGGACTTTTTAAATTTTTTGGACGTTTTTTTAAAAACTCTTATTTGATTATTATTTGATTTTTTTTTACTATTTTCTTTTTGATCGAGTCTACCATAATTGAAAAAGGTTTCTCTTTGTAGCAATTTAATCATAATAATAAAATCTTCTCTATTTAATTTTTATTATGTTTATTGTATTTAATATTTAATATTTTAGAATGATAATATAATAATAGAAAAATGGTAAAAAGATGATTTTGTCTAAATATGAGTCTTTTAATGAAGGGCAAAAAAGTTCAAACAACATTTATAAGGGCTTCACGCTTTTAATATAGTACTAGGATCAGTGTACGTGCTTTGCACGTATGTATTGTGTTAATTTAAAAATTATATATAAATAATATTGGTTATTAAATAAATACAATATTAATGTAAGCAAAATTAATTTCTTTATTTGATTATGGATAAGAAGTCTTTTAAATCAACCTATTTTATATAAAAAAAAAATAATAATTGGGAGTGCGTTTTTTTTAAAATGCTTCTTGCTTATTTTTTGGGGACGTCTTTTGAAGATTTTGCACAATTTTTGTGTATTTTTTCTGCCTTTTTAGGAACTTTTCCCGAACCTCTTTTTACCTATTATTTTGAAAGTTCTTTAATTTTTTTATCAAGTCTATTTTATTTTAAGTAGCATATTATTTATTTATGTATCATGAATAGGAGTCTTTTTTAAATTAATCTATTTTCTAGAAATTTTTTTGGTAGTAATTTTTTCTCCCTATATTTTTTTCCTTGATAACATGTGATTTGATTAAATTATTTTTTTGAAGAGCGAACTTAGAACTATTTAGTATAATAAATTTAGGATCTCTTAATTTTTAAAATATGTTTTTTTTATAATACACTTTAGGAGTACTTAATTATTACCATATATTTTATTTATTTATTTAATTATGGATAGAAGGCTTTTTAAATCAACATATTGTTTTGGGGTATCTTCCTGTTGTCGGTAGTTTCTGGTTGTTTATTGTTTTACTTGTATACTTGTTAGATTGTTTTATTGTTTTACTTGTATTTTTTGGGGGGATTTTTGTAGCTTAGAGAGTTTTTAGTTTTTAGTTCTTAGTTACTGGCATCGGGACCTCATGGTGGACTAAGGTCATGTCATCGGTCGAGGTCAGGGGTTTAGGGTAGGGGTGGTAAGGGAGACACGGGGTTATTCAAGTTAAGGGTCAGGTCGTGGAACATAGGATCACTTACAGAGAAATCCATAGAGCTAGTGAAGTGTCTTAAGAGGAGACATATTAGTATAGCGTGTGTCCAGGAGACCAGGTGGGTAGGCACCAAGGCTCGGGATGTGGATGGGTTTAAGTTGTGGTACTCGGGCAATTCTATGGATAGAAATGGTGTGGGTATCTTTGTTGACGAGGATTTGAGGGAGTATGTGGTTGAGGTTAGGAGGGTTAATGATAGGATGATGTTTATCAAACTCGTGGTTGGTAGACATGTGGTGAACATAATTAGTGCTTATGCGCCCCAAGTAGGCCTAGATGAGGAAGTCAAAAGACTCTTTCGGGAGGATCTGGATGAGGTTGTACGAGGCATACCAGAGACAGAAAAAATTTTCATTGGGGGTGATTTAATGGGCATTTCGGGGCAACTACTAGCGGGGTTGAAGGTGTTCATGGAGGCTTTGATTTTGGGAAGAGGAATGGAAGTGGGATGTCTCTCTTGGATTTTGTCAAAGCCTTTGAGTTAGTGATTGATAACTTGTGTTTCCCAAAGAGGGAAAATCACTTGATTACCTTCCGTAGTACGGTAGCTAAGACTCAGATAGATTACCTACTTCTTCGAAAGGTCGAGAGAAGCTTATGCAACAATTGCAAGGTTATTCCGAGTGAAAATATTTTTACTCAACATAGGCTTTTAGTGATGAATGTGGAGATCAAGAGAGAAAAGAAGAAGAAGGTTATATATGCCCAACCTAGGATTAGATGGGGAGGCCTTACTCCTGCCCTTTCTCGCGAGATGGAAGAAAAGTTGAGAAACTTAGAGGCGTGGAGCAGTGAAGGTAATATGAACAGTATGTGGGACACGACTACTGGTCATATAAGAAAGATAGCTACCGAGGTACTAGGGGTTTCGAGAGGGATCTTTGGTGGACGTCAGGGCGATTGGTGGTAGAATGATGAAGTCCAGGGTAAAGTGAAATATAAGAAGGTCGCTTATACAGAATGGTTAGAGTGTAGTGATGAAGATGAAAAGGTAAAGATTAAGGTAATCTATAAGACGGCCAAGTCAGAAGCAAAGATGGCGGTGATGAATGCTAAGTCAATAGCGTTTGAGCGCCTTTATGAGGAGTTAAGTAATAAAGGCAGGGACAAGAGATTATATAGGCTCGCTAAAGTAAGAGATAGAAATCTCGCAACTTGGACCAAGTGAAGTGCATCAAGGATGAGGAGGGCGAGGTGTTGGTGGATGACACTTCCATTAAATTAAGGTGGCAAGCGTACTTTCATAAACTCTTAAATGAAAAAGGAGATAGAGATATTGAGCTGGGCGAGTTGGCACACTCCGAAAACAATCGCGATTTTAGGTATTGCAAGTGGTTCAGAGGTGAGGAGGTAAGACAGGCTATTAGTAGGATGAAGAGGGGAAGGGTGATCCAGCCCAATGAGATTCCGGTAGACTGCTGGAAGAACATGGTAAAGGATGGCATCGAGTGGTTGACTAAATTGTTTAATGCTATTATGAAGACTGCCAAGATGCTTGATGAACGGAGGAGGAGTATAATGGTTCCATTGTACAAGAATAAGGGAGATATTCAAAACTGTAAGAATTATAGGGGTATCAAGTTATTAAGCCACACTATGAAGGTCTGGGAGAGAGTAGTGGAGATGAGGGTGCGAAGAATAGTATCTATCTCGGAGAATCAGTTTGGATTCATGCCGAGACGGTCGATTACAGAAGCAATCCATCTTGTTCGAAAGTTAGTGGAGAAATATAGGGAAAGAAAAAAGGACCTTCATATGGTGTTCATTGATCTCGAGAAGGCATATGACAAAGTCCCAAGGGATGTCTTATGGAGGTGTCTAGAGGTGAAAGGTGTTCCAATGGCATATATCAGGGCGATTAAGAACATGTATGATGGAGCCAAAACTCGGGTAAGAACGGTGGGAGGAGACTCAAAGTATTTTCTTGTTGAGATGGGACTCCACCAAGGATCTGTGTTGAGCCCTTTCTTGTTTTCCTTGGTGATGGATGAGCTGACACGATCTATCCAGGAGAAGGTACCTTCGTGTATATTATTTGCAGATGACGTAGTACTAATTGATGAAACTCGGACTAAAGTTAATGATAGGTTGGAGGCCTGAGACACACGTTGGAGTCCAAAGGATTCAAATTGAGCAGGACCAAAACTGAATACTTGGAGTGTAAATTCAGTATTGAGAAGGATGAAGCAAACTATGATGTGAGGCTTGCCACTCAACTATCCCCAAGAGGGAAATCTTCAAGTATCTGGGGTCCATCATCCAGAGTAGTGGCGATATCGATTATGATGTCACACATCGTATTGGAGAAGCATGGACTAAATGGAGACTTACCTCTGGAGTATTGTGTGACAAGAAGATACCACCTAAACTCAAAGGTAAGTTTTACAGAGTGGTGATTAGACCATCATTGTTGTATGGAGTGGAGTGTTGGCCAATTAAAAAGGCACATGTTCAGAAGATTCATGTCGCAGAGATGAGGATGCTGAGGTGGATGTGCTGTCATACCAGGAGTGACAAGGTTAGGAATGAGACCATTTAGGAGAAGCTAGAGGTGGCCCCGGCGGCCGAAAAATGAGAGAAGCAAGACTGCGATGGTTTGGATATGTGCAGAGAAGGAGTATCGATGCTGCTGTTAGGAGGTATGAGAGGTTGGTTTTGGGAGATACTCGGAGGGGTAGAGGTAGACCGAAGAAGTACTGGGGGGGAGGTGATTAGACAAGATATGACAGAACTTGATCTCACTGAGGACATGATTTTAGATAGAAAGAAGTGGAGGTCGCGAATTAGAGTAACAGGCTAATTGTAGGGTTAAGTGCTTTTTATCGGGTTTTCGCATTATCTGGCGTATTATGTGTTAGTTTATCTTATTTACATATTGCCATTCCTTTTGTCATATCTAGTTCTTTCTGCTTACGGGTTTTGAGATGAGGGTTCACAGGAAACAACCTCTCTACTTCTATGGTAGTGGTAAGGTCTGCGTACATTATACCCTCCCCAGACCCCACTTGTGGGATTTTACTGGGTATGTTGTTGTTGTTGTTGTTGTTGTTTATCAATATTATAGTTTCTTTGGGTAGGGACTGGAGAGTCGTATTATGAAAGCTTGTTCATTTTTTTTTTTGACTATTTTCTTTTGGATCAAGTTTATTTTAGTTGGAAAAGAATTCTTTTACGTAGGAATTTAACCATAATAATAATAAAAAAAACCTTCTTCATTTAATTTTTATTATGTTTATTATATTTAATATTATTAAAATAATATAAAATAGTTTTAAAAATGGTGAAAAGATGATTGCTTCTAAAGATGAGATTTTTAATGAAGGACAAAAAGTTCAAACAACATTTCTAAGGGCCCTTCAGGATCCATTTAATGATAGAGCTCCCAACATGAGTTTCTTCATACTCAGGGCTCGAACCAAAGACCACTTATTAAGAAAGAAGTAATCTCACCACTACATCACAACCTATATTGATAATTCAAGAAAAAAAAATATTTTAGTTTATCATTGAGTCTTAAATTCATGTCCACCTCCTACTTACCTCACTATGAATAATAGCTAATACGTTCAATTTTCTATTATGATATAATTCAAATAATAAAATATTTACTTACCATATTTTTTTACTTGAAACTTTTAGCAAGAGAATGAACATAGTAATTTCAACAACTTGAGTCATAGATTTGAATATTGTAATTTATATTGAATACCAATATTATAGTTTCTTTCGATAGGAACTGTAGAGTCATATTATTAAAGCTCTTCAATTTTTAAATATACACATACATTGCTTTCAAACAAGTATGCAAACAAAGAAAAATTGAAGTCAATAAAAATGCACATAAATCATCAATCAACATGCATATATAGGATAATATAATATTATTAAAGAGAAAAAAATAGTATTACCTCTACACTCATTGGTGTTACTTTGATATGAATATGAATTTACTCCTCATATAGATAATATGTGTTTTAGTGTTATTGTTTCAATTGGAATTAGTATTGGATTTTAAATTATTATTAATTATATTTATAATATTAACTTTTAAAATATATGAAAATAAGTGACAGAATACGAACTTCTAATCATAAAAAAATTCCTAAATCTTTCTTATTTGAATTAAAAAAATATCCCACAGTTTTTAAATCTTTCCTTTTTTTTTTTTTTCTTTTTTGGGCTTCTTATTTGTTTTGGTTTTGGACGTTTCTTTTAAAAAAAAAGAACGAAACTTTTAACTTTTTGCCTATGTCTCTAAAACATTTTTTTGGACTTCTTGGATTCTTTTCTATGGACCATTTACCCCTTAATTTTTTTTCTTTTTTTAAATTATTATTTTAGTTGTTTTTTTTTTTTACTATTTACTTTCTGAATCAAGTCTATTTTAGTTGAATTTTTTTTTGGCATAGACATTTAATCACAATAAAAAAACCTTCTCCATTTAACTTTTATTATGTTTATTAGATTTAATATTAGTAGATAATTTAAAATAAAAATTTAAAAATAGTGAAAAGACAATTTTGCCTAAAGAAGAGTTTTTTAATGAAGGACAAAAAATCCAAATAACATTTCTAAGGGCCTTCACACTTTTAATATAGTATAAATAAATAGATATAGATAGATAGATAACTTTATGTTTTGTGTATTAGTCTGTTTTAATCTTAAATTTGACCTTTTTCCATATTTTTTATACCTTTTTTTGGACAAATTTTTTACTTTAAAGAATTTTATTTATTTTTGTTTTGGGATGTTTACTTAAAAAAAAAAATCTTTTTTGATTATTATTTTGAAATATTTTTTTGACTATTTTATTTTGGAGCAAATCTATTTTTTTCTATTTTTTTGGACGGTTTTCAGACCTTTTTTGGACTTTTATGTTTTTTTTTTTTTAAAATGTTATTATCATCTGAATTTTTAAAAATTATTTTCTTTTTGGATCAACTTTACTTTAGTTGAAAAACGATTCTTTGTGTGGGAATTTAATTAATAAGAAAATCTTCTTCATCTATTACGTTTATATTATATTTAATATAATTAAAATAATGATATAATAATTAAAAAAAATGTGAAAAGACGATTTTGTCTAAAAAGGAGTTTTTATGAAGTTTTTATAGAAATTGTTTACGTATTTTTAAAGGATTTTTTTTACTATATTTGTTTTTACGTTTTTATAAAACCTTTTCCCAGTATTTCGTGAACTATCTTTTTGGACCTTTTTCTGTAGTTTTGACTATTATTTTAAAAGGTTTTTTTTAGCCCAAATATAAAAATTTGAGGAAAAGGATAAAAAGACTATTTTATCTAAATAAATTTTTTTAATGAAGAACAAAAAGTTCAAATAATATTTCTAAGAATTTCACACTTTTAATACAATATAAATAGACAAATAGATATAGATTAGAAGCAAACAAAATAAAACTATAAACCTTAAAGATGTAACACATGATATGCAATTGATAAGATAATTACTGTAATGACCCGTTAGGTCATTTTGAAAATTAGTCCTTTTGATTTCCTAAAGGATTTATCTCGTAAAATTTTAGTGAGTATTTTGGACTATTCAATAACTGAGACCATTTAATTTATGGGTAAGTTTGAATAATTAATATAAGTGGTGCACTAAATGTCAATTGATTTAAAAATCTTATACCACTTTCTACATGTATTTTTTTTTAAAAAAATAGATTAGGGT
>JAABOM020000103.1:11940654-11962318 GCA_011800125.2 Solanum clarkiae
TTATATATTTGCTCTACTAGTTTAAGTGGGATATTATTTCTTTCCTTTATTATGAATAGAAATATTTTTAAACAAACTTATTTCATAAAAAATTGGTAGTAGAGTTTTTTGTTTCTTACCTTTTTTTTTTGGCTATTTTTGGACGTACCTTTTTGAGAAAAAATTCTTATTTTTGTGGACCTTTTTTCTTTTCGGAATTTTTTTTATTTTTCTTACCTTTTTATCCCTACTTTTTAGGGTTTTTTTTATTTGGTATAGTTTATGAAATCCCCCCTCTCCCCTCTTTTTGTGGGTTATTTTGTCCTTTTTTTTTTTTACTTTTACTAAACCTTTTTGCTTATTATTTTGAAAGTTTTTAAATTATTTTTTTGGTCTATTTTAGTTGAAAGAAAATTCTCCTTATAGGAATTCAACTATTATAAGAAAATCTTCTCAATTTAATTTGTATTATGTTTGATTTAATATAATTAAAATATTGATGTAATAATTGAAAAAAATGTGAAAAGACAATTTTATCTAAAGCAAAGCCTTTTAATGAAGGGCAAAAAGTTCAATCAACATTTCTAAAGGTCTTCACGCTTTTATTATAGTATAGATGTATTTATTTTTAAAAGAATATTTAAAAAATATTGATAAATTTAATATTTATAATAATTAAGGTCATTTTTGTAAATTTATAAGTTATGATTCAATACCACATAGTCAAATCAAACAATAAATTATCATTAAACAGTGAGAAAAGACAAAAAGTTATCACTAAAGTTGTCTCAGTTTTTCAAAAAGACACCTTAACTTTGCGAATGTTCTATGACCCCCCTAAATAATTTTATATTGATATTAATATATCATTTATAGCCACGTGATGGAGAGAGTATAACTCACACTCGTAAAGGAGAACGAGTTAACATCTTTAATCTATTAAAAGTATTTTCCATTTATTTTCTCTTTTTATTATACTTTTTTATTTGTGCAAAGTGAAATAGTATAGAATAAATTGAAATGAAGAGGATATTCTTGCAAATATGAGAAAAAGAAGATTTGTCAAGAGGAGGAAGAAGATTCGAACAATATGTATAGATAAAATATTTAACAACGAAGAAATCTGAGCTTCAGAATTTCATTGGTGTTTAATTTTTTAATGGAAATGATGAAAAGACAATAAAAAGTCAAAGAAAAAAATAGTGAGGGAGATGGTCACCATTTTTTCTGGCAAAAAAACTTTTTTCGACAACAAAAAACTTATATTTTTCCTCCACCTCCATGATCTATTTCACAACCCTTTCAATCTTTGATATTAATTGATGTGAATTTTAAATAATGGCAAATAGATTCATCATCCTTAATCCTATTAGTTACCATTTTTCGGTGAAAAAGTATTTTTTGGTAACAAAAATAACATTTTTTCTCCACCTTCATGATCTATTTTACTATCTTTTCTATCAAGTGGTATTAATTAATGTGAATTTGGACTAATGAAAAATAGATTTTTCTTCCTTAATCCTATTAGTCACCATTTTTTTCAGTGAAAAAATATTTTTCGACAACAAAAAATGATATTTTTCCTCCACCCCCATGATCTATTTCACTACCATTTCTATCCATGGTACTGATTGATGTGAATTTGAAATAATGACAAATAGATTTTTCTTCCTTAATCCTCATCATTCTTCCTATTTTTTTAAAGAGAATTAGGGAAAGAGAAGAAGTAGGTGAGTAGAAGAGGATGGTTTTTTTATTTTTTTCTTTTTCAAAAGTTAGTCTTTTCGTTTTTTTTTTCTTTTTGTAATTTTATGATGTTTTAACACGTGAAATCAAAGATTGGTGCATGATATCACTTCCTTTTAAAAGCGAAGCTGACTAAAAAATAAGGTAATAGTGTTACTTATAAATTATTCTGGAGGGTCATCGGACCCCGACAAAGTTTAAGTGTCTTTTTAAAAAATCGAAACAACTTCAATGATGACTTTATATATTCTTCTTCTTTTTTGGCTTCAGTCATATACAGACACTTGAAGTTGTCCATTTATTTCACTTAGACACATTAACTTAGATTAGTACCTATTAAACAGCTTTACTCTTCAAAACATATACCTATTAAATACTTTTTGATGACATAACATCATAAGTATAAATATACATCACAAAAGCATGTGAAGTCAAGAAATTGGCTATCCAATTAAATAATGTCATATCATCATTAGAAAAATCAAAATCTAAGAATAAGAAAAGCAAAAAATAAGAAATAAAAAAAAAATAAAGTCAACATCATCTTCCCCAACTAATTTTCTTTTTTCCAATTCTTGAATTTCCCGATTAACTCTTTAATCTCATGCCACCGAAAATTCTCCCTGATAAAATATTTTGCCCGTCCCTGCTACATCCCTTTTTCATGTTCTTCTTCATTCTATTTTTGTAGTACTATTCCGTCACCACCAATGTTATCATCGTCATTATCTTCACCATAAAAGTATCAAATAAATATATGATCAGTTAAAATAGGAAAAAAAGTGAGTGACAAAGAAGAGAATTTTATCAAACAAATAAAAATCAAATTGGGTTTTAATATAATTCCGGTGAAACTCTATTTTTTCCGGCAAGTTTAATACGAATTTAAAATTATTTTTTTGAAGTTGTTAAGGAATTCAAATCTTAAATAACTCACAACACAATAAGAAGATAAATACCAATAAATTTGAATTAAAGTTTGAGGAAGAGAATGAAATTGGAGAAAACGACATCTATGGTTATTAATGGGTATTGAAAATGGATGAAGTAGATGGATGGGTGGAAAAAAATTCTTCAAGAGGGAGAAAAAGATATGAAGGCAAGATGATTATTGAAGTGTGTGCAACATGGGAGGGTACATTGAATAAAAAGGGTGGCCGACAAGAGGGTTTCATTAGGATGAAGAAGAGTTGTTTTTTTCCTTTTTTTTGTCAAAAATATAAATTTTCTTTTTAATTTATTTTTAAATTGTTATTATGGTCCAATGAGACATATCTTGTTTTGATAAGCTATTTATGTCACGTCATTCGCGAGTGTACGACACACTTTTTAATTTTGGCTGATTGTTAAAAAATATTTGATAGATATATTTTTTAACTAGTAAAAGTATCTAATATGTACAAGTCTGAGTTGATGTATCTAACAGTTTGTTTGGATGGTGGTTTTCCATGGTATGGTATGGTATGGTTATTAAGAGAATGACTTTTTTTTATTGTTTCATTAATTATATGGTATGATATGATTTTGTTTCATGGTTTTGTAACCATGAAAACTCTCACTTTTTGGAATTACCAATTTGGTGGTGTCCCATGATTCTCTTATTTTTTTAATTGTACTTTTATTTAAATTTAAATAATTCTAGTTTATCATTTATTCTTTATTAAACTTTATCCTAATATATATATATTGTGTTTGTATTATTTATTTTGGGAAAAGGCATAAATTCCCCCCTGAAGTTGTCCCAAAAAGTCATTTACACACTTTAACTATCTAAGTGACCTATTACACACATATACTTCGCAAAAGTGAATTGTTTTAACACTTCTCACCCTAAGCCTCAGGCGCATTTGAACCCACATCTGTTAGCGCGTCGTGACACTAATATAATCAATTTTTTTTTTAGTTGCAATTATCCTTTTTTTAAAAGGAACACCCGACCCAAACTCTTCAATAAAAAAGGGAACGTTAGAACCCTAATTGTTCAACCAAAACTTGGAGATTTAAGCCCCAAATTGAAGGAGAATCAAAGGTAACTTCTCATCCCTTTCTCTCTTTTTTATAATCATCTCTTTTCCATTTTGATTTCTTTCTCTCTTTCCATTAGAAATTTTCTTTTTTCTTTTTCAGATTGTGACTTGATCAAAAAAAATTTTAATTTAAGCTGCTATAATGGCTCGAATAAGCTTGACTAGGCTGTGCATGTAAGAGAAAGACCATGAATTAGAAGAGTTATGATGCAAGCATGTATTTGTTCTACCATTATTGACCTCTTAGACCCCAAGAAATCCTGGTAGAAGATATTGGAGCTGTCCTTACTATGGGGTAAGTTATTTCCCTTTTTTTTAAAAAAAGTTGATCTTTAAGTCATATATTCATCTTCAAGAATTATATATTGAATTTACTTTAGAGTGCTAGATTGTACAATTTTTGGCTTTGGAAGGATGACTACATTGATCCAAGATAAAAATTTGTTACTCCTAAGTTGTTGGGAAGGATTGGCAAGCTTGAGCAAAGAGTTAAAGCTACTAGAAAAGATGAATCTTTCGAAAAGATTGACGATAACCATACTAGGTCGACCAATTCTGTGGAAAGCAAAATAAATATGAACAACATAGAGTCAAATCTGGACAATCTTGATAATGAATTAAAGAGGATGAAAGTAATTGAAAAGAAATAAAAAATTAAGTTGGTCAAGTCTAAGAAAAGGGAGAAACAACTTTGGATTGCTCCTTTGTGTATTTGTATTTTAGGTATAAGTTGTGTATTTCAAAGCATATGATCCCCGAAAAGAGATCCAAGGAAGTTGACATGATCAATACTTGTTGTTGTATGTTGTCTATATTTATGCCTTTTGAAAGGATATCTAGGGGAAAATTTATGTCTTCTTTCTTGTATTGACAATTATGTAAGGTATTGGAAATGAATGTTGTATTGACAATGTTTTGTAATGAAGATCATTTTTTTGTATAATGAAAAGTTATTGGTTGCAAGATCCTTTTCCTTTTTCTTTTTCATCTTGATTTACCATACTATTTCAACACTAGTGCCAATTCAGTGTCATAATAAAATAAACAAAATTAAAATTCAGCTACTATTTGATTATCCAAGTTGTTAAAATGCAGAAGCAATTTACTTGAAAATTTAGATTGAGTAGTCACAATTCAAAATACAATCTTTTATAAATACAAAACAATTGTCAATTCACAGCCACACTCAGCTGCCAAATTCATTGTCAAAACAAAGGCCATAATAAAAAATTAGCACTAAAATGCAGCTACCACACTGTCAAAGCTATTTTAATTTTTTTAGTAAATATGTCAAAGTTGTTAAAATGCAGTCACATTTGACAATTCATTGTCTTAAATAGTTACAGCTACCAACAAAACAAGTCTTTACATTACATTACCAAAAAACTATCAAAATAACATTAGATGTTGTCTCTCTTGACTCAAATGTGCAGCCTTGGACCTTATCTCAATTTGCTTTCTTGCTCTCATTTCTTGAAGTTGACTTGAGGTTATAGCTTGTTTACCCTTTTATTCCACACCACGTGTTGGTCTATATCTAAGATCTGCAGTGACAAATGCTAAAGACTTGACATTTGTAAACTTTCATTAGAAATTCCAGGCTGGTTAAATGAAAATAACTATATTAGTTTGTGTCATAAAATACAGTAAATTATAGTTAAGAATATAAATACTTATATTAATAATTATTGCACCACTTTGTGTGTGTAATAACCTCATCCCAATAGTTCTTCTTCTACTAGAAGCACAACCTTAAAAAGCAATAAAATATTCAAAATATTAAGTAAGATGACTGATATATAACTTATACATGAAGTAAAACTACATTACCTTTTCTACCTTTTGACCTACCCCTTCGTCACGACCCAAGCCTAGGGCCTAGACGTGACACGGCACAAGGGGAACCCGAAGGGACCCCAAGCAAACCTCTTAGAACATCATTACACATTCTTGATCGCGGAAGTAATAAAACAAGCATCAAAAGATAGTAAATTGGGATAATCGAGGCTAAGGGAACACTTTCATATCATAAACATCAAAAACAATAGAGTCAAGGCTCTTAACATAGATGCATAACATGTCCAACAACACCTCTACTATATAGATAAGAGAGGGGGCCACTATAATCAATCAGGTTCACCCTCATAGTCAATACATAACAAAAACAAAAATAGTCTTAATACATAGCAAGAGATTATAAGCAACGTCTCCGAAATGGAGGATTCACCAACAAGCTTGAGAGACAATTGTACTAGCCACGTGGAGGGAGAGAATGATCAAGCGATGCTCCAGTCTCTACATGGTGATATCATGTAGGCATAGAGAATGCACTAGTACATTTTAATGTACTAAGTATGTAGGATGCAATGCACAATCAATAGACTTCATAGGCAAAATGCATTATAGTACTCAATAAATAGCATAATAGCAAGATAGTATGTATGAATGATACTTGAAGTAAGATCATGCTTACATAGAAAATAATGCATGTGTAAGGAGTAACCATTCTTAGTGCAATCCAAGGCTTACCACCTCGTTGGAGAGGTGCATGAGGTACAAACCCCTCCATGAGGTTGATGGAGTACAAACCCCCAAAAAGGTTGATGGGGTACAAACTCCCCAACAAGGTTGATGGGTACAAACCCCCAACAAGGTTTCATGGGTCTGCCACCTCCCGAGTGAGTCGATCGAGGTACAAACCCCTCAACAAGGTTACCTGGGCCTATAATCTCCCGAGTGCAGCTTGGTCATCCCCAACACAATAGAGATAATATCATATACATATATTCCTTTCATCATCATATACATACGTTCCTTTCATCATCATATAATCATTACATATAAACCTTTCTTTCATCATCATAAAGTTATTCAACTCATAAAACATGCATTGGACCTTCAATTCCACAAGAATCCATAACCAGATATTTTATCAAACACTTGACGGGTGTATAGTGCTAGTGTAAAACCATGCAATTCAAAAGTGTTATCATGTTAGAAGATCCAATGTAAAACCATTAACAGACACTTAGTAACACTCTCAAGCAATATACAACAAAACCCTTCATCAAATCTCACAATAGATCTTAGATTCATAGCCCAAAACATAGTAAAACAGTCACAATTTCATAAACCCCAACATAGTGTGCAGTGAATTTCATAATCAATAAGACCCATGAGTAAATCAATTTTAAATCATACAATTTTTAAGAAAAGAAAATTTAGACATCATGGGTTAAAGGAACCCACGTAAGAAATCCACATACCTTAGCTTTGGAGATGAACTTGATGAATATTGGAGATGGAGACTTGAAGCTTGAGTGAAAACCTTGCAACCCGAATGAATTTGAGACTTGAATTTGGGAGATGAAATATTGGCTAAGTGTTTGAATGAGTATTTTGTCACAACCCAAGACTAGGTCCTAGATGTGACACGATGAATAGAAACCTAGAGGAACCCCAAACAAGCCTCTTAACTTATCATTGTACATCATTGGTCGCGAAAGCACATAAAAGACATAAGGCATAAGAATAGGGGCAAAGGAACTAAGGGAAAAGATTTCATAACATCATAATTAAGAGACGAAGAGTCATAGCTCATACAATTGATACATATCATGTCCAACAAACACCTTCAATACATTGATAAGAGCGGGGGCCACAAAAAAGCAACTGGGCTCACCCTTATAGTCAAAATAGAAATAAGAAGAATGTCTCAATACATAATAAGAGAAACATAGACTAAGGTCCCTGAAGTGGATGACTCACCACAAGCTTGTGTAGTACCGATCTAGCCACGTGGAAGAGAATGATCAACTTGAGCACCGGTTCCTACATCGTGGTATCATGTAGGCAAGATTACGCGTTAGTATGCTTAAATATATTAAGTATATAGGATGCAATGCAACAAGAGATAGACACCTTAATCAAAATGCATAACAATAGGCAATGGGCACAATATATCAATATGGCGTGTATGATCAATGCATAAGTAAAACATGTTTAAGTAACTCATGCTCATATAGGATATCATATGTGTAGAAGAGACCAAGCTAGATTTCCAAAGTACAAACCCCTTGGTAGGTTAGTGATGATTTCACCCATCACCCTGGTATGTGAGATATAAACCCCTCATCTAGGTTAGTGATAATTGCACCCATCACCATGGTGTGTGACGTACAAACCCCTCCCTCATCTAGGTTAGTGGCAATCTCACCTACGATCCTGATGTTTGAGATTCTAGTGATAATTGCACCTATCACCGTGGTGTGAGGTACAAACTCCTCATCTAGGTTAGTGGAAATCTCACCTACCACCCAAGTGTTTGAGATTCTAACCCCTCAACTAGGCTATCCGGGCTCTTAGTCCCCCCAAACCGGGCATGGTCTAACGCAACACTTTATATAGATTATATCATAAGCATAAGCTCATTTCATCATTATATCAATCATATCATATCTCATGCTTTGGGCCTTCAACTCCTCAAGAAATCACATCCAAACATTTTATCAAACGCTTAGAGGATGTGTAATGCTAGTATAAAATCATGAAATATAGAGATGAAATCATGCAAGAAAATCTATTGTAAAACCATAAATCAACACCTTGCAACATCCTCAAGCAATATGCATCAAAATCTTTCATTAAATCTTACAATAGATCCAAGATTTATAGATCAAAATATAGCAAAATAGTCACAACTTTACATAGCTTTAACATAGTTCATAGACATATTCATACTTAAATCTATTTGTAAAATCAACTTTAAATCATGCAAATAGAGTAAAAGGAGATTAGGGCACCATGGGTAAAAGAACCCAATGGCTAAAACCCACATAACTTAGCTTTGAGGAAGCTCTTGATGAAGATTTAAAATGGAGGCTTGAAACTTGAAGGAAATCCCTAATGTCAGATGAGGGTTTTGAGGCTTGAGTTTGGGAGTGAAAAATATGGCTAAGTGTTTGAGAGGATATTGGGGAATATTTAGGATAATATGAGGGTGAATTATGACTAAGTATACGTGAAAACACATTTGGGAACACTTAGGCCCAAGACCCAAAAGTCTTGGACCGAGATAAAAATCACTAGCAACAAAATACATAGGTTCGCATCTGGTCCGCAACGCGGACCTGTTGCGGAGGACAAATTAACACATGTCCGCGATAGTTGCGCATCACGGCACTGTCATGGATTGATTCTGGATAAGAAAAATTAAAAAAAAATGAAATTGCTAATCGTTTTCTCTTAAATTGGGGTTAGACCCTTCTCCCCCTAATTTTAACCCCTTAAAAAAGAATATGAATTCGTATTTTTGATATCATGTACGAATTTTGAGATATATGAAATTTAAAATTTTGAGCATTCCAAGACACATTTTCGAGTACTTTTTGGGTCGTTTCAACATCTCCCCCTTGGGAACATTCGTCCCCGAATGTAAAGGAGGCATATAAGATAAGAGTAATCAAGAACAACTCAGCCTAAATAAGGTTGCAACATTACATTTAAATACCATTTTCAAAACATCAACATAATTGTAAAATCATCATAAATTTGCCAACTTGAACATGAATGCACATGAATGACATAGGGGCTGAAATATAAGACTTGAAATCACATAGGGGGCTTAGAGTTAGTACCATAGACTTGAGTGGAGTGGAAGAGATAAGGATAATGCTTTTGCATGTTCACCTTGGCCTCCCATGTAGCACTTTCAACTTATTGGTTCCTCCAAAGGACCTTAACGGATGTCACCTCCTTATTCCTCAGCTCTTCACTTGCCTATCCAAAATCTGAATCGGAGTCTCCTCATAAGTCAAGTTGCCCTCAACAACACCTAAACATCAAGAGACATAATAGCATTAGGATCACCAATAAATTTTCTCAACATAGAGACATGGAACACCGGATGAACCAAATTTATTTCACTAGGCAACTTCAACTCATAAGCTACCTTGCTAACCCTCTTTATCACCTCATAAGGACTAATATATCTTGGACTCAACTTCCCCTTTTTACTAAAACGGACCACACCTTTCATTGGAGAAACTTTCAAATAAACCCAATCACCCACTTTGAATTCAAGGTCTCTTCTTCTCACATTGGCGTCGGATTTTCGATGACTTTGGGATGTTTTCAACCTTTCCCTAATCATCCTAACTTTCTCAAGAGCTTCCATAACTAGATATGGTCCCAATAAAGCCACCTTTCCAAGCTCAAACCAATCAACTGGTGATCTACAATGACTCTCATAAAAAGCCTCAAAAGGAGCCATACTCAATCAAAGGAGATAGTCATCCCAACTACCCCTCAACTCCAATACACATACCCTATCCATATCCTCAAGTGTTTGAATGGTTCTTTCGGCTTGGCCATCCATTTGGGGGTGAAACGTTGTATTAAGGTGAACTTTTATGCCAAGACCCCATTGAAAAGACCTCCAAAAGTGTGAAATGAATTGTGAACAACGACCTGATATGATGGACAAAGGAACCCCATGTAACCTCACTAACTTATAAAAGTACAACCTTGCATACTCTTCAGCCTCATATGTGGTCTTAACCAGTAGAAAGTGAACCGATTTTGTTATCCTATCAACCACCACCCAAATGGAATCAAAACCTTTTCTAGTCTTGGGCAACCCAACCATAAAATCCATAGTAATCACCTCCCATTTCTAAGTGGGAATCTCTATGTATTGGGTTAGGCCATCCGGCCTTTGATGTTCGGCTTTGACTTGTTGACAACTGGTAACCAAAAACAAATTTTCCAATGTCCCTCTTCATGCTTCCCTACCAATGCTCCTCCCTCAAATCTCTATACATTTTGGTGGAACCGAGGTGGATAGAATAAGAAGAATTATGGGCCTCATCAAAGATTTTTTCCCTCAAACCACCAATACAAGGCACACACAACCTACCTTGGTACCTAAGGGCAATATCTCTCCCTTGGGAGAAAACCTCTACTTTGCCCTCTTTCACCAAGGCCTTCAATTCAAGCAAGGAGAAGTCAAGATCTTGTTTTGCTATCACCTCATCAACCAATGAAGACTTAGACCCATTAACTACAACAACACCATTGTCACCAACCTCTTCCAACCTAATCCCTAATCTAGCCAATTGATGCACCTCCCTAGCCATCTCCTTATCACCACCATCAACATGAGCTAGGCTACCTATAGATACCTTACTCAAAGCATCTGCCACCACATTTGCTTTACCCGGATGATAGTGCACACTCATATCATAGTTTTTAAGAAGTTCTAACCATCTTCTTTGCCCCAGTTGAGATTTTTTTTAGTAAAGACATATTGGAGGCTCTTATGATCAGTGAACACATCCACATGCACCCCATACAAGTAGTGGCACCAAATCTTTAATGCAAACACAACGTCGTCTAGCTCTAGATCATGGCTAGGGTAGCTCCTTTCATGCCCTTGAGTTGTCTAGAAGCATAAGCTGTGACCTTACCATTTTGCATCAACACACAACCCAAACCAACCCAGGAAGCATCACAATACACTACAAATCCCTGAAGCCTATCCGGTAGTGACAATATAGGAGCAGACACAAGCTTGTTTCAATGTTTGGAAGCTACTCATCGGTCCACACAAACTTAATATTCTTTTGAGTCAATCTTGTCATAGGGGAAGCAATGGAGGAGAACCCATTCACAAACCTTCTATAATAACCCGCTAGGCCCAAGAAGCTCCTAATATCCGACGGGTCAATGGTCTAGACCAATTTCTAATCACATAACTTTTCTTAAGATTCACTTTTATACCATCCCCCGACACCACATGACCCAAGAATGCAACCTCCTTCAACCAAAATTCATACTTGTCATATTTGGCATACAATTTCTCCTCCCTCAATCTTTGCAACACAACCCTCAAGTGCCCCATATGCTCCTCCCTACTATGTGAATAAATCAAAATATCATCAATGAAGACCACAACAAAAGAATCAAGGTAAGGTTTGAAGACCCTATTCATTAGGTCCATGAAGATGGCCGGTTCTTTGGTCAACCCAACTGACATCACAACAAACTCAAAATGCCCATATCTAGTCTGGAAGGTTGTCTTGGGAATATCACATTCCCTCACCCTCATTTCATGATATCCGGACTAAGGATCAATCTTAGAGAAAAAGCTAGCTCCTTACAATTAGTCAAACAAGTCATCAATTCTTGGAAGAGGATACCTATTCTTAATGGTGACCCTATCAAGTTGCATGTAGTCAATGCACATTCTAAGTGACTCATCCTTCTTCTTCACAAACAACACCGGAGCACCCCAAGGTGATTGGCTAGGCCTAATAAATCCCTTTTCTAACAAATCTTTCAATTGTTCCTTTAACTCCTTAAACTCCATCGAGGCCATATGGTAAGGGAGAATGGAGATAGGTTGAGTATCGGGGAAGAGGTCTATACCAAAATCTATTTCTCTTTCGGGAGGAACATCGAGAAGGTCATTTGGGAAGACATCAAGAAACTCATTTACAATTGGAACCTACTCTATAGAAGGGACTTTGGACTCTACATCTCTAACCCTCACAAAATGGTAAAGACATCCCTTAGAGATCAACTTACGGGCTTTAATGCAAGAAATGAATCTACCCTTGACCACCACATCTTGACTTTCTCACTCAAGAACGGGTTTATTTGGAAATTAAAATTTGACCCTACGGGTTCTACAATCAATAGAAGCATAGTAGGCACGCAATCAATCCATACCAAGAATGATATGAAAATCCACCATGTCTAATTCAACAAAATCACAAGGCAACAACTTATGCAAAATGCAAATAGGACAACTTCTATAAACTTTCCTAATAACAATAGAAGCACCAATAGGAGTAGACACTTCATATGATACATGCAATAATTTGGGGTCATCATGGAACTTTTTAGCAACAAAAGGGGTAACAAAAGAAAGAGTGGTACCGAGATCAATCAAAGTATACATATCAAAGTCAAAGATTTTCAACATACCGATAACAACATCAGGAACCTCACAAACCCCTTGCCTCTCATGAATAACATAAAATCGATTGTGCCTTGGGGCACCACCTTGAGGACCACCTCTACCCAATAGAACCACACTTGCACCCCGACCTTTGGCATGGTTTCTAGGATAATATATCTTCTTCTGACCAAGCTCCCCACATTCATAGCATGCATTAGAACCCTTCAAACATGGGCCTCTATGACCCCCTCCACATTTAGGACACACACCATTAGGAGCAATACCACCAACACTTTGAGGCCTAGGAAGTCATTGGCAAACTCCCTATTAGTAGCATGATGAGACCCTTGGCCTTGATGGAACCGGCCACCTCTTTGGAACTTACCTCCAAGACGGACCCTCTTGGCCTCATGCCCCCTTCTCTTCCTCAATTTCTCCTCCTCCATTTGCTTGGCATAGGTCATCAATTGAGACAAGTCAATGTCACTAATTAGCATAGCGGACTGGCATTCTTCACTTACCAAGTCGGAGACCCCCATCACGAACTTATTCATCCTAAATCTAAGATCGGCGACCAAATGAGGAGCATACTTTGAAAGTTAATTAAACTTGAGGGCGTACGCCCTCACACTCATAGCACCTTGTTTCAAGTTCATAAACTCCACCAACTTAGCTTACCTAAGCTCAGGAGGGAAAAACCGATTAAGGAAAACAAATTTGAACTCCTCTCAAAGCACCACATTAACAATTCCCTTCTCAACCTTCCATTGATCATACCATATTTGGGCTACCCCTTTGATTTGGTATTCTGCCAACTCCGCCTTTTCATTCGGCCTAACGCCTTGATATTCAAAATCTTGTAGACCTCATCGATAAACTGTTGTGGATCTTCATCCACCTTTAACCCATAGACATCGGAGGATTCATCCTCATGAAGTCCCTTACACTAGCTCCCTGGGTAGTAGCATGAGGGGCTTGGGACCCTTGATTGACTTGCTTGGCCATAACTTGGGCAAGCATAATTAAAGCATCCCGGAGCTCACCATTAGTAGGTTGCTCCTGGGGAGTTTGGCCTTTCTTCCTAGAATGTTTAGCATGATCTAGCATAGCAAAGAACAATCGTTAGGGGGGTAAAAGTCACTACAACTCTATAGAGCGACTGAAACATAAAGAAGGGAAACATTTCCTAAAACATCTCATAGCCTCCTATTCATAGTCATGGCGCGCTTTACAACCATGAATAGGACTCTAATTGACATAATGTGTTGGACTCCGAGGATCTATCAACCTAGTACTCTGATACCAAGTTTATCACGACCCAAGTCTATGGCCTAGAGGTGACACGATGAATAGGAAATCCGAAGGAACGCCAAACAAGCGTCTATCATTACACATAATTGGTCATGAAAGCACATAAAAGACAGAAGACGTAAGCATAAGGGAAAAGGGACTAAGAAAAAAGCTTGCATAACATCATAATCAAGAGACAAAGAGTCATAGCTCATATCATAGATGCATATCATGTACAACAAATACCTCTAATACATAGAGAAGAGTGGGGGCCAAGACAAAGCAACTGGGCTCACCCTCATAGTCAAAATAAAAAATAAGAAGAATGTATACATAATAAGAGTAACATAGACTAAGGTCCCTGAAGTGGAGGACTCACCATAAGCTTGTGTAGTACCGACCTAGCCACGTGGAGGAGGAGGATCAACTTGGGCACCAGTTCTACATGATGATATCATGTAGAAAAGAGTATGTGTTAGTACGTTTGACTGTACTAAGTATGTAGGATACAATGCAACAAGAGATAGGCACCTTAATCAAAATGCATAACAATAGGCAATGAGCATAATATATCAATAAGGCATGTATGATCAATGCAAAAGTAAAACATGCTTAAGTAACTCATGCTCATATAGGATATCATATATATAGAAGAGACCAATCTAGATTTTTGAAGTACAAATCCCTTGGTAGGTTAGTGATGATTTCACCCATCACCCTAGTATGTGAGGTACAAACCCCTCATCTAGGGTAGGTGACAATTTCACCTATCATCTTGGTGCTTGAGATTCTAACCCCTCAACTAGGGTATCCGGGCTCTTAGTCCTCCCAGACCGGGCACGGTCTAATGCAATACTTTATATAGAGTATATCATAAGTATAAGATCATTTCATCGTCATAACATCAATCATAGCATATCTCATGCTTTGGACCTGCAATTCCTGAAGAAAGCACATCCGGACATTTTATCGAACACTTAAAAGGTGTGTAATGCTAGTATAAAATCATGAAATATAGAGATGAAATCATGCAAAAAAAATCCATTATAAAACCATCAATAAACACCCTGCAACACCCTCAAGCAATATACATCAAAACCCCTCATCAAATCTTACAATAGATCCAAGATTTATATCTCAAAATATAGCAAAATAGTCATAACTTTACATAGCTTTAACATAGTTCATAGACATATTCATGCTTAAATCTGTTTGTAAAATCAACTTTAAATCATGCAAATTGAGTAAAAAGGAGATTAGGGTGCCATGGTGGAAGAACTCAATGGCTAAACCCTACATACCTTAGCTTTGAGGAATCTCTTGATGAAGATTGAAAATGGAGGCTTAAAACTTAAAGGAAATCCTTAATTTCAGATGAGGGTATTGAGGCTTGAATTTGGGAGTGAAAAATATAGCTAAGTGTTTGAGAAGATATTGGAGAATGTTAAGGATGATATGAGGGTGAAATATGACTAAGTATAGGTAAAAGCATGTTTGGGAACACTTAGGCTCAAGACCCAAAAGCCTTGGACCAAGATAAAAATTACTGGCAACAAAATACACAGGTCTGCATCAAGTCCGCAACATGAACCTGTCGCGTAGGCAAAATTAACACATATCTGTGACAACTGTGCATCGTGGCACTATCACAGATTGATTCTGGATAAGAAAAATTATGAAAAATGAAATTGCTAATCGTTTACTTTTAAACCATGATTAGACCCTTCTCCCCATAATTTTGACCCCCTGAATAAGAATATGAAGTTGGATTTCCGATATTGCACATGGATTTTGAGATATATAGGATTTAAAACTCTGGGTATTATGAGGCACTTTTTAGAGTCGTTTCAATTGGGGAATATTTAGAATAATATGAGGGTGAAAAATGGCTAAGTATAGATATTTTCAGAGGGTGAAAATGGCTAAGTATAGCTATTTTTAGAGGGTGAAAAATGGCTAAGTATAGGTATTTTAACGATTGGGAACACTTAGGCCCAAGACTTAGAAGTCTTGGACTGGACTAGCAAAACAGCCAACAAAATACACATTTGCGCGCCCTGGCCACAGCGCGCCAGGGGCACAGAGCTCACTGGAATTCATATTTGGAAATTTGAAATTGTTAATCGTTTGCTCTTAAATTGGGATTAGACCCATCTTCCACTCAATTTGACCCTCTGAACAAGAATATGAAGTCGAATTTTCGATACCACATATAGATTTTGAGATATATGAAAAATACGATTCCTGGCACTTTTTAGGGTCGTTTCAATATCTCCCCCGGGAACATTCGTCCCTGAATGTCAATGAAATGTATATGAAAGATAAAAACATGAATATTTCAGCCACATAAGGATGCAACAATGCACTTAAACATCCTTTCAAAAATCTCATTATAAGTGTAAAATCATCATGAACTTGTCAATTTAAACATGAATGTATGCATATATCATGGGATGAACTTAGACTTGAAATAACACAGGGGACTTAGATTGATACCTTAGGCTTGAGTTGAGTGGAAAGGAGGAGGATATAGCTTTTGTATGTCTGCTTCGGTCTCCCAAGTAGCACTTTCAACTTGTTGATTCCTCCAAAGGACCTTAACAGAAGTCACATCCTTGTTCCTCAATCTCTTCACTTGCATATCCAAAACTTGAACCGGAACCTCTTCATAAGTCAAGTTGTCTCCAATTACCCCCAAGACATCAAGAGGCACAATAGCATTGGGGTTACCCACACACTTCCTCAACACAGACACATAAAAGACAAGATGAACCAATTCCATTTCTCTAGGAAATTCCAACTCTTAGGCCACCTTACCGATCTTTATCATTACTCTATAAGGGCCCACATATATAGGGCTCAACTTGCCCTTCTTACCAAAATGACACCTTCAAATACACCAAATCACCAACTTTGAATTCAAGGTCCCTTCTTCTCACATCGGCATACGACTTTTGGTGACTTTAAGCAATCCTCAACTTATCCCTAATCATCCTAACCTTCTCAAGAGCCTCCATAACCAGATCTGGTCCCAATAAGGCCACCTCACCAATTTCAAACCACCCAATTGGTGATCAACAATGTCTACCATAAAGGGCCTCAAAAGGAGTCATATCAATGCTAGAATGATAGCTATTGTTGTAGGCAAACTCAATCAATGAAAGATGATCATCCCAACTATCCTTGAGCTCCAATACACAAGCCATAAGCATGTCTTCAAGTGTTTGGATAGTCCTTTCGGCTTGGTCATCCGTTTGAGGGTGGAAGGTCATACTAAGTGTAATCTCTGTACTAAGACCCCTTTGGAAAGACCTCAAAAAATGTGAAGTAAATTGAGCTCCACGATCCGATATAATGGATAAAGGAACCCCATGCAATCTCACCAAGTCATGGATGTACAACCTAGCATACTCTTCAGCCCCATATGTGGTCTTAACTGGTAGAAAGTGAACCTGTTTCGTCATCCTATCAACCACAACCCAAATGGAATCAAAACTCATCCTAGTCTTGGGCAATCCAACTACAAATTCCATATTAATCTCTTCCCACTTCCAAGTAGGTACTTTTAATTTATGTTTGACTTTGACTTTTTGACTACTATGGCAACCGAACACAAATTTTGCAATATCTTTCTTCATGCCTCCCAACCAATACACCTCTATCAAATCTCTATACATTTAGTAGAATCGTGGTGAATAGAATAGGATAAACCATGAGCCTCATCAAGAATTCTCTCTCTCAAGCTATCAACACAAGGCACACACAATCTTCCTTGGTATCTAAGTGCACCATCTTCCCCTTGGGAGAAAACCTCCATCTTCCCATCACTAACCAAGGCCTTCAATTTGAACAAGGAGGGATAAAGATCTTGCTTAGCTTTCAACTCCTCAACCAATGAAGATTTAGAACCATCATCCACAACAACAACACCATTACCCACTTCTTCTAACCTAACTCCCAATCTAGCGAAATGATGGACCTCTCTAGCCACCTCCTTATCACTACCATCAACATGAGCTAGGCTACCCGTAGACACCCTATTCAAAGCATCTTCCACTACATTAGCCTTACCCGGATGATAATACATACTCATATCATAGTTCTTAAGAATTTCTAACCATCGTCTTTGCCTCAAGTTAAGATCTTTTTGGGTGAAGAAATATTGGAGACTCTTATGCTCGGTGAACATCAACATGTACCCCATACAAGTAATGACGTCAAATTTTTAATGAAAGTACCACAGTGGCTAGTTCAAGATCATGGGTAGGATAGTTCTTTTCATGCACCTTGAGTTGCCTAGAAGCATAGGCTATCACCTTACCATTTTGAATTAGAACACAATCCAAACCAACTCCAGAAGATCAGAATACACAACAAATCCCTCTAGTCCTTTCGATAGTGACAAAATAGGAGTGGACACAAGCTTATCTTTCAGTGTTTGGAAGCTCCCCTCACACTCATCGGTCGACTCAAAATTAGCCTTCTTTTGAGTCAATTTAGTCATGGGAGAAGCAATAAAAGAAAACCCATTCACAAATCTCCGATAATAACCCGCTAAGCCCAAGAAGCTCCTAGTATTGTCATAATATCAGCCAATTTCATTCTTTTAACTACCGACGCACAAAGAAAATATTTTGTTGGGAATGAACAAGAAGCTCCTAATATTCGATGGGGCTAATAGTCTAGGCCAATTTCTTATCACATCCATCTTTTTGGGATCCACCTTAATACCATCTCCCCCTCACCCCATATCCTAGGAAGGAAACATCCCTCCACCAAAATTCACACTTTTCATATTTGGCATATAACATCTCTTCTCTCAATCTTTGCAACACAACCCTCAAATGAGCCCTATGCTACTCCTCACCATGAGAATAGATCAAAATATCATCAATGAATACCATAACAAATGAATCAAGATAGGGTTTGAAGACCCTATTCATAAGATCCATGAAGATGGCTGGTGCATTGGTCAACCCAAAAGACATCACAACAAACTCATAGTGCCCATACTTGGTCCAGAAGGCCGTCTTGGGAATATCACACTCCCTCACCTTCACTTGATGCTACCGGACTAAAGATCAATCTTAGAGAAATGGCTAGCCCCTTGTAATTGGTCAAACAATTTATCAATCCTTGGAAGAGGATACCTATTTTTGATGGTGACCCTATTAAGTTACTGGTAGTTAATACACATTCTAAGAGACCCATCCTTTTTTTCAAAAACAATACCAATGCACCCCAAGGTGATTAGTTAGGCCTAATAAATCCCTTCTCCAACAAGTCCCTAAATTGTTCCTTCAACTCCTTCTACTCTGCCAGGTCCACACGCTAAGGAGGAATAGAAATGGGTGAGTATCGGGAAAGAGATCTATAAGACCCTTGGCCTTGATGGAACCGGCTACCCTTTTGGAACTTCCCCTCAAAATGGGCCATCTTGGCCTCATGACCCCTCCTTTTCCTCAATTTCTCCTACTCTATTTGTTTTGCATAGGTCATCAAACGTGACAAGTCCGTGTCACTAATCAACATGGCAGACCGGCACTCCTCTCTAACCAAGTCGAAAGTACCCATCACAAATTTGCTCATCCTAGATCTTGAGTCGGCCACCAAATGTGGAGCATACTTTGAAAGTTCGTTGAACTTGAGGGCATGCTCCCTTACACTCATATACCTTTTTCTCAGATTCATAAATTCCACCAACTTCGCTTCCCTAAGTTCAAGGGGAAAGTACCAATTAAGCAAGGCCACCTTAAACTCCTCTCAAAGCATCACATAGTTGACTCCCTTCTCTTCCCTCTATTCATTATACCATAATTTGTGTTATCCCATTGAGTTAGTAGGCTGCCAACTCCGCCTTATCCTCCGACCTCACATCCATGATAGACAAAATCTTGTAGACCTCATCAATGAACTATTGAGGGTCCTCACTCACCTTTGATCCATGGAATTCAGGGGGATTCATTCTCATGAAGTCTCTCACCCAAGATGTCGGTGAAGGAGAATGAGGGGTTTGCGCCCCTTGGTTGGCTTGATTAGCCACAACTTGTGCAATCAAAGTGAGAGCATTCGGAAGCTCTCCATTGGCCGATTGCTCCTCGGGTGCGCGAGTTCTTCTCACTCTCATGTTAGACATGATCTAGCATAGCAAAGGAAAACTTTTAGGGGGGAAACCTTACTTCAACTTCTATAGAACAAAATAGATAAGAAGAAGGGGAAATATTTCCTAAATGCCTCATAGCCTCTCGCTCATAGTTGTGGTGCACAACACAACCATGAACAAGATTCTAATTGACGTGGTGTATTGGACTTTAAGAATCTAACAACTTATTGCTCTGATACCAAATTTGTCATAACCCAAGCCTAGGGCCTAGACGTGACATGGCGTAAAGGGAACCCAAAAGGACCCCAAGCAAGCCTCTTAGAACATCATTACACATCCTTAGCAGTGGAAGCAATAAAACAAGCATCGAAAGATAGTAAACTAGGATAACTGGGGCTAAGGGAACACTTTCATATTATAGACGTCAAGAACAATAGAGTCAAGGCTCTTAGCATAAATACATAACATGTCCAACAACACCTATACTACATAGATAAGAGTGCGGCCACAACAATAAACTAGGCTCACCCTCATAGTCAATACATAACCAAAAGAAAGATAGTCTTAGTACATAGCAAGAGATCATAAGTAACGTCCCCGGAATGGAGGACTCGCCAACAAGCTTGAGAGACAATCGTACTAGCCACGTGGAGGCGAAGGATGACCAAGCGGTGCTCTAGTTCCTACATGGTGATATCATGTAGGCATAGAGTATGCGTTAGTACGTTTGAATTAAGTATGTAGGATGCAATGCACAACAGATAGATTTCATAGGCAAAATGCATAATAATACTCAATAAATAGCATAATAGCTAGATGGCATGTATGAATGATACTTGAAGTAAAATCATGCTTATATAGAACATAACACATGTGTAAGGAGTGACCATTCTTAGTGCAATCCAAGGCCTACCACCTCCTTGGAGAGGCCCATGAGGTACAAACCCCTTCATAAGGTTGATGGAGTACCAACCCCCCAATAAGATTGATGGAGTACAAACCTCCCAACAAGGTTGCACGCGTCTGCCACCTCTCGAGCGAGCCGTTTGAGGTACAAACCCCTCAAGAAGGTTACTTGGGCCTACAATCTCCCGAGTGAAGCTTGGTCATCCCCAACAATATAGAGATTATATCATATACATACATTTCTTTCATCGTCATATACATACATTCCTTTTATCATCATATAATCATCACATATAAATCTTCCTTTCATCATCATAAAGTCATTTAACTCATAAGACATGCATTGGACCTTCAATTCCACAAGAATCCATAACCAAACATTTTATCAAACACTTGGTGGGTGTGTAGTGCTAGTGTAAAATCATGCAATTTAAGAGTGTAATCATGTAGAAAATCTAATGTAAAACCATCAATAGATATTTAGTAACACCTTCAAGAAATATACAACAAAACCTTTCATCAAATCTCACAATAAATCTTAGATTCATAGCCCAAAACATAGTAAAACAATCATAATTTCATAAACCCCAACATAGTGTGCAGTGAATTTCATAATCAATAAGACCCATGAGTAAATCAATTTTAAATCAT
>JAABOM020000103.1:11962418-11993780 GCA_011800125.2 Solanum clarkiae
TGGAAGTGGGAGGTGATTAATATGGATTTCGTGGTTGGGTTGCCCAAGACTAGAAAAGATTTTGATTCCATATGGGTGGTGGTTGAAAGGATAATGAAATCGGCTCACTTTCTATCGATTAAGACAATATATGAGGATGAGGAGTATGCAAGGTTGTATATCCATAAATTAGTAAAGTTACATGGGATTCCTTTATCCATCATATCGGATCGAGTTGCACAATTCACTTCACACTTTTGGAGGACTTTTCAAATGGGTCTTGGAATAAAAATTCACCTTAGTACGACCTTTCACCCCCAAAAGGATGGCCAAGCCAAAAAAACCATTTAAACCCTTGAATATATGCTTAAAGAATGTGTATTGGATTTAGGGGTAGTTGGGATGACCATCTTCCTTTGATTGAGTTAGCTAAAACAATAGCCATCACTCTAGCATCGGTATGGTTCCTTTTGAGGCTCTTTGTGGGAGGCATTGTATATCACTAGTGGGTTGGTTTGAGGTTGAAGAAGTGGCTTTATTGGGACCAAATCTAGTTATGGAGGCTCTTGATTATGTTAGGATGATTAGGGAGAGGTTGATAATGGCCCAAAGGCGTCAAAATTTCGATGTCAATGTGAGAAGTAGAGACCTTGAGTTCAAAGTGAATGATTGGGTCTATTTGAAAGTTTCTCCAATGAAAAGTGTAGTCCATTTTGGTAAAAAGGGGAAGTTCATTCCCAGATATGTTGGTCTATATGAGGTGATGAAGAGGGTTGGCAAGGTAGCTTATGAGTTGAAGTTGCCTAGTGAAATGAATTTGGTTTATCTGGTGTTCCATGTCTCTATGTCGGGAAGGGACCATCATCATAGACCAAGAAACTAGTACTCAGAATCCAAGGCTTAGTACCCCTTTGGTAGTGATCAAGGTACCAACCCCTCAACACCCTCCATCTTAAATCCAACAAGAGATAGGCAACATAGTCAAAATGCTAATAATAATCAATTGATATCATAGTAGAAATATGACATGTATGAAGGATGCTCGAAGTAAAACATGCCTATATAGAACATATTATGTAGATAAGAAGAAACCATCATCATATACCAAGCAACTAATACTCGAAATCTAAAGCTTAGCACCCCCTTGGTAGTGATCTAGGTACCGACCCCTCAACAAGGTTAATGGACTTAACACCCTCCATCAAAGTGGTCAAGGTACCAACCCTCAATAAGGTTATGGTCAACATGTAAGACTATAGAACGTTATCATGAAATTAACACATATACAACATACTTTCATTATCATAAAGTCATATAGCTTATATTTTCAAGCACTAGGCCTTCAATAACTCAAGAATCATAACTCGGACATTTTACCAAACATTTGGCGGGTCTGTAGTGTTAATGCAAAATTTTGCAATTCAAGAGTGAAAAAATGCAAGTAAATCCAATGTAAAACCATCAATCAATACTTGGTAACACCTTCAAGCAATATACATTAAAAGCCTTCATCAAATCTCACAATAGATCTTAGATCCATAACATAAAACATGCTAAAACAATCACAATTTCATAAACTCTAACATAGTTTGTGCAACTTGAATAGGGGCAAATGACTGTATCACAGTATGAAGTCGGATTCCTAGAGCTCTACTGATAAACTATAACTATTTTGCCTACCAAGGAGTGAATTCACTACTTTGTGCAAGGATTGAGACCTTAGTTGAGGGTAGGTTTGCATCCACTGGTGACTTCAGGTGATTCATGTCTTGACATTGTTGAACATGCTTTCTCTCTGGAGTAGGTTAGTAGTGATTCTAAAGGATATAACAATAGGCAGGCTAGACGTGAGGGAGAGTTAAGTAGCTCCCAGATAGGGTTTTGAGTGCCGAAGGACAGGTCTTCGATGAGAGATCAATAGGATCAGACCAGCTGACCATACAAGACATCATTGCAGGCTTCTAAGAGTGGACATCAAGACCCTAGTACTTCCAATTAGGGTGGTTCCTCATACCCATCAGGCCTAGATAGAGAAAGAGTGGCAACACTTCTTCTGGGCTAGTTAGGTCATCTTTTATGGGTAATCAGGCTTCCAGGGCATCTGGATCAGGCTACAACTGTGACCGCAGAGACAAGGCTGTTTCAGGTTGTTTTGGGTGAAGGGCACTAGATTATTGGCTCAGAGACTTCCTAGAGCATAAGGCAGCACTTGCTGCCCCACAGCCTATGAAGTCAGTTCCTACACCAGGTGGAAAGGGCTGGGGTCAAGATTATAGCCACCGAGATGATTAGTATAGGGATCATAGGGACCAACAGTGCTATAAACAAGGGTCTAGAGGGCTCGTTAAAGGAGGTAAAGTTGGGTTGATGGTGATGTTCGAAGGTGTGGTCGTTAGAGCCACTTTTATATCACACCAACATTGGCTGAGGTCGAGGCTTCTGATGAGGTCATCATAGGTGTGATTACTGTATGCCAGCATCTAGCTTCAGTTTTTTTTTAATCTAGGTTCTATATTTTCTTATGTTTGGGTATATTATGTTTCCTACCTGGGTATGACTCCTGAGCCTCTATCCTCTCGGGTTCGAGCATCAACCCCTGTGGGGATTCACTTGTGGTGACCAAATTTGCAAAAGGTTGTATGGTTACTCTTTAGGGTCTTGGTACTGGGTTGATCCGATACTACTTGATATGTTGGATTTCGACTTTATTTTTGGCATGGATTGGTTGGGCTCTCATTGTGTTGTATTAGATTGTTATGCCAAGACTGTTGCCTTGGTGATACCAGGGATGTCTCTGGTGGTTTGGCGGGGGTTGGTAAGTCAGGAACCAATGGGTATTATATCATATATTCAGGCTCAAAGATTGATATCCATTGGGTGATCAGCTTATTTAGCCCATCTGTCTGAAGTGATAGTTGAGACTTCTGTTGTGGAATCCCTGCTAGTTGTATATGTGTTTCCTAATGTAATTCCAGTAGATTTGCCTAGGTTGCCACCTAAGCGGGAGGTTATTTTACGATAGAGGTTGATCCAGGCACTAAGCCTATATCTATTCCCCCATATTGGATGGCTCCTACAGAGCTTAGTAAATAGCTTTAGAGTTTGCTATATTTGAGGTACATATGGCTCTGTTTCTCCTAAGGGAGCTCCTGTCTTGGTTGTGACAAAGAAAGACGAGACTCTTCGGATGTGTATTGATTATTGGAAGCTGAATAAGGTGACCATGATGAACCATTATCCTCTACTATGTATTGATGATTTATTTGATCAGTTATAGGGGGCGGCAGCGTTTTCTAAAATGCTCGATAAAATTACCAAAATACCCCTAGGATAGAGATATGTGTGCAATGCGTTTTCCCATGCTCCTTCGCAAATTTGAGATCGAATATGCATTCATCATGAAAACTTGAGTGGGAGAATGGTCTCATTCGAATTTTAGAGTCATCGGATTGAAAAATAATTTTTTGATCCAAGATGAAAAACAGTGGTTGTGCGCGCCCAAGGCGCGCCGCGCATAAGATGCAAACATGCCTTGTGTTTTTTTCAAAATTTTCATTTTAATTCGAGGGGCATTCTGGTCAATTTCCAACCCCTCTTAAGTTTAAAAAACGAATATAAGAGATCTTTTACATCAAGCCTAGTGCAAAGAATTTCTACCAACTAAGTTTTACTACAAGTTATAGAAGGGTCAAATTCAAAATGACCATACCCCCTAAAGTATAATGAGTTAGGTGACCATAATATATCAAATCAAAGATATTTAAATTAGCTTTCCAACGCATCCAATTTCATGATAATGAGAGTTTGGAGTAAGTTATGACCATTTTAGTAAAGGAGTGCAGAGCTATCTAAAGGTCCGCGCTTAGAGTACATCGCGGACCCAACAAGGACCCTTTCTGGATGAGATAAATGACGTTTTTTGTTTTTATTTTGAGGGTACTTTTATCCTAAAACTTTTGGGGATCTATTTAATGTCCCAAAACGCATAAAAAGTCAGTTTTCATAATAAAAAATCCTCTCCTTCACTCCTACACATGAAGACTCAAAAATCATCAAGAAAGTCATCAAGTTAGGATTATCTTTCAAGATTAATCCTCAAGGTGAGTCATTCTTCATAAATTTCAATATATCCAACCAAAATATCTTCATCTATTTGTGAATCTCTAATAGAATCTTAAATCGTAACCTAGGATTTCAAGAAAATAAACTCAAGAATCCCAAGAAAGGATTTATTGATTCTTCTTCTTCAAGAATTAGGGTTCTTCATTAAGAACTCTAAAGATTCTAAATCAAGAATACAAGAATCAAAGAGAATCTCTTCAAAAAATGTCTTTCCAAGTTCTTCCACTCTAATAGAACTATCGAGATCGAGAATTTTCTCCAAGAAAGCTAGTAATAATCAAAGTTCGATTGTAATATCAATTTTCCAGATATGTAAGGCTAAAATAAAATCATGAGATTGTTCTATCATGTTCCCTATAGATGGTCTTAGATGAGAGTTGAAGGTTCCTAAGTCTACATGCATGATTCCGAATTATTTTCTTGAGAAATCATATTTACTACATGTATTTTCATATGTTGATGATCATCATAAACTTGTTTTCTTGAATTGAATGTTTTTCATGAGATATTGCATAAACCCACTATGTTAACTTTTAAAAGCTTGCATGAATGAAAGTAGAAATTGAGTCTAAAGCCTTGATTGAGAATATCGATTGTGATTGTGATTGTGATGTGATAATGATGATTAGTTGATAGAACTTGATAGCCCCTTCAGTCTCCATAAATGAACTCTAACGATTTGTCTATTTGATTGTTCCCTAAAGATTGTTCTAAGCCTTGAGCTATTAATTGAGATGTTGATTGATGAGATGATAGAGTCACTATAAGACTAATTGAAAGATGAGAGCCTCTGTGAGGCTGATTTGAGATGGTTTGATTAGATGGACTATATTATGAGCATTGACTCATGGGAGGAATATCAAGCACCGAAAGAGTAAGAGTTAATCCAACTCACACTTGTAAAACTACATAGCCAAGTGTAGGTGAGGAATAGGACCATCAGACCACATATGTTGAAGTCCTCTCTTGATAGAGTCCCTGAAACAATAGAGGACTAGTTTGATTTGCTCGTTGTCCCTAGTGGATTCGATTTGTTCCCTACCTAGCAAGTGTGGAACGACAGTGGCAACACCAGTGGGATTGTTGTACAATTATTGGCTCATAAATGATTGTTGTCGTATAAGAGAAACTTTCGAAAAGTTCTCTCCTTGAGTACATTGAGTCGAGATGAGATGAGATAACATGAGATGAGTTGAGATGAGTTCCTTTGAGATGAGTCCCTCTGAGATGAGTCTGATTTGATCGATGAGTTGATTGGTTGATGGGTCACTTGTCTACTCTTTATTCTTGCTTTAGATAGACATTTGACATGTTGATTGCTTTCTATATTGAGTTGATTGTTGTTTCTATATTATTCTACATGTTTCAATTTCATTCATCTATTTTACATACCGTACATTCCACATATTGACGCCACTCTGGTGCTATATCATTTCATGATGTAGATACAAGATTTGAAGGCCGTCAACAGGCGCATCATTAAGGATTTGAGATGTTGAGCTAATTTATGAGCCTCCCCTACTTTGAATGATTCATTATATTTATTTCATCTTGCTTTAGAGTTACACACTTATTAGCTTTATTTTGATTGAGGTAGCCATGAGTGTGTCATTGGCACCACTTGATAGTGATAGAGGCTTCATAGACTAGTGTCGAATATTGATGTTAAGACTTGCTGAGCTAGTTTTTTCCTGCTAGCCTTTCCATTTATGATATTATTTTGAGACTAGATGAGATGTTCCCATTTACTTCCTTATGTCTTCCGCTAATTAGTAAGTCTATTGATTGAATAAACGTTATAAGGCCAAGTGGTTTGCTTGAGGACTACCAATAGTCATTGAGTGTCAGTTACATTTAGGGTACCCTCCCGGAGTGTGACAAACTTGGTATCAGAGCAAGATTTCAAGTGTTCTATGGTGTCTATGAAAGTCGTATCTGTAGGATCTTATTTATAGTTATGAAAGGGCCCCACTTCTATAAATGAAGGACTATTGACTTTTAGGAAAAGTTTCCCTTCTTTCAGATTCTAAATTATGTGATAACGCTAATTCCTAAGAAATCTATGGTGATTTGAGCATTGCTCTAAGCCTTTTGACTATGCCTCATCGACGAGGTGATAGAAACAGTTATGTTCAAACTCTTATCGGTAAGATCCCCTGCGATAAATTAATCAGAATGGTAAAGAGATTACACCAGGCTTGGGAGAAGCCAACTAGTGTGCTAAGTTGATTGACTAGAAAGAGTGCACTATTACTCATATGAATCGTGCATTTCAGTTAGCTCTAGATGTACCCAGGCCCTCTTATTCAAAACTTGCTTCTGATGTTACCTATGAAAGAGAAACTTACATCCTTAAAAAGTTTAATATTACCACCTAAGAGTAAGACGCGAGGTCTTATACCACCCTGAGTAGAGCTATCATTCCAGAGATAGAATGATGATGATAGAAAGAAAAGGACGAGATAGTGATAGTTGTAGTAAATTGGGGCTTGTAACTAGACATATATACCTATTAGGTAAGTAATGGGACGACGAGTCAATTGCCATAAGTTTGATGAAAAAGTGATAGAGTACCCTATGATTTTCATGATGAGGTATAGAGCAAGTGTTATTGTTAGAATGTAATAGAGCGTGCTCAAACTTGAAGGAATTTACGTTGATGTGTTGTAGTATTCATACTATTGAGGGCAAAATGTAGATATCGAATAGGGGAAAGGAGTGCTTTCAATATGATAGATCTAATCTAGGCTTATGCTTTTTAAGTGAGAGTCATGAGATTTATTGAGTTATGAGCCTTAATCAGATAAGGAGATATGAGTGAGTAGGTGAGTGGTACTGAGTTGCAAGAAAATTGATGTTATGGGTAGAGTACAAGTACACCTTAGGTAAGACGAAATGAGGATAGCTCAATAGAGAGGATGAAAAGCAATGAATTCATCATTAACTTTGATCTTACCCATGGATCTAAGTGTTTCCACCCCTACGTTGAATGAGATGCGACCTGAGTTTTACGTTATATATAGTTCTGTGAACTCAAAATGAGTCTTGATAGACGAGAGAGATTATAATTTATGAATATTCTCAGATAAGATTTCTCGATTGAATCGTGCTAATGATCATTGTACCAAGTTCTTCGAGTGATCCTACTTTCCAGTCTTCTTAGAAATGTTGATGATAGTAGAAGAGTGATGGTTGATAAGGGAGAGAGAGTTCTTGATTCTAATGATGATGTGATGCCATTTCCTTTTAAGGTTATAGATATGGAGGAGGAGTTAGAGAAATTGTGATGAGTCTAATAGATAGGTAAAAGCATGTTAGTATCTCTTGGGGTAAAAGTTTATGCGATCAAGGGTGTAAGGTGCTAAGTAGGCTTGAAAATTCTAAGATAGAGTTGAAGTGGTTAGAGTGATAGGCTTTAATGTGTGGTTGTTATTATGCAAGTATTGACGATAGATTATCGAAGACTTCATGATAGTGAAGTAGTGAAAAGGACTAGTGATCTTTTAATGAAAGTCCCTATGGAAGTATAGAGCTAAGTATTGAGGATTAGCTTATATGAATATGATTGTGTAGCACCTTGAGGCTCAGAAATAGGCTTGAATGGAATAAGAGGATGTGGAAAGGTAGAGAGTTGAACAGGAGCGATAATCTTAGATGAGATGCTAAGCTTGATAGTTGTACATAAAGTCTTATATATGGATGGTCCCATTCTCAATTAGAGTTGATTGTTTCCTTCCTAAGTTCGAAGGACTCATTGTCAAAGTGTTTAAACAATTGAATTTATTGAGTTTTGACGTTCCATTCATGCTTGTTGGTGAAAATGTCTAAAAGAGTATCTATACTCTTGATCTAAACCAATTGGTCTATTCTAAGTGATTTGTGTTCATCCGAATGGGTCAATAGTTTGATTTGTTGAGTGATTGATGAGAAGAGTCTTATCATTATTCATGCCTAATGATGAGAATGTTGAAGGTAACGTCCTTACCCTTAACTAAATTGATTGTCTTTTCTTGAGTTGATTGTCTATTCTTGAGCCTGAATAGAGATTGTTGATACTGATGAGGAGTCGAAAGACAGATTGATAGATGTGAATGTTGAGATGATTTTTGAGTCTATTTTTTCCTTGATATCCACCTTTACTCATCATTCGAGGATGAATAATCCCAAGGAGGAGATGATGTAATGCTCGATAAAATTACAAAAATACCCCTAGGATAGAGTTGTGCGCGTAACTCGTTTTTCCATACTTCATTTCTGAATCCGAGACTGGATATACATTCAACATGGAAAATTGAGTGGGACAATGATCCCATTCAAATTTTAGAGCCTTCGGATTGAAAAATAATCTTTTAATCCCAGACAAAAAATAGTGGTTGTGCATGCCTAAGGCGTGACGCGCCTGGGACACGAACATGCCTTGTATTTTTTCAAAAATTTTAATTTTAATTCGGGGAGCATTGTGGTCAATTCCCAAACCCTCCTAAGTTTAATAAACGAATATAAGAGATCATTTACATCAAGCCAAGTCCAAAGAATTTCTACCAACTAAACTTTAGTATGAGTTGACAGAAGGGTCAACTTCAAATGACCATATCTCCTAAAGTATAATGAATTAGGTGACCCGTAATATCTCAAATCAAACATATTTAAATTAGCTTTTCAATGCATCCAATTTTGCCTTAATCAGAGTTTGGAGTAAGTTATAACCATTTTAGTGAAGGAGTGTGGAGCTATCTGAAGGTCCGCGCTCGAAGCATGTCACGGACCCAACCCAGACTCTTTCTGGATGAGATAAATGATGTTTTTTATTTTTATTTTGAGGGTACTTTTATCCTAAAACCTTTATATCATAAAACCTTTGGGTATCTATTGAATGTCCCAAAATGCATAAAACGTTAGTTTTTAGAATAAAAAAATCCTCTCCTTCACTCCTAAATATAAACGCTCAAGAATCATCAAGAAAGTCATCAAGTTAGGATTAGCTTTCAAGATTCATCATCAAGGTGAGTTATTCATCATAAATTTCAATCTATCCATTCCAAATTTCTTCATCTATTAATGAATCTCTAATAGAATCTTAAATCATAATGTACGATTTCAAGAAAACGAATTCAAGAATCCCAAGAAAGGATTTATTGATTCTTCTTCTTCAAGAATTAGAGTTCTTCATCAAGAAATCTAAAGATTCCAAATCAAGAATTCTAGAATCCAGGAGAAGCTCTTCAAACAATGTCTTTCCAAGTTCTTTCACTCTAATAGAACTATCGAGATCGAGCATTTTCTCCAAAAACGTTATTAGTTATTAAAGTTTGATCATGATATCAACATTTTGGGCATGTGGCTAAACTAAAAGCATGATATTATTATCTCATGTGTCTCATAGATGGCCTTAGATGAGATTTGAAGGTTCTTGAGTCTACATGCATGATTCTTAATTATTTTCTTGAGAAATCATATTTATTACATGTATTTTCATATGTTGATGATCATCATAAACTTGTTTTCTTGAATTGAATATGTTTCACGAGATATTGCATAAATCCTACATGTGATCTTTTAAAATCATGCATTAAAGAAGATAGGGATTGAGTCTAGAGCCTTGATTGAGAAAGTCGATTGTGATTGTGGTGTGAGAATGATGATGAGTAGATAGAACTTGACAAGCCCTTGAGTCTCCATAAATGAATTCTAATGATTTGTCTATCCGATTGTTCCCTAAAGATTGTTCTTAGCCTTAAGCTATTGACTAAGATGTTGATTGATGAGATGATGGAGTCTCTATGAGACTGATTGAAAGATGAAATCCTCTACTAGGCTAATTTGAGATGAAATGATTGATATGGTTTGATTGGTTTGATTGGATAGATTGTCTTATGAACATTGAGTCATGGTAGAAGTATCGAGCATCGAAAGAGTAAGAGTTAATCTAACTTGCACATGTCAAACTACATAGCCAAGAATAGGTAAGGATTAGGATGACTAGACCACATTATGCTGAGATCCCCTCTTGATAGAGTCCCTGAAATAATTAAGGACTAGTTTGATGTGCTAATGGTCCCTAGTGGATCAATTCGGTCCCTACCTGGCAAGTACGGAATGTTGTGGCAACATCAGCAGTATTATTGTATAATCACTAGCTCATAAGTAATTGTTGTTGGATAAGAGAAACTCCCACAAAATTTCCCTTGAGTACTCTAAGTCGAGATGAGATGAGTTCCTTTGAGATAAATCACACTGAGATGAGTCTGATTTGATTGATGAGTTGATTGGTTGATGGGCCACTTGTCTACTCTTTAATCTTGCTTTAGATAGTCATTTGACATGTCGATTAGTTTCTATATTTAGTTGGTTGTTATTTCTATATTATTCTACCTGTTTTGGTTTCATTCAGTTATTTTACATACCGTATATTCCACGTACTGGCACCACTCTGATGCTGCATCATTTCATGATGTAGATACAAGATTCGGAGGCCGTCAACAGGCGCATCATTGAGTATTTGAGGCATTCAGCTAATTGGTGAGTCTCTCCTACTTCAAAAGATTCATTATATTTATTTCATCTTGCTTTAAAGTTAGACACTTATTAGCTTTATTATGATTGAGGTAGCCATGGGTCTTTCATTGACATCACTTGATAGTGATAGAGGCTTCATAGACCAGAGCCGAATGTTGATGTTAAGACTTGTTGATCTAGTTTCTTTCTACTAGCCTTTCCATTTATAATATTATTTTGAGACTAGATGAGATGTGCCCATTTACTTGCTTATGTCTTCTGCTGATTAGTAGAGTCGATTGATTGAATCAATGTGATGAGACTAAGTGGTTCACTTGGGGACTAGCAATAGTCTTTGAGTATCAGTTACGTCTAGGGTACCCTCCCAGGACGTAACATTTTCAAAGGTTGATATAAAAATCGGGATATCACCAATTGAGGATCCGAGCAGAGGATATTCAGAAAACTACCTTTCAGACCCATTATAGGCATTATAAGTTCCTAGTCATGCCATTTGGGCTAACTAATGTCCCTGCAACATTTATGGATTCGACAACTTGGGTATTTCGGTCGGATTTGGACTCCTTTAGTGGTTTTTTTATTGACAATATTCTTGTATATTCGATGATTCGAGAACAACATGCCCAACACCTCTGTATTGTGCTACAGACACTCCAGGATCACATGTTGTGTTCTAAACTCTAAGTGTGAGTTTTGGCTTGAGTCTGTTACTTTCTTGGGTCACGTTCGGAGACAAGGGCAGATTTACATGGTAGGGTGGGGGTTCGTCCGAACCCCCTTAGCCAAAAATTACATTTTATATATAAGATTAAATCTGAATATTATAAGATATATAATATTTAAATGAACCCCCTCAACAATCTTGGAAAGTGTAGCTCAATCGTTCTCGGGGTTCAACTTTTTGTTGAGGTCGTGGGTTCAATTCCCCTTTGAGTCATATTTTGTTGTTTTTCCAAAGTAGTTTTCTCTCTCTCCTCTTTTGATTTTTAAGGAGCAATGTCTTTGCTTGTCTTTTTTCATTTTCTTTGTTTATTTTTAATGAACATGAACTTTGTTCTTTTCCATCGCCTTTTTAATGATCAATTAAGCGTACAATTTTAAAAATTTAGTTCTGTGTTTTTTTATTTTTTTAATTAATTTATTTGTATGGTTTTATTGTTTAGTTTTTATTTTTCAATTTATGTGGCATCATTCAGATTTTAAAACAAATAATTTATTTTGATTGTAAATTTGAGCATGACATTTTTATACTTTTGAATAAAATTTATTCATTTAAAATTATGTAAAAAGTACTATAAGCAACAATAATTGATAATTTAAAAATATTTTAATATATACATATAATTACGATTTAAAAAACCTTGTTCGATTCTTTAAATTTGAAAGGTGATACATATATTAGGACGGAGGAAGTACTTAATAATCAACCCTTTTCTATTTTTCTCAAGTATAAGTATTGAGTCTAGAATATTATGTACAATATTTTCGTAAAGTTGAAATAAAAAATATTTCAATTCTCTCTTTTTCAATGCTCTCAGTACTAGCTGAAAGCCCTAACAAAATTTCTATAAATTTCTATAATGCTTACTTATTTTCAACGTTAACATGCCTCTAAGCTAAACTAAATGAAGAATATCACAATATGTATACCTCTCTTAATATGTTCTATGTTTCGCTTGTTTAAAATATTTTCATATTTAACTAGTTTTACGTATTTTTGAGACGAGGGTTCCCAGGAAATAGCCTCTCTACTTTTATGAGGTAGTGGTAAGGTCTGCATACATTCTACCCTCCCTAGACCCCACTTATGGGATTTCACTAGGTATGTTGTTGTTGTAATGAGTTTTACATATATAGGATTCTTATATTTTGTCAATCTTTACAAGTTTATTTTATCAAGTTATATAACTTGTGTCTTTGCAACTATGTTGTTATCATTTGACAAATTAATAGTGATGTTGTTCTATATTTTTTTACATTTATCATTATTGAGAAATAACTATTTATTATCATATTAATAATTCAACCTTTACACCTTTTTAAAAAATTTGTGCTCTTTTGAGAGATATTAAGACAAAGAAAAGAAAATAAATTTAAAATAAGTAGGATAATACAAAGTGAAAGTTTAAAAAAGGCACAATGTTTTTAACGAAAGGTTCAATAGTACAGAGAAAAAATATTAAAAAATATTGTAAGATGGATTGAAATTTAGTGGGTACCTCATTTTGTTTTGATCTTGCTATTTTCATATATTTACTTGTATTTTGAACCCCCTCGATGAAAATCATGCATCTGCCACTATTTGGAGAGGGTATTAGAATGGATCCAAGTAAGGTCGAGGAGATTTGTGGCTGGCCTATTACCACTTCAGTGATAGAGATTCAAAGTTTTGTTAGGTTTGTAGGGTATTACAAATATTTTGTTGAGGGTTTCTCCATTATTACCACTCCCTAGACTCGATTGACTCGCTAAGGTATGTTGTTTGTGTGGTCCAGTGAGTGTATGGCCAGTTTTCTGAGGCTTAAGGGTTGCTGACTACTGATCATGTTTTGACCCTCCCCGTTGAGGGAGAGTTCTTTGTGGTATACGATGACGCCTCCCATATCAGATTAGGGTATGCATTGATGCAGAAAGGTAGAGTTATTGCTTATGCTTCTCGCCCAGTTATGGCCCCACGAGGGTAACTACCAAAGACACGACTTAGAGTTGATGGTGGTAGTGTTTGCGCTCAAGATCTAGAGGTATTGTCTGTATGGAGTGCATTGTGATATCCACATAAAGCACTAGAGCTTATAGTACATTTTGACTCAGTAGAATCTATTTCTCGCTAGAGACGGTGGGTTGAGTTGTTGCATGACTATGATACTTCTATTTTATACCATCCAAGCAAGACAAATGTAGTAGCGGATGCCTTATGTCGGAAGGTGGTGAGTATGGGCATCTTAGCCCACCAGGCAGCAGAGGAGCGACCATTGACTTTAGACATTTAGTCCCTAGCTAATAGGTTGGTACAATTGGATATTTCAAACTCAGCCTAGTATTAGCCTTTATTGGGGCTTAGTCTTCACTGATTGATCAGATTTGGGGCCGACAGTTCGAGGATGAGCCATTTGTGGGTCTCTGGGATAGGGTGATACAGGGAATTGGGGATCATACTACAGTTGATTCAGATGGAGTCCTCAGATTTGAGGGCCAATTGTGCATTCCTAGAAAGGATTTGATACAGTTGATCCTACAGGAGGCGCATGATCCCTGATACTCTATTCATCAGGGTACAAGTAAGATGTACTGAGATCTGAGATAACATTACTAGTAGGATGGTATGAAGAAAGATATTACATATTATATATCGTGTTACCTCAGTTTCCAAAAGGTAAAGGCTGAGCATCAGCGATCCGGTGGAACACTTCAATAGTTACCCATTCCCAAGTGGAAGTGGGAACATGTGACTATGGACTTCATTATGGGGCTCCCTCATACCTTCAGGGGTTATGACAATATTTGGGTGATAGTTGATTAGTTGACTAAGTCTTCACACGTTTTTCCGGTCCATTCTACATTCAGTGCTGAGCGATTAGCCCATATTTACATTTTGGAGATAGTCTACTTACACGGGGTGCTTATATCCATCATATCTGACCGAGGGTTAAAATTTACCTCCAGCTTTTGAAGGGATTTTCAGTGAGAGTTGGGCATCTGGGTTGATTTGAGCACAACATTTCAACCCCAGACTAATGGCTCGTCCGACCGCACTATATAGGCTCTGGATGATATGTTACGGGCTTATGTGTTAGTGTTTGGGGGCCAGTGGGATCAGTTTCTGTCATCAGCTAAGTTTGCCTATAATAACATCTATCACACTGGTATTCAGATGGCCCCATTTGAGACATTATATGGTCGATGATGTCGTACTCTGACCAAGTAGTTTGAGTATACAGAATTGAGTTCGTACAATATAAATTTGTTGCAGGATGCCCTAGCCATTTTCTAGGTTATATAGGATAGACTGAGTACCCCTCAGAGTCGGCACCATAGTTATGCCGACCGCAAGGGCCAGTTCTTGCAGTTTGAGATTGGAGAGACAGTGTTACTGAGAGTATCGCCCCTGAAAGCGGTCATGTGGTTTAGGAGACGGGGTAAGTTGAGTCCTTGCTATACTGGACCTTTTGAGATCTTGAGATGGGTTGGGCCAATTGCTTCTGAGTTAGCCCTACCTCCAACTTACTCTGCCATACATCCTGTATTCCATGTGTCATTTCTTCGTCAGTACATTCTAGATGAGTCACATGTGCTGAAGTGTGATTCGGTTGAGTTAGACGACCATCTGACCTTTATCAAGGATTCAACGGCCGTTTTAGCCAAAGATGTTAGACAGTTAGGCACCAGGGTCATACCGATGGTTAAGGTGCGGTGGCATCACTGACCGGTCCAGAAGGCCACCTGGGAGATGGAGGCACAGATGTGGGAGCTGCACCTCAGTTTATTTGAGCCATCAAGTATGCCTTTACTTTACTTTCGTGGACGAAAGTGTTATAAGTGGGGATATTATAATGACCCTCTAGGTCAATTATGTGTTTTTGTGTCATTACTACTACTTCGAGCTTTTGTATAGTAACTTCAGACTTTTTATGGCTTATTGGGGTTGTTGGAATGGTTGTGGATGGTTTTGGTTGTGAATTGTGTAAGTTTGAAAGTTAATGAGAATTTAAAGCTACAAAAATGAGATTTCTGACCAAACCCTAGCAAATGGCCTCAAAATGGGATTTTGACGATTCCATCAGTTCCTGAATGACTGATTTAGGCTAGGAGGGTGGTTGGTATGAGTATGGAGGGTCCCGATATGATTTTGAGCTAAAACTTGCAAAATGCATTCAATCAAAAGCTAAAAAGTGCATTTCCATAAAAATCCAGCTAAACACACTCGAAATGGAAATCTGATGGCGCGATTAGCTCCTTGAACGTCAAAAATAGTCTAAAATGACCCTTTATCAGCGACGGAGGCACTTGGTTGCATTTTGACTTACTCAGTTCTTTTAGCTAAAAGTAGTAGGAAAGAAGTAGGACACTTATTTTTTCATAGAGTACTCCATTGCTTATTCTGTATGTACTGTTAGATCCAGAACATCGAAATCCATGTGATTGCACTACTTGTTTGCACAAAATGGACAGCAGATGCCCCAAGATTGCCCTAGGAAAGTTTTTAAGTTGGCTAGTGCAGTACCAATAAAATTAACTCTCCACATCAGCGAACGGTACTGGTGCAATCGCAAAAGAGAACACGGCAAAGCTCTGCATTCACGAAATGTGGTCTGTGTTCATGGAGAAGGGAAGTTCCCCCACACCTCCACATTCATGGAGCCTAGCCCACGTTCACAGAGGCCATGGGAGTGGCCTTTAAATAGGTCATCACCCTTGCGAACCGGCCCATATTCCATACTTCAACACATATTTTGAGGTAAATTCACTATTTTAGATGATTACCTTCTCAAAATTTATGAAAACTTTGCGCGTTAATATCTTAACTGATTCTTGATGGAATTAAGTGAAACATGAGTCTAAATTTTTTTACGTTCTGAGCGGAATGCTGTGATATGCTGGTTGTTCAATGAATTTGATTAGTTTTTGAGAATTTTGACCGAGGAATTTTTTGAAAAGAATAGTTTCCTAGTAAAGTTTTTAACTTCGTTCTTTGAGCCTTTTCTCAGTCTTCTAGGGTACGTTTAGGGCTGAATTTTTCGTTGTAGACTCGGGTTGTCGTGGGGATTGTTTATCAAGTTTTTTTTTAGGTTTCTGTGTACGCACCCTATTTTTCCATTTTAGGAACTTTTAGCCTAATTTCACCCGCTCTTCACGTTTTTACAGCTAAGATGACTGTGTTAACATTGTGGATTATATTCTAACAGTTGAGTAGTGTTAAAGGGCTAAAGATAGGGTAGACTAATTTGAGATGTGAGAAATTGGTTTCTAGGTAGGGTAGGGCTTCCTAAACCTTAGACCAAGTGAAACTATATGTATGTTGACCTGAGATGTACATAAGATGCTAGTTGTGCCTTGTATGCATAGTATATGTTCTTATGGGATTGCACCCTCTACTGGTGGTTGTGAACATTGTAAGTTTGAGATATTCTGGTACTATTGATTACAGAGAGTTCTGATAAGGGTCGTATATGGGCTGATGTCACGGGGTACTATGTATTTTGACCTAATTGTTATTTGCAGGAGTATGTTGTTTGATGTTATTAAGATATGATGGTTGTGAGGCTACTTGTTGAATACTTGTCAAACTGTGACTAGATTTTTGACTTAAATGTGATTCCACTGGGCCAGGTTATTATGGATACCTATGATATTACTGTTGTTATTGTGGTTTACTTTCTTTACCTTTGGTTGACTTAATTATAGCCTATTTGGCCTATTAGACTTGATTTTACACTGATTAGTGATACATACGCTCTTGTGTACTATCGTTAGTTGTTGGGTACTCATTCTTCTTTCCGGATGTTAGGATTGTGGTGGTTATGGTTATGTGGATTGGATTGTGCAGGACATATATGTTGTGAGCATTGTCGCCTATGTTGACTCTTGGCATGATATGACTTGGAATTCTGGATCCGGATAGATTATTGAGTGACTGGTTGTTTTGATACCTCAAGTCCTAGATGATGCTCCTTGTGCTTTGAGCTTCAGTGGCCATATTCGAGTTTCTGAGACCCGAGAGTTATGCCCCATAGTATGAGTCCACCGATGACCATGACTGGATACCAATTGATTGATGCTGATTATGAGATCTGAGCACTGCTATGATTTGGGTCAGGGACCCCGCTGATTCCACTTTAGGGTGAGGCTCCGTGATGGATATTCTGAGTTGAGACACTATTGATGGTTCTAGGAAGATTTATTTTCTCCCACAGCGAATACATCCCACCTTACGCATGTGTATTTTTGAATTGGGTGCCACGTTCGGCATAGGGTCATAGACCCAGTTGATATGTGATTGTCGAGGGCGGAGGCCCGATGGATTACCTGTGGATCCACATACCTATACACACCCTGATTGTATGTGGGAGTACCCTCTGGGCTTATGGGGCCCAAAGGATATTTAGACATAGATACTAAGTCCTTACACCCACGTACAGCCGACCCTTGATCTGGTGACGTGGAGAGTTGACCCCTGTGATGATTCTATTGGGTTTAGTGATGTTCAATTGGCTAAATTGTGTGTGGATATTCCTTCTAGGCTTATGGGACCTCGGGGGCGTATATGCATAGATACTAGGGCATTACACTTGCGTATGGTTCAATGATTCAGTTTAGCTGAGGTGATGGGTTTGATTTATAGGATTGTTGTATTTATCTACATTTGAGCTTCATTATGTATATTATTTCACTTAGTCGGCCGATGATGCCTACTGGGTGTCTTATTCTGGTACTCACCCCTACTTTTTACATCTTTTCATGGTGCAGGTCTAGGTCATAGCCATAGTTACTGATTTTGGGGGATCTAGGAATGCACATGAGAATATGTATACTTATATATGTATGAGTATATATACATATATATGTATGTGTATATATGTCTCTGTGTGTGTATGGTAGCTCTGGATAGCTGACTTTTAGGTTCTCGATGGGTTTCGGTTATTTATATTATTGTATTGGTTTTGGTTGTGACTAGAGAGTTAGGAAAAGTACCTTGTGATTGGATAATTATCTTGTCTGTAGGTGGGATCTAACAGGCGCCATCATGATCGAAATCGGGTCATGACAAGAGACCTATTACACATCTGTACTATGCTAAAGTAAATTTATTTGACCCTTCCTACACCAAACCCCAACCATATTTCAATCAATCTTAGTTAGCACGTCCGACATCAAATAAAACCAATTTTTAAAATATATTAATTAAAATTATCCTATATAAGTCTAACAAATAGAACCCACCACCCGAACTATTTTTTCAACAAAAACCTTAAGAACCCTAATTGTTCAATGAAAATCTGGAGATTCAAGCCCCATATTGAAGGAGAATCAAAGGAAACTTTTTATTCCTTTCTCTCTTTTTCACGGTTCTTTCTTTTCCATTTTGATTTCTTCTCTCTTTTCTGTAAAAAGTATTTTTTTAGACTATGAGTTGATAGAAGTTGCTGCATTTTTTTTAAATTTAAGCCACTATAATGGCTCGAATAAGATTGACTAGGTTGTGTATGCAAGACGAAGACCATGAATTAGAAGAGGTGCGATGTAACCATGAATTTGCTTAGAAGATATTGTAGTTGTCTTTACTATGGGATAAGTTAAATTTTTTTTCAAAAGTTGATCTTCAAGAGTCATATATTCATCTTCAAAAATGATATATTGAGTTTACTTTAGAATGCTAGATCGTGGAATTTTTGGCTTTGGAAGGATAACTATATTGATCCGATATCAAAATTTGTGATTCCTATGTTATTGGGAATGATTGGTGAGCTTGAGCAAAGAGTTGAAGCTTCTGGCAAAGTTAAACCTTTCGAAAAGGTTGTCAATAACTCTACTAGCTCGACAAACTCTATAAAAAGCACAATAGATATGAACAAGATAGAGTCGAAGATGGACAATTTTGATGATGATTTGAAGAAGATGAAAGTAATTGGGAAGAAATTGAAAAATAAGTCGGCCAAGTCTAAGGAAAGAGAGAAACTACTTTGGATTGCTCTCTTAGGTATTTAAATTTTAGGTATAAGTTTTATATTTCAAAACATATGGTCCTTGAAAGGAGATCCAAGGAAGTTGTCATGATCAACACCTACAACTGTTTTTTTTCCTTTTGAAACGAGATCCAAAGGAAAATTTATGCCTTTTTCCTTGTATTTACAATGTTGTAAGGGATCGCAAGTTAATATTTTGTTGTAAAAAAGTCACTAGTATTGTAATGAACATCTTTTTTCTTTGTGTAATGAAACGTTATTAGTTGCAAGGCTTTATCTTGATTTATCTCATTTATGTTGAGGAGTATTTGATTTTGTAAAAAAAAAAAAATGAGGACGTTAACTAAACATTTAGTGTCTAAAATATCACAATAACTTGAAAATTTAGTTTGTGTAGTCACAATTTACCATCATCTTAAACACAAAATCATTGACCATCAATTAAAAGAAAGTCATTGCTACATAATGAGATAACCACAACTGCTAATATTAACCAAAAGAGAAGTTATAGTTGTCAAAGTTGTTACAATAAAACAAGCATAACTAAAATGCAGCTACCAATTCATTGTCAAACCTGTTAAAATGTAGTCACACCTGCAAATTCATTGTCTTAAAAAGAACCACCAGAACCTCATATATAATAGTCGCAGCTACCAGTGTTTACATTATATTACCAAAAAATCTATCCAAATAGCATTAGATATTGTCAGATTGAGCATAAATAACCTTAGACCTTGTCTGAATTTACTTTTTCCCCTCATTTTTTGAGGTTGACTTGAGGTCATAATTTTTTCCCCTCCATTTCATACCACTTGTTTATCTATATCTACGATCTCCAGTGAAAAATATTGAAACACATTTATAAATTTTTCACTAGATATTCTAGGCTGGTTAAATGAAAATAAATATCTTAGTTTGTGTTTATAAAATATAGTAAATTATAGTTAAGAATAGAAATATTTACATAATAATTGTTGCATCATTTTATGTGTGTAATAGCCCCGTTCAAATCATTCTTCTTCTACTAGCAGCACAACCCTGAAAAAGCAACAAAATATTCAAAATATTAGATAATACAACTGATATAGAACTTATACATGAAATAAAACTATATTACCTTTTTTTTAACCATTTGGCCTACCCTTCCTCTTCTAGATGGAGCAACAGGTGTTGATCTTGCTCCAGTAGTAGGTAATAATTTTAGGCCAACAGCAAGTAATGATCTTGGGCCAGTAATAGTAGGTGATTATCTGGGTCAGTACCAACAACAACATGTGATGATATTGGATCAGCAACAACAGGAGCAACAAATGTTGAACATGAACCAACAGGTCGTTAACTTGAACTAGCAGGAGCACCAAGAGGATACTTTCTTTTGTTATGACTCTTGCTATGATAAGTGCTACATGACATCTCAATCTCTCTTTTAGATAGCTTTTCAATTTTTTAGTTTCACCTTGTTTTTTCCTCCTAGCCTTTCTAGGTCTTCCTAGCATCTTCCTAACATGAGATGGTATAACAAAGATGTTTTGTGATTCTGGCCATATTTCATATATTTAGAACTGCTAAATGAAGTAGTTGTATGTCTTCATGTAACTTTCTCTATTCTATCAGTAGAAAATGTAGTCAATTGGGTCCAATTTTCTATGATGAAGAGAAGCTATTGCATGAGGACATGGTATGTGTTTCAACATCTATGATCTGCAACTATAAGCTTGTCTAGAATATCCATAACATGTTTGTACACTCCATAAAGTACCTTATACACTGTATTTGAATTTCATTCAATGTTGTATTTCATTGACTTGGCAGTGTTATCTTGCAGAACTTTCATTGCCATTGGAGAAATGTCACTGATCCAACTATTGTAAAACTCTTTTATCTGCCCTAATATTTTCATCATTTTCACCTTAATTTTCTTTAAGCATGGTAATTATAATCTTTTACCTTGCTGCTAATATCTATCATTAAAACATTCAGGTATGTTATTGCCAACAATGTCACATTTTGTGGTGAAATTGAACTGGACCTTGCTCCATCTTTCTGGGTTATAACTCAATCTTTTCATATAACTAATGATATCATTTAACTTAGCCTCAAAAGTTGACCTTGCACATTTTCACAAATAATTTTTTCTCTCAATATCTCTCCAAATCATGGGCCAATAGGCAAAGATGTAGCTAGCACACACCCTATGCTCAACATTTGGTAAATGAATATTTATGGCATGTTCAAGACCCTGTAAAAAAATCAAACTAAATAGTCATAAATCAAAAATCTATTTAACAATCATAAATCAAAAATCAAACTAACAGTTATAAATGAATGAACAAACTAAGATAAATATACAAACTCAATCATAAATTAAGAGTCTAACTAACATAATAGTGATAAACAAGAATCAAACTAAAGTTATAAATTAATAATCTAAAAATAACAGTCATAAACCAAGAATCAAACTAATAGTTACAAAGTAACCAAAAGACTCATAAACCAAGAATCAAACTAACCTTTTGTATATTAGTTATGACTGTCATGTCTGTTCCATCTCCCCAACTGAAGATCTTCCTTTATAAGATTGACAAACAAACTCCAAGTGTATTGATTTTTAACCTCAACCACTGCCCAAGCTAGAGGCAGCAGTTGATTGTTACTATCTTTACAAACAGCAACTAGTAACTAACCTCTAGCTACTTTCTGTAGAAAACAACCATCCAAACCAATGCACTTCCTACAACCAACTAAGTAAGACTTCTTTATTGTATCAAAACATGTTTAGAAGCTTTGAAACATTTTTTTCACCATTTTCAAATGTTTCCTCATGAAGCTTGACTACACATGTACTATTTGGATTAGTTTTGAACAATTCATCTCTATAGTCAAGATCCTTCCAAACTCAAGATTATAGTCACCCATTAACTCTTGCAATACTTTGTTTCTTGCTATCCTACACATTGTTCTTCCAACATATAAATTCAATGCTTTTTTAATGATTTCCTTAAACTCAAAAATTCTAATGTTAAGTTATTACTTTATCCTCTCATTATAGTGACTGGATAAGAACTTGTTATTACAAAGCGTGCTCCTATTAGTAGGGTTACATTTGTAAACTAAATTGTATATTTTCATAATAAAATTATATGTCCTAGAATCAAAGGTAGCAAATCGCAGTCATGGACAACCAACTATACACCTAACCCTTACTCTTCTTTCTTCACTAATGTACATTTTAATAGTAATATTTTCATTAACAACATAAATGGTAACAAAAGCTCTAAATTCCTTAACACTTTCAAATACAAGACCCAATTCCCACACTATTTTCTGAGAAGTTGCATCAAATACAACTCTTTTCAACTTCTTTCTCCTTCTTGCTTTAACTCTCTACAGAACCTATCCTTCATCGTCATCGTAATAATCTGAATCTGTTTCATTACTTGCAATTTCATTTGAGGAATGGTCAGGCTCATCATCAGCTAGCCTGCCTTCTATATTGTTTCTATGTCCATCTGCAGATTTATCATACCCAGTATCTAGCCCTTTTTTTGTTTGTAACTTCACATGATCAAGCAATGGATCTCTTTCTACCCTTCTCCTTCTTTTTCTTTTCCTCTTTTCCTCTCTAAAAGTTCTTAGCTCTTCATCTACATCACTCCCATCATGTAATCGTCCATTTAATGATTTTATATCCAAATTTTATTCAGAGAAAAGATCGGCAAATTCAGAAAAAGGATTGGTTAGTTCAATAGTTAGATCACTAGAAGGATGGATAGGTTAATCAGCTGGATCAGTAGAAGGATGGTTAGAGTAGAAATACGATCAATAGAAAAATGTGCAAGTTTGCAAGTTAGATTAATAAAAGAATGGTCAGGAGTAGGAGTTGGATCAATAGAACAATATATAGGTATAGGAGTTGGATTAGAAGAAAGATGGTCAGGGGTAAAAGTTGGATCAGTTGAAGAAGGAATATTTGGAGAATTAAAAAAGCGTAGAGGAGAAGAAATATTTGAAGCAACAGTGCTAGGGTTTGGATGTGAAACCTTTTTTTAGGATTCATAGGTTGGTTCTAAATCAACATTAAAAGTAGCATTATGCCAGTGTTTTGAGATGGTCCCAATTTTTCATTACTCCACTTCTCCATATTCCAATAAAGGTGGAACCAAAATAGCATCTGCAACCAGGTGACACACAATTGCGTCAAAAATATCCCCATTACTCAAACATTCAGAAATTAAATTAGTATCATAGTCTGATTTAATGTCTAACACAGTACTATTAGTAGGCAACTTTATATACAGTAGGCATTGTCTGGGTTCATATCCTAATTCATTTACTTAATCCCTCAATTCAAAATAAGACAACCTATCTATCTAGGAACTCAGTAACTCGTCCACTATCATATTATTTTTTCTCCTCGTTTCTCTTTTTAAAATTCTTTCTAACACCCCTATATTAAATCTCAATGTAATCTAATCAAAAAACCTAAAAACAAAAGTAACGAGTTAATTTTGGAATAATAGTTAATCCTCAACCACGACAAATACATACAACAACAAAAATTCATACTAAGCTATAAAATAAGAATAAGTGTCAGATCGTGTCCTCAAGAATCTAACTAAAGACGAAAAAAATCCTAGGTTAACAAGTCAATTCTTTTTAGGTATATACTGTAAACTTATAAAAACCTAAAGACCAAATACACCTTAGGCTAAATCATAGTATTAATAGAAATAATGGAATGAGATGTGAACCTGACCTTGTAATAATGGTGACAATGCTACAATTAATACTTGACCAAAACCCTAGTACCATCGAGTATCTTCCATCAGAATTGATAGCATCATACGAAGCTCTAATCCATTGAAGGACAAGGATGAAAAGGATGAAACTTTAGAAGATCAAAGGAGTCCCATAACAAGATCTCAAACCAAGGAATTTAATGATAAGCTTAATGGGCTTCAATTGTAGATGCAAAGGTGTCTTTTCGAGGAAGAAGAGCTAAAGCCTAAGAAGGATGAATTGTCCGAATGGTATGATCATTTTGGTGGCTGTAACTCAAGTACAATATAAAGAATTTTAGGGTTAAATTTCATGCAAATAAGGCCAAAAAGAGTCCAAGAACTAGTCACAACAAAGGTTGCTTTCTACCTAAGTTTGCAGAGAAGACTAGTCAAACTTTCCAAATTTGTCAACATTCTTTTCCTAGTTAGGTTTTACATTATTTCCTTATTTATATATAGGTCATTAATATTTTTCTTATTCTATTCAAGGTATTCTAGTATCATTTAATGCTTCCCTAGAACTACTAGGTCTATTCCTAGTGAAGGTAACTTTATTTCCTTTCTAGAGTAACATTTACCTTGTAATTTTCTTTCTAGGTTTTGGATACTCTTTGGCCTAACCTAAGGAGACTTGGACGTCCAACGATCCTATAATATATATAGGAGTCTTTTTTCTTTCATTAAAGACAAATAGATTAATATTAATAATATTTGAGAGAGTTCAATTGAATCTTTGTGACTTGTTCTTTGAGAATTTATCTTTAAACCTTTACTAGTTCATAGTTTGAGGTATAAAGTACTTTCTTCTTGTGATATCTTTGATTTCTTTTTGGTATTCTTTAGAAGGTGATTAGTTTACATGCTAATTATTTTCTTTAGTTACTCATAAAGCGGCCAAGATCTGAATCTAATATTTTGATTTATTTTCTCAAGTAAAGGTGTTAGATTTCTTGATCTTTACGTTATTACTTGGATCTTGTCAAGGCCTTAGAATATCAATTTCTTGGAAATTCTTGGATCTTTCCTTTGAATTACTCATATGTTTAATTAATTTTTATCTTTCTTTTTTTGTTGTTGCTTCCGCATTCTAGTATTCATTACATATTAATATTATTTCTGACCTCGATCCTATCAAGTGATATCAAAGCGGTTCTATCAAAATTTCATTCTTGGTAAATCTTGAGATTTCTTAAATATAAAGAGAAAAAAAAAAGGTTTAAAAAACAAGTACAAAAAAGGTGAAAAAACGTTTTAAAAAAAAAGATAACTTGCTCTCCAAGAAATTCATTTACTAATCCTCAAAATCATGCATTAGATGTTTCCAAATAAAAAGGAATTAAGAATAGGGAATTCTAAATCATTGAGGAAATGAGAAATGTTTTTCTTATTCTTATATAATTCTAAGTTCCTTTTTATTCATGTTTTGTTTCAATTAAATCCTACTTGTTCTAAGACTAGTTCTTTACTTTCTTTTGTGCCCCAAAAATCTATACTTTATTACTAAGAACTTGATACTTATTTGATTTTAATTATAAATCTACAAAGTACTCTTGTTCGAAGGTTATTTGAGAGGGAAAAGGCAAGTATAGGTGAGTTTAAAAGAGTGTAAAAGTCATATTAAATGTGTGGTTGATATTTTCTTTTAATATGTCTAATTCAGGTGGTGATGAAGAAAGGGCTCGTTTAAAAGCTGAGATCAAAGGAAGGAATGACTTCACCCTTCAAGCTATGTACTAATAATTCGAGAGATGGAACCTTCAATTTCAAGAGATGAGAAATATGATTACCGAGCAAAATGAGACCATAGCTGCAATTAGGAGGGAGAATAATGTTGTACCAGTCAATAATGTTAGACCCCAAGTTAGAAGAAATGTACCCCATGTCCCTTTTGTAAATCTTGAATATGATACTGATGATTTTGATGGTGAACATTATCAAGAAAGAAGATAGGGGAAATAGAGGTAGAGTAGAAGATAATAATATAAGTAGTATAAAAATGAAGATTCCATCTTTCAAGGGGACAAGGGACCTAGACTTGTACCTTGATTGGGAGAGAAGAGTTGAAGCCATCTTTGATTGTCATAATTACTCTGAAGGTAAGAAAGTTAAACTTGTTATTATTGAGTTTTCTGATTATGCTGCTTCTTGGTGGACAAAGCTTGCTAGTGATAGGATGCAAGATGAGTTACCACCTATTTCTACATGGGAAGAGATGAAGAGGGTGATCAGGAAGAGGCTTATGCCATCATATTTTCAAAGAGAGTTGCAATCTCGCCTTCAATACTTGAAGCAAGGTTCCATGTCGGTGGATGAGTACTTCAAAAGCATGGATATGGCTATGATCCAAGCCAATTGCATGGAGGAAGAAGAAGCTACAATGACTAGATTTTTAAATGCTTTAAATTCTGAAATAGCTAATGTAGTAGAGATACAACAGTATGTAACTTTAGATGAGTTAGTTGATTTGTCTGTTAAAGTAGAAAAACAAATCAAGAGAAAGCAACAAGCTAAATCATGGAGAAATCGACCTAACTCCATCTCTAAGAAGCCATGGTCAAATCAAGAGGGAAAAGCTCCTTCTAAACCTCAAGAAGATAGAGGTAAAGGTAAAGTTGATGGGAGGTACAAACTTCAATCCTAGATCTTCTAAACCTTCTAGTTTTATTCAATGTCATAAATGTCACTGGAGGTGTCATATGATGCATGAATGTCCAAGTAGAAGAAATATGTTACTTAGAGAGAATGGAGAATATTAGAGTGAAAAAAGTGAGGGGGAAGAAGAAGAGGGTGGAGGTGTAAGTAAGATAAGGAAGATAATTTAGAACTGCCTAATGATGATACAATTGGGGTGGTTAGGAGAATTATGACTATTAATTGGGTAATAGTGATGAAGGACAGAGGGAGAATTTGTTCCATACTAGATGTTGAATAAAGGTGAGAACTTATTCTATGATTATTTATGGGGGAAGTTGTGCAAATGTGGTGAGTTCATATTTGGTAGATAAGCTAGGAATTATACGCATGAAACACTCTACCTAATATAGGCTCCAATGGTTGAATGATAGTGGAGAGATAAAAGTAAATAAACAATGCATGATTTCATTCAATGTTGGTAGGTAGGAAGATGAAATTCTTTGTGATGTAGTTCCAATGCAAGCATATCATGTTTAACTTGGCCAACCTTGACAATGTGATAGGGATACTACTCATCATGGGAGAAAGAATAGGTACAGTGTTTGAAGATCTGAAACAATTGAGGGAAACAATGGGAAAGCAAAGGGGAGAGATAAAAAGTGAGCTTGAGGGAAAAGAAAAGGGCCAAGAGATATAAAAAAAGAGAGATGACCGAGAAAAAGAGAGAGAGGGAAGCAAACTAAGTATAGAGGTAAAAGAGGGTTTGAGTGAAAAAATAAAAAATTTTGGTGAGAGGAAAGAGTCTAAGGAAAAGAAACAAGAGAGTCTTTACGTAAAAGACAAAGAGTGTTTGAATGCTAGAAAAGAAGGGCTGTCGATAGTACTACTTATTTACAAAGAAGTGTTTATTAACTTTGCAGAACTAACTCCTTCTTTGCCAAATAGTATTTCTTCTCTTTTGCAAAGTTTTAAAGATGTTTTTCCTGATGATACACCAAAGGGGTTGCCACCTTTGAGAGGGATTGAGCACCAAATAGACTTTGTGCCTGGGTCTCAACTACCTAATAAGTCTTCCTATAGAAGTAGTCCTGAAGAGACAAAGGAATTATAAAGACAAGTTGAAGAATTGCTTAAAAAGGGTTTTGTTCGAGAGAGAATGAGCCTATGTTCAGTTCCTGTCCTATTGGTACCCAGAAAGTATGGAACATAGAGGATGTGTGTAGATTGTAGATCCATCAACAAGATAGCGGTAAAGTATCACCATCATATCCCTCGTCTTGATAATATGCTAGATCAACTATATGGATCCAAAATTTTTTCTAAAATTGATCTTAAAAGTGTTTACCATCAGGTTTATATGAATCCTGGAGATGAATGAAAAACTGCTTTTAAGACCAAATATGGACTTTATGAGTGATTAGTTATACCTTTTGGCTTAACAAATGCACCCAGCACATTTATGAGACTAATGAATCATGTTCTTAAAGATTTTCATGGAAAATTTGTTGTGGTATACTTTGATGACATCTTGATCTTTTATTAAAATCTAGATGAAAACCTAGACCACCTAAAACAAGTTTCTGAAGTCTTTAGAAATCAGCGCTTATTTGCTAATCTCAAAAAAGTGTACTTTCTGTGTGGATCATGTAGTTTTGTTAGGTTAAAGAAAATAAGTTGCGTGTACCTAACTGCTCTTTGTGTGAACTATTTATTAGGGAAGCACAACTTGGAGGGCTAATGGGACATTTTAGAGTGCCTAAAACTTTGGAAATACTTTCTGAACATTTTTATTGGCCTAGCATGAGAAAGGATGTTGAAAAACTGTATTCTCATTGTCTTGAATGTAAACAAGCTAAGTCTAAAACATTGTCACATGGTCTTTATTCTCCTTTACCTGTTTCTAGTTCTCCTATGATTGATATTTCTATGGACTTCATATTGGGGCTTCCATGGACTAAAAATGGTAAGGATAGTATCTTTGTGGTAGTAGACAAATTTTCTAAAATGGCTCATTTTATTCTATGTAAAAAGACTAATGATGCATCTCATATGGCTGATTTATTTGTAAAAGAAGTGGTTAGATTGCATGGAATACCTAGAACTATTGTTAGCGATAGGGATGCCAAGTTTTAAGTCACTTTTGGAGAATTCTTTGGGGAAAGTTAGAGATTAAATTGCTATTTTCCATATCTTGTCACCCACAAGCTGATTGGCAAACAGAAGTGGTTAATAGAGCTTTGGGAATATGTTGAGGGTTGTTTTGAAAGGAAAGTTGACTTCTTGGGAATACTACTTCTCTAATGTGGAATTAACTTATAATAGGACCTTTCATTCTTCTAATGGTAAGACTCCTTTTGACATTGTATAGGATTCAACCCCCATACCCCTCTTGATTTACTGCCTTTACCTACTAATGATTTTTCTAATCTTGATGGTGGAAAGAAGGATGATATTATGAAGAAGATTCATGAACAAACAAGACTTCCAATTGAAAAGAAAAATAAGGAAGTTGCATTGCGAAGGAATAAAGGAAGAAAGTATGTTGTGTTTAAACCTGGGGAATTGGATTGGGTGCATATGAGAAAGGAAAGATTTCCTTCCAAAAGAAAGACCAAGCTAGATCCTAGAGGAAGTGGCCAATACAAGGTCCTTGAAGGGATTGGAGACAATGCTTATAAACTTAATCTTCCTGGTGAGTTCCAATTTAGTGCTACTTTTAATGTTTCTAATCTTTCCCATTTTGATGCAGACTTGAATTCGAGGACGAATTCTCTTGAAGAAGAGGGGAATGATAGCATCATACGAATCTCTACTCCATTGAAGGAAAAAGATTAAAAGGATGAAGCTTTATAAGATAAAAGGAGGCCCATAAGAAGATCTTAAACCAAGGAGTTTAATGATAAGCTCAAAGGGTTTCAATTACATATCAAAAGGTGTCTTGTTGAGAAAGAAGAGCTAAAGCCCAAGACGGATGAATTGTCCAAATGGTAAAATTATGTGGTGGCCCTAATTCAAGTCCAAGATGAAGAATTTTAGGGTTAAATTTCGTGGAAATAAGGCCAAGAAGAGTCCAAGAATTAGCCGCAACAAAGGTTGCTTTCTGCCCAAGTTTGCAGAGAAGACTAGTCAAACTTTCCAAATTTGTCAAGATTCTTTTCCTAGTTGAGTTTTACCTTATTTCCTTATTTATATATAGGTTGTTAATGTTTTCCTTGTTCTATTTAGGGTATCCTAGTACCATTTAATGCTTTCCTAGGACTACTAGGTCTATTCCTAGTTAAGGTAACTTTATTTCCTTTCTAGAGTAGGATTTACCTTGTAATTTTCTTTTTAGGTTTACCTTGGATACTCCTTGGGCCTAACCTAAGGAGTCTTGGACGTCCAAGGACCCTATTATAGTATATATATATATATATATATATATATATCTTTTTTTCTTTCATTAAAAACATTTAGATTGATATTAATAATATTTGAGAGAGTTCTATTGAACCTTTATAACTTGATCTTTGAGAATTTATCTTTAAACCTTTACTAGTTCATAGATTGAGGTATAAAGTACTTTTTTCTTGTGATATCTTTGATTTCTTTTTAGTATCCTTTAGAAGATGATTAGTTTACATGATAATTATTGTCTTTAGTTACTCATAAAGCGGTCAAGACTCGAATCTAACATTTTATTTGTTTTCTCAAGTAAAGGCATTAGATTTCTTCTATAAATTTTTGCGTTATTAATTGGATCTTGTCAAGGCCTTAGAATATAAATTTCTTGGAAATTCTTGGATCTTTTATTTGAATTTTCCATATCTTTAATTAGTTTTATATTTCTTTTTTTGTTGTTGCTTTTGTATTCTAGTATTTGCTCTATCTTAATATTGTTTCTAACCTCGATCCTATCAAGAACGATTCTCTACTCGATCGTAACCACCAACTTTCTCTAAATATGATAGTGAAACCTCGATTAAACAATTAAAACTCCATTAAATTGAAGAAATCTTTAGAAATTTCTTCGGTTTATGGTCAAAATTGACGATTATTATTATTATTATTATTATTGTTCTTAGGAGATGCTAAATGGGTTTGGCTGAAATGGAATGGATAATTGATATGGGTGGAATGAAATGAATATGGGTGAAAATGAAATGGGTTGACTTTATTTAATATGTGGCATCTTAAGAAGGCGAGAGTGTCTCACTCTCTAGATAATATCTGTGGTTTGGTGTAGGAAGGGTCAAATAAATTCAGTTTAGCATAGTATAGGTGTGCAATAGGTCACTTAAATAGTTAAAGTGTGTAACTGACTTTTAGAAACAACTTCAATGGGAATTTATGCCTTTTCCCAAAGAAAAACTCAAGATCTCATCTATTGTATATGTCTGAAGTCTTCCTTTGGACTTCAATCACCAAATGACCCTCTTATGATGGGCACCTTGACCTTGAAGTTTGATCTTAAAGTTAATATTTGAGAATCGAACTTTTAATTTTGTAACACCCTAAATTTTTTTAACTTAAGACTGAATCATCCTTCATATGATATAGGATTTTAATTAAGGATTCTTAATTGAGCATAGCTGTTAAAGTCAATTTCTTAGTATGGGAGTAGAATTAGAGTTGATATGAGGTCGTAATTCTAATGTATAATTTTATAA
>JAABOM020000103.1:11993880-12011179 GCA_011800125.2 Solanum clarkiae
CATGTAGGCGTAGCTGTAGACAGATCAGATATATGTTCATGTAGGTGTAGATGTAGACAGTTCTGGAATTTTTAGGAAGATTTATCCCAATTCACTGGTAGGTAAGTCTAATCCGTAGCCAAAATCATAAGCAACGGATTATCTCGTGGAAGACAATCATAAAAAGTAAAAGTTGTCAAAATAAGGAGAATACAGTACCAAGCTGAAGAAATAATATATGGGAACCTACCCCAAGACCTGACATAAGTTAGTAATCGAACTTCTGACATATACAATATGAGTACAACGCTTTGACATAATACAATAATAGCACATGCTATCTCTGAATATAAAATAAATACCATCCTAAATAACAACAAAATGAAAATCGACAGCTCCAGATGCTTGTATCTCTCCCCAATCTAAAAGATCCACAATAGATTTGCAGGAATGAAAATCAACAACAGAGACTCGCATTATGATCAGCTAGGGTAGCAGTGTAGTATGAGTACCAAACAAATGGTATCTAGAAGGAGGTAAAACTATAGTATGAGTATCAAACAACTGGTACCTAGTAGGTAAAGGTTGGTTGACCTCCATAAATAAAGCAAGTATACATAACATGAAAGTAAGACAAGTATGTCACCTACAGAGAAAATAGCTAAAAAAAAAAAAAACCCTAACCTATACTTGTATTTTTAGCTACACACTTTACCTTCACGAGAGTACTGTCACCCTCTGAACCTTTTATTTTTCTTTATTTAGTGACTCTTATTCACTAATATATCATGAAAGGTAAATGCACCCCCTCTAGGTGCATCGGAAGTTGATTAAACTTCCACTTAGACTCCAAATAACTTTCCAAAAGTATGTAAAAAAGCATTAGAAACTTCTTTTTAGAAAATAGCCAAAATACCTTATCTTCTCTTCCTTTACTCTTCCTTTTTTCTGCCATTTTTCTTAAAAAAATAAGCTTTCCATCTTACACGAAGCTTGAATATAGTTGTGATTGCTTTTGATTTAATCTTCTATTAAAAAATTCTCAATTACAGGGTTTGTAACCTTCCCCAATTTCATATTTAGAGTTTGAAATTTCTTCTCATATTTTCTTGCTTTTGGTATTGTTAGAGTTATTAATGGCAAATGCAAATTTGAATAAACTATGGATGGAAGAGTCAGATCCAATGCTCAAAGTTGTAGTACGATACAAATATGGAATTTCACTTCATATGCAAACTTCTTGGTCGAAGTCAAATCATGGAAGATGATTTTGGTCTTTCCCCTGTTATGGTGTATGTAGTTTCTTATATATTGACGATTTTCTTTGGTTTAGTTGATGTTGATGTACTGTGTTTGTTTTTCAGTCTAAGAATTGTAATTTTTTTTTATAGAGAGACAGGGAAGAGGTTGATTCAAGATCAAAATTTATCCTCCCAAAATTGGTGAATAAGATCAAAGAGTTGGAAGATGAAGTATGGAGAAAGCAAATTCAAATCAATTAGTAACAAGTTCACAAATTAACATTGATAATTTGACATTGTAGGAGAGAACATTTCAAATGGCTCAAGAAAGTGGAAATGGTGTAGATATAATTGGAAGATCATTTCTTGTATTTTAATTTGTGTAATTACTATGTTTGTCAACAACCTATCTCCAATTAATGGTTCAAAAGATGAGCTAATCAAATTAATTAAATTGCCATCCTTCCTACACTTTCCAAGGTCTGCCTCATGGGATCCAAGTTGCTAATTTAGATTTGATATGTTGACGAACCTTGTTTTGCTTGCCATATGTAGTATGACAAATTTTGCTATATCAATGAATCTTTTCAATTACAATTTGTGTATATCAACATATTAGTATCTATATTACAATAAAAAGGGTTCTCAATTAAATAGACATAACAATATTTTTAAAATAGTAGACTTTTAATAGACATAACACCATTACGTTGTAGGTCTCACATAGTGAAACGACCCCCAAAAATGCCCGAAAATGTGCTTTGAAAGTATCCAAAATAGTAATTTTCATATATCTTAAAATTCGTGCGTGATATAGAAAATATGACTTCATATTCTTGATCAGGGTGCAACATTGAGTGGGAAATGGGTATAACCCGGATTTTAGAGCAACCATAATAAAATTTGATTTTTCCAAGTTGCACAAAATAGTGTCTGTCCACCATGATACCGCGATGCGCCTCCATCATGGACTAGTGTTATTTTTGCCCAATTTTCTTGTTCGGTCCAAGGCTATTGGGTCTTGGTCCTAAGTCTTTCCATGTGTGAAGATACCTGTACTTAGCCACATTTTACCTTCATATCATACAAGACATTCCCCAGTATTCTCTCAAACACTTAGACAAATATTTTACTCAAATTTCAAGTGCCAAATCTCATTGCGAATCTTAAGAAAATCATCCAAACTTCAAGTTCTTCTCTCCATTTTCATCAAGGAATTCTACAAAGTTGTGATATGTGAGTTTCAACCATTGGGTCCTTTCACCCATGGTGCCCAAGCTTCCTTTTTACCTAAATTTCATGTTTCTAAGTTGATTTACTTATGGGTCTTACCTACTATGAATTTGACTATGAACTATGTTAGGATTATTTTAAAAGTGTGGTTGTTTAAGCATGTTTTGAGTTATGAATCTTTGATCTATCTTGAGATTTGATGAAAGGTTTTGATGTATATTGTATGATGGTATTACCTAGTGTTAGTGGGTTATTTTACATTGGATTTTCTTGATGATTTCACTCTTGAATTGCATGGTTTTACACTAGCATTACACACCCGCCAAGTGTTTGATAAAATATCCGATTATGGATTGTTGAGTTGTTGAAGGTCTAAAGCATGGCTTATGATTTGAGTGACTCTATGATGACGAAAAGAATGTATATATGTGTCATTTTCCTCTATAGTGTTGTGAGTTGACCAAGCCTTGCTCGGGGGGTTGTAGGACCAGGTAACCACATTGAGGGGTTGGTACCTCGATTACCTCGCTCGGGAGATAGTAGGCCCGGGTAACCACATTGAGAGGTTTGTACCTTGATTGTCTCTCTCAGGAGGTAGTAGGTCCGTGCTACCATGATTGGGGATATGTACCTCAGTAACGACATTGAAGGGTTGGTACCTGAATTGCCTCGCTCGGGAGGTAGTAGGCTTGGGTATCCACATTGAGGGGTTAGTACCTCGATTGCCTCACTCGGGAATTACTAGGCCCGTGCTACCATGATTGGGGTGTATGTACCTCAATAACCACATTGAGGGGTTTGTACCTAGATTGCCTCGCTCGGGAGGTAGTAGGCCTGTGCTACCATGTTGGGGGATATGTACCTCAATAACCACATTGAGAGGATTGTACCTCAATTGCCTCTCCAAGAAGGTGGTACGCCTTGGATATTCTATATTGATGGTCACTTCTTACACACGTATTATGTTTTATGTAAGCATGATTTACTCTAAGTATCATCCATACATGCCATATCGCTATATGCTTATTCATTGCCAATATGTTGCTTATCTTTTGTTGTGTTGCATCCTACATACTTAATACATTCAAAATAATAACACATACTCTATGCCTACATGATATTACCATATATGAACTGGAGCACCCATTGATTCTCCTTCACATGGCTAGACGGATTGTTCAAGTTAGCTTTGGTGAGTCCTCATGTCCCGGGACAATATCTATCTTCTTTCATGATTATGCTTAGAGTACATCTCATATATTTTGGGATACATATCATCATTACTATGAGGGTGAGCCGGTTGCTTGTCTTGGCCCCCGCTAAGTTCTATGTCTAGAGGTGTTGTTGGACAAGTTATATATTATGCTTAAATTGTGACTCGTCTATGTTATTTAAGTATTAAATTCTCTCCCTTAGTTCTAAATTTCCTTGTTTATGTTTTCTCTTGTTGTTTATCTTGGTTCCATGACCAAAGATATGTGTATGATATGCTAAGAGGCTTGTTTGGGGTCCCTTCGAGTTCTCCATTCACCGTGTCACGTCTAGGCCCTAGTTTCGATTGTGCCAAAATTGGTATCAGAGCATTTGGTTGTTAACAGTCCTCGGAGTCCAACACTATGTGTTTATTAGAGTCTTATTCATAGTTGTGAAGCGCACCACGACTATAAATGGGAGGCTATGAGGCGTGTTAGGAAATATTTCCCTTCTTTTGTTCTATGTCATGCGATAGAGTTAAGTCCCCTAAGGCTTATTTCCTATTTTAATCATTGCGTTTCATAATATGTCTCAAGCTACTCAGGAAGACGATATATCAAATGTGGAGGTTCACAATGCTCTATGTGTATTGGCCAAAGCGGTGATAAAATTGACAACTTTCCTCAATCAACAAGTGATTGCCCCTGAGACTTCAAGTAGTGAGAGGGAGGAGAGAGGGGCCAAGAGGGCCGGTATTAAAGGAAAGTTCCAAAGTCCTAAAGGTGGTGGTGGTATGATGCCCTATGCTAAGTGCTCAAAATGTGGTAAGATTCATATAAGCCCATGTTTGAGGGACATCAACATTTGTTATGGTTGTGGTGAGGTGGGACACAAGGTTGTTGATTGTCTGCATGCTCGAAAAAGGTTTAAAGGTGGTTGACCTCAAGAACAAGGTAGTTATATTGATCAAGAGGCTCAAGGAGTGGAGGTGGAGCCCAATGTTATTACCGATATGTTGAAGTTTCCTTTGACTTTGATGTGTGTGTATTGATGGGTTCTGGTGCCATTATCTCTTTCATTATCCTCTTTGTGTGCTCATGGGCTTCATGTGTGTCCCGAGTTGTTGTGTGAACATCTGGTGTCGACCCCATTAGTGAGTCTATTGTTGCTAAGAAGGTCTATAGGAATTGTTTGGTGGTCATATTGCATAGATCTTGTCTTGTGGCTATTATGAATTAGATATGATGGATTTTGATATTATACTTGAGGTGGATTAGTTGCATGCATGTTATGTCTCCATTATTGGTAGGACCCGTAGAGTTAGATCCCAATTCCCTAGTGAACCCGTTCTTGAGTGAGGAAATCATGATGCAATGGCAAGGGTAGATTCATTTTTTGCATTCAATCCCATGTTATCCCTGACTTGCCAGGTTATGGATGTTGACCCCAAGTTTCTTCCTATAGGGTCGATTTTGATGGTTAATGAGTTCCTTGATGTCATTCCTAGTGAGCTTCCCGGTGTTGTTTGTATAAAAGAAGGTTGGTTCCCTTAGAAAGTGTATTGATTGCTGGCAACTTAGTAGTGTCACCATAAAGAAAATAGTACCCCCCTCCCAAGGATATATAATCTATTTGACCAACTTTAATGGGTTAGTCATTTCTCTAAGATTGATCTTCGGTTCGGGCTTTGTCCCCAAGTAAGAACGAGGGTAGGTGATATCCCTAGGTGCCCTTCTGGGCTAGGAATGAGCATTTTGAGTCGTGGAGGAGTTGATTGGTTGACTTATGCACCGGCTATTTCCATGGGTTTCATGAATAGGGTCTTAAAACCCTACCTTGATTTGTTTGTGGTAGTTTTCATTAATGATATCTTGATCTACTCTCATAGTGAGGAGGAGCATGTGGGTTATCTGAGGGTGGTGCTGTAAAAGTTAAAAGAAGAGAAGTTGTATGCTAGGTACGGAAAATGTGAATTTTGGTTGAAAGAGGTTGCCTCTCCAGGTTATGTGGTGTCGGGGGATGGTATTAAGGTGGATCCTAAGAAAATGGAGGTGATTTGAAATCGACCTAGACCTTTGACTCCCTCGGATTTTAGGAGTTTCATGGGCTTAGCGGGTTACCATCGGAGATTTGTGAATGAGTTCTCTTTTATTGCTTCTCCCATGACTAAGTTGACTCAAATGAATGCTAAGATTGTGTGGACCAATGAGTGTGAAAAAAGTTTCCAAACCTTGAAGGATAAGCTTGTCTCCGCTCTTATCTTGCCGCTACTGGAAGGGTTTGTTGTGTGTTGTGATGCCTCTAGAATTAGTTTAGGTTGTGTTTTGAAGAGAAATAGTAGGCGATAGCCTATCCTTTTAGACAATTTGAGATGCATGAGAAGGATTATCCTATTTGTGGCCTTGAGTTGGCCGCCGTGGTATTTGCTTTGAAAATTTGACGTCATTATTTGTATGGGGTTCCTGTTGATGTGTTTACCAATCATAAGAGTCTCTAATATGTGTTCACCCAAAGGATCTTAGCTTGAGACAAAGAAGGTAGTTATAACTTCTTAAGGATTAAGACATGAGTGTGCATTATCATCCCGGTAAAACTAATGTTGTGGTCAGTGCTTTGAGTTAAGTGTCCTTGGGTAGCTTAGTTCATTTTGATGGTGGTAGCAAAGGGGTGGCTAGGGAGGTCTATCGGCTTGCTAGATTGGGGGTTAGGTTGAAAGAGGTTGATAATGGTGGTATGTTTGTTATTGATGGTTCAAAGTCTTCCTTGGTTGATGAGGTAAAAGCAAAGCAACATCTTGATCCCTCCTTGTTATAATTGAAGGTTTTGGTAAGTGTTGGCAAGGTGGAGGTTTTCTCCCAAGGGGGAGATGGTGCCCTTAGGTACCAAGGTAGGTTGTGTGTACCTAGTGTTGATGACTTGAGAAAGGGGGTTCTTGATGAGACTAATAGTACCTATCATTCTAGCATTAGTATGGCTCCTTTTGAGGCCCTCTGTGGTAGGCGTTGTAGATCACGGGTTGGGTAGTTTGAAGTGGGAGAAATGACTTTGTTGGGTCCAGATCTGGTTATGGAGGCTATGGAGAAGGTAAGATTGGTTAGGGGAAAGGTTGTAAATAGCCCAAAGTCGTCTAAATTCCTATGCCAATGTGACGAGAAGGGATCTTGAATTTAAAGTTGGTGATTGGGTCTATTTGAAGGTTTCAACCATGAAGAGTGTAGTCCAGTTTGGCAAGAGATAGAATTGAGTGCAAGGTTTATGAGTCCTTATAGAGTGTTGTGAAGGATAAGTTGGATTAGGATAAGATCCTGATGGAGATATTGGATGGATGGGTGAAAAAAGTTGATTAATAAGGATGTGGTGTTCATCAAGGCCCTTTGGAAGAATCGTCAAGTCGATAGTCTCTCTCGGGGAGCGGGCATAGAGAAGAAATACCCGTACCTCTTTCATTCTACTCAAGCTTGTGATAGCACGTGAAGTCATTTTCTTTTATGATTCCAAATCTTACTTTTAAGCCCCTATTTCATTTGCATGCGTTCATGTTTATGTTGACAAGTTCATGATGATTTTAACACATATGTTGAGATTTTGAAAATGGTGTTTTAAATGTATTGTTGCATTCTTGTTTGGGCTGATTTCGTCATGGTTTCTTCATGATTACTCTTCTTATGTATGTTTCTTTGACATTCAGAGGTGAATGTTCCTAAGGGGGAGATATTGAAACGATCCCCAAAAATTCTCGAAAATGTGCCTCGGAAGTGCCCAGAATTGTAATTTCCATATATATGAAAATCCATTCGTGATATTAAAAATCCAACTTCATATTCTTGATCGGGGAAAAAATTGAGCGGGAAATGGGTCTAACTCCGAATTTAGGGCAATTGTAGCAAAATTTGATTTTCCCAAGTTTGCACAAAACAGTGTCTATTCGCGATGGTACCGCTACGCGCCTCCATCGCGGACCAGTATTATTTTTGCTCAATTTTATTGTCGGTCCAAGAGTTTTGGGTCTTGGGCCTAAGTCTTCCCATGAATGAAAATACCTATACTTAGCCACATTTTACCTTCATTTCATACAAGACATTCCCCAATACTCTCTCAAACACTTAGACAAATATTTTACTCAAATTTCAAGTGCTAAATCTCATTCCAGATCTTAAGAAAATCATTTAAGCTTCAAGTTCTCATCTCCATCTTCATCAAGAAATTCTTCAAAATTGAGGTATGTGGATTTTGATCACTGGGTTCTTTCACCCATGTTACCCAAGCTTCCTTTTAACCTAAATCTCGATTTCTAAGTTGATTTACTTATGGGTCTTACTTACTATGAATTTGACTATGAACTATATTGGAGTTTTGTAAAAGTGTGACTGTTTAAGCATGTTTTGAGTGATAAATCTTGGATCTATCTTGAGATTTGATGAAGGGTTTTGATATATATTACATGATGGTATTATCAAGTATTGGTGGGTGATTTTATATTAGATTTTCTTACATGATTTCACTCTTGAATTGCATGGTTTTACACTAGCATTACATACCTGCCAAGTACAACAACAACAACATTACCACAATGCCTCAAAGGTTCCCGCCCATTATGGGGTAAGGGGATTACACACCCGCCAAGTATTTGATAAAATATCTGGTTATGGATTCTTGAGTTGTTGATGGTCTAAAGCATGACTTATGATTGGAATGACTTTATGATGATGAAAGGAATGTATATATGTGTCAATTTCCTCTATAGTGTTGTGAGTTGACCAAGCCTCACTCGGGGGGTTGTAGGCCCAGGTAACTACATTGAGGGTTGGTACCTTGATTGCCTCGCTCGGGAGGTAGTAGGCCCGGTAACCACATTGAGGAGTTTGTACCTGAATCGCCTCGCTCCGGAGGTAGTAAGCCCGTGCTACCATGATTGGGGTGTATGTACCTCAATAATTACATTGAGGGGTTGATACCTCGATTGCCTCGCTCGGGAGGTAGTAGGTCCAGATATCTACATTGAGGGGTTTGTACCTCAATTGCCTCGCTCGGGAGGTAGTAGGCTTGTGCTACCATGATTGGGGGTATGTACCTCAATAACCATATTGAGGGGTTTGGACCTCGATTGCCTCGATCGGGAGGTAGTAGGCCGTGCTACCATGTTGGGGTGTATGTACCTCAATAACCACGTTGAGGGTTCTTACTTCAATCGCCTCTCCAAGTAGGTGGTAGGCCTTGGATATTCTAAGTTAATGGTCACTTCTTACACACATATTATGTTCTATGTAAGCATGATTTGCTCTAAGTATCATCATGTATGTCATACTGCTATATGCTTATTCATTGCCAATGTTTATGCATTTCGATTATGTTGCTTATCTCTTGTTATATTGCATCCTACATACTTAGTACATTCAAATGTACTAACACATACTCTATGCCTTTATGATATTACCATGTTGGAATCAGAGCTCCCATTGATTCTCCTTCACGTGGCTAGACAGATTGTTCAAGTTAGCTTTGGTGAGTCTTTATGTCCGGGACAATATCTATCTTCTTTCATATTTATGCTTAGACTGCATCTTGTGTATTTCAGGATATGGTCATTAATATGAGGGTGAGCCCGGTTGCTTGTCTTGGCCCCCGCTAAGTCCTATGTCTAGAGGTGTTGTTGGACAAGTTATGTATTATGCTTGACTTTTGACTCATCTATATTATTTAAGTATTAAACTCTCTCCCTTAGTCCCAATTTCCCTTGTTTATATTTTCTCTTGTTGTTTATCTTGCTTTTGCGACTAAGGATGTGTGTATGATATGCTAAGAGGCTTGTTTGGGATCCCTTCAGGTTCCTCATTCTCCTTGTCATGTCTAGGACCTAGTTTGGGACGTGATACATAGTACTGTGAATTACAGTAAAAACCAATAGAAGTCATTTAATATTAATACATCATCACAACAAAATTATTAAATGTGTTCATATCTACAAAATAGCTTAAAACAATGTTGTCACAACATTGCGCCCTAAATATTGTTTGAACTACTTCCTCCTATTTTTTTCCTTTGTTTCTCTCTCATTTCTTGAAACTTTCTTGTTAAGATTGCTGCTTTTTCATTCCATGTTAGCTTACTTGTAGTACTTGGTTTGAAACCAATATCACCGGTAACATCAGATGAGCTTATCACTTTTGTTGTACTAGTAGAGAAAATCTTACAACTTGACATACCAGGTTGGACTCATATTACACAAATAGTTAGTCTAAATTAAAATTACAATATATGAATTTAAAATAAATACTTACATTGAGGGCTTTGAATCTATTTTCATCTTGAAACACACCCATCGCAATGACTGATGGTCCTTTGTATAAGATTGTGCTTCCCTTTGGCCAACCCTTTCCTCTTTTACTATTAGTAGGTATTGAAGGTATATAGTAATCAGGAGGTGCAGAAGAGGACGTAGGATAGTCAGCAAGTGTTGCAGATGTAGATGTACTGGTCCTGCAGATGTAGGTGCACTTGGTTCTATAGGTGCACCGGGTTCTGCAGGCTCTTTTCTTGGTCTTCCTCTTGGCCTCTTTGCTTAAGGATCATCTTTTGTTGCTTGTTTATGTACATATTAAAAGAAATGAAAATTACCATAGTTGTTACAGATCAATTCAAAGTCAAACTATTACCTTTGGCTTGCCTCTTCCCTTGCTTGAACTTGAAGTTTTCCTATTTCCCCTCTCTGAATTTGATAGTTCTTTCCTTGTTGATGACTTAATACTTTGTGGACATCCTCTCTTGTTGTGGCCTCTACCATTACAATTACTACATGTTGCAACAAGTCCAATTCTATTTAACTTCCTAGATTTTTTACTTTCACCAACTTCTTTTCTTCTAACTTTGCTTGGCCTTCTAGGCATATTTTTTTTATTTTTGGTAGTACAACTTTGGAATAAAATACATAGGCTACATGTCCATGTTTGTGACTGGTTGAATAACATTAGCATAAGTGCTCAAGTAAGTCGCCTTACTATAGCAGTCATCAATGTAATAAAGAGAATCACATATTTTTAAGGTAAATTACAGCCACGGCATGTGCACATGGTATGCCTTTTAACTGCCATGCTTCACAACTACAAGTCCACCTACTAAGATCCACAATGTGTTAACATAGTCCTTCTCTCACTTCAAGCCCCTCAGCTCCATTAAATTCAATAGTACAATTTATTGACTTATCAATGTTCTCCTCTAATACCTTCAAAGCCATTGGAGAGAAATTACGCTTCTAAGTATTTAGGAACTCTCTTAACTTAGTTATTCTTGTCATCATCTTCACTTTTATTTCTTCAAGCATAGTGGTGATTATCTTGTGTCTTGCTGCCAAGATCTATACATTGAAACACTCAGACATGTTGTTGTCTAAAAAATCACACTTTACTTCAGTATTGAAGTAAACTTTACACTAGTACTCTATGTTATAATACATTAAGTCCTTTGTCATTTTTGTTAGACCAAGCAATTTCATTTTCTCCATATTTTTTCTTAACTGAGATTCAAATGTACTATTAGCAATCAATAGAATTGTTGTCTTCTTTGAAGACCTCTCTAGAATTGTTGCAAACATTCCCTTTTGTAATAGTAAATACAAGAGGGAAAGTTAATAATAAATAATAAATATATAAAAAAAATTAATTAATACAAATGTATAATAAAATGGTACACATACCTTTTGCATATCTGTAATCAAGGTGAGATTTTCACCATCCCCTAGTCTTAGGTCATCCTTTAATAATTTGACAAACCATGTTTATGTGTTTTTATTTTCATACTCAACTACTGCCCGAGCAAGTGGCAACATCTGATTATTTGCATGTTTTGCCACAACAACTAACAACTAACCTTTTATAAGCTCCTTTAAGAACACAACCATCTAAACCTTAACAATTTCTAGAATTTAGGAATGCCTTCTTCAACGGATCAAAGAAAATATAGAAGCTCGGAAGCACTGGCCTACCAAGTGCATCAAATTCACCTACTTTAACAATACAGGTGCTGCCTAAATTAGTCCTCAATAGCTCATCTTTGTAGTCCAGAATTCTACCATATTTCACAATATGATCACCCATGATATCTTTTAGCACTTTAACTCTGGCCCTCCTAACAGTATTCTTACCAACATGAATTTTAAAATTTTTCCTAATTAACTCTTGTAACTTGAAAACTCTTATGTTTGGTTGTTCAACAATTCTTTCACTAAAGACAGAAGAAATGATCTTTGCATTACACAAATAATTTCTAGTTGTACCATTGCAAGTATGCTTTAGATTGTAAGTCTTTATCATGAAATCATTTGTTGTATTGTCAAGATATGCATACAAAAGCCATGGACAACCATCTTTACATCTCACTCTAGCTCTTTTCTGCATATTCACTCACTTCTCTATTTGAACCCTATTTTGGACAACACATTTGGTTATAACTCTTTTAGATTCTTTCATATTTGCAAAGACCATATCAAACCGCTACACAACTTTCTTGGCAATAGGATCATGAATAATATTTTATTTCTTGCCCTCCTCCTTGACAAATTTACACTTCTTAGTAAATTTACATTTCTAGATTCAATATCTTCATCGCTAAACTCAGGTTCATCTATTTCAGAACTGTTAGCATTAGAACTAGTATAATAGGGCTCATCACCTTCTTACCTTCCTTCAACACTTATTTTACTTATTTGAGTTTCATTAGAATCTAAATCTGGCCTTCACCTATTGACACCTTTTCAGTATCAACCGGTACTTTCTCCTTTCTTTTCTTCTTTGAAAAGTCCTCTTTTCAACCCTCAACTCTCTAACCTCCTCATGTACATCAATACCAATATCCTCATCATCATCTCTAACCAATCCACCTTCAGACTCAATACTATCTGCAGTTGAGTAATCAGAACCCTCTTTCTTTATGAAATCAGATTCAACTAGACCTAATTCTACATCATCAACATTTATAGTACTAGGATCTACAGTAGTAGGAGGAGTTGTGGTAAGGGGAGATGTAGTAATAGTAGTTATAGTGGAATGAGTTTTGATATGACTTGTAGTAGCTACAAAGGGAGGAGGTATGGTAGGACTTGCAACAATTGTAGAAGGAGGAGTTGTAATAGCACTTGCAGTAGTTGTAGTTAGAGGGATTATGGTAGGACTTACAACATTTGTAGAGGGAGGAGTAGCAGTAGTTGTAGTAGGAGGAGATGTGGAAAAAAGGATATCTAGTATTAAAGGTAGCACTTGTTGTAAAAAGATCTTCACTTACCCCATTTTCATTATTACCATTTTGGTCATTTACTTTATTAAAAGTTGAGTCAGATTTTTCGTTATCCCCATGACTAATATTTTTTAATAAAATTGGTTTGGGATCCACAACTGGTTTATCAATCAAGTAGTTTACATATACCTTAAAAATATCTCCATCTTTCAAAGTAAACAAACAATTCTAAAATATTCATATAATTGTTAATATCTACCAAAATACTATTGTTAGGTGTTTTAATAATACATTTGCAAGTTGTGGTATATTCCAAGTCATTAATATAGCCTCTTAATTCAAAATAGGACATCCTATCCACATCAACATTCAAAAATTTTGAACTTGCCCACCAGTATATACTGGTTGTCTACTACTCAAATCTAACATCCCACCATGATGCCATCTTAAAGTAATCAAAGTAAACTCACTCATATCCTACCTGAAAAGAATGAAAGTGCAAAAAATAATTGAAGTTTATACAATGTTCATGAAATACACAACATTAACTGAACATAATATCATATATATGATAGACAAAGAAAGCCTAAATTAAAACAAAAATACATAATACTAGTAGGCAACAATAATACGTTGTACTTTTTGTGTAACATAGCATGCATATATTGTTGCACACAATTTTGTTCTTAATTTTTTGAATTAATAGTCAAATTAAAAATCCCTAATCAAACGCTATTGTCAGAACTAAAAATATCATATCAATAAGTAAAACATAATTCTTCATGACAATATTGTTCAAATATATTTTCAAGCTAATAGTAACAATAACAAAGAAAGAATCATAATCAAACACTACCATCAATAACACTGGATAATAAGAACAAGGGAACTAACCTTAACATAGAGAAATAGCCATGAAAACTTTAATAAGACGTCAACCAAGTCAACCAAACTTCAATCGTCAAAACATGTAAGGGATTTCAAAAGTTGTGGAAGAAGAAACGAGTCCGACAATTGAACGAAGAAGAAACGGAAAAGGTCTGAGAGAATGGAAGTGGAAGAAAAAAGATCAAGGTAAAAAAATAATTATAATTAGGATAAAAAAGAGTACAAAAGACGTGAGGTCTCAATTGTTACACGTGGCAGCACATGTAAACAAACATTTATATTTATCTGGTTTATGTGGACATATTAGTGAATAAAGGTTACTAAATAAAGTAAATAAAAAGGTACGGAGGGAGGGGGGAGGGGGAGGGGTGATAGGACTCCCGTGAAAGTAAACTATCTAATTGAAAATACAAGTAGAGGTTGAGAATTTTTTTTGATTATTTTCTTAGCATCAATTATAGAATAATAGATAACATACATAATAATCGAGATAACAAGAAGAAGAAGGTGAGGCAAGACTAGCAAGAAAGAAAAACTAAAAAATATACTCATTAAGAGACAAACAACAGAAAAACATCAAGCGCCTATAAACAACCTAGCCACTTAGGATCTAGTCCAACTCAGCCTAGTAATGGAGGCTATAGAGAGGTGCCACATCAACTTGTCTGTGTTTCTCTTGTATTATATATAAAAAGATGGATATTGATATAGATTCAGGAAACAGCCTCTCTACTTCTATGAAGTAGTGGTAAGGTCTGCGTACATTCTACCCTCCCCAGACCCCACTTGTGGGATTTTACTGGGTATGTTGTTGTCGTTGTTGTTTGTTAATTTTAAATATATTTCCTCTTAACATATATTTTAGGACTTCTTAATTATTAATTTTCCGAATACATCTTATCGTATATTTTTGCTTATCAAATATTTTAGAACTTTTTGATTTTTAATTTTTCTTACAATATATTTCAGAACACCTTAATTTTAAGTATTATAAAAATAATTAAATAATAATTTAATAAAAATGGTAAATACCAATTTTGTTTAGGTAGAGTTTTTTAATGAACGAAAACAAGTTCAATCAACATCTCTAAAAACCTCCATAATATATAATAGATTTGTTTGACCCAATTTTATTATATTTCAAATTATTAATATGAACACAAGCATCATCTCTAGTCTTAAAGATGGAAACTCAAATATATAAGCATCATCCACATTACAACACAAATTCATAATTCAACATTTCTCTTAAACCTAAGGACAAATAACATGCATTAACATTCAACTGAATTACTAATAAAATTACAATTTATCTAGAAAAGCCTTGCATTTTGACCCTCGGGTAAGAGCTCAAAATCCCACAGGTAAAGAAAGGATTTCACAGGAGTACTTGATGCAACATCGATATCTCTCGAGTTCAAATTTGTACTTAATGCATCATTTTCCAAGTTCACTTGTTGATGCCCATACATATCTTCATTTCCTCTTTTTCTCTTTCCTTCTGCCCACGTAAATATAAAAGGATCAACATAATGAACATGAAAACAACAATAATAATTTCAATATATGGAGGAGCTATACGTTCTATTGTGATTTTCTTTACTTTGCTTACCAATGTTGGAAGGGATATCACGTTCAGATAAATAATTAACTCCAGTCCGATCTTTTATGTAAACCCCATTGCAAGATTCACATGTTCCAACCACATAATGTTTGATCAGTTTTTTACCCTTTATATGTTTTGGTGTCACCTGCAAATTAAACCCTTTAAATGACCAAGCATAAATAGAGTTGATCTCATTATTTATTCTAATCTAACTTTCTTGAGATAACCTGTGATGTTTCTCCCTTTTCACTTGATTTCTTCTTTCTTTCAGGAATTTCTCCATACACAACAAACTTGTAAACTTCTACCAGCGATCGAAACTTTTCGTTTGTCTCCAAATGATGATAGACCTATTTGCCAACAATTATTAAATATTTATTCTGTCAGAATCTTATCAAATGAGAATTTCAATTATTTAAGAGCAGAGAAAAATTATAATCTATTGTAAGTAAATTGAAAAATGTATGCAGTTTATAAGTTCAATTATATCCATACAGGAGAGAATGAAAGCAAACAATAAAAGTATCTAGTTATTATTGGCAAAAAAAGACATTTATATTATTTAGACAAGAACTTACGTAATCAATAGCTGATCCATCTCGACGAGAAGTATTCTTGATAATCCAGTCTGGCTTCTCCGTTCCAACGTATGCATATGCAGGTAATGTGTATTTTTTGGTATCATCTCTACAACCTTGTTCTTACTCTTCTCATTCTGCAACCAAAAATAATTGTATTTTATGAAATTCAAATTTATTTAACATCCAGAATTACCTAGATGAAGCAGGGAGCATCAACATTTTGTACACAAGATATTTATAATTCCATAATTGTCCTGTCTTTATCTTTTAAAGGATTATGGTCTGGCTACTAGCACAATATGATGAAGCGTACTTGTTACTATGATTTATTGCCTTTGTTTAATTCTATTTTTGTTTTCCCATTTCATCTTCTTTATTTACTTTTTATATATAAAAAATAAAAATACTAAATTTTGCTTTGACTTTCAACGGGGTCAAGACAATATGAGTCGTTGGCCTATACTTGTTCCTGACGTATTTTTATGATTAATATTGAATGAAACTTCTTCATCAATTATAGTCGCATATTTGGAGAAGTAATTGACAACATGATTGTTTGTTTTATAACAATGAATTGTTATGACAGTAGCTTAGTTCAAATTATAATGCATTCAATTATGTTCCTTGATAGTCAGTACTAAGTTTTCGATGTGTCATTTTTTAACATGTTAGCCACTAGGGTATTAGGTTTTATGCTGAATGAGCATAACTTAAATTGTGCCTTTGAGTGTCTGTTTGTGCATTTTAAGTTAGAACTCCAACTCTCAAAATGCACAAACAGGCACTCTAATTTGCTTATTTTTTATCAATTAGGCACAGCCATCTGAGCTGGCAAAACGCGTGTTCCACACGAAAATAGGGCCCATTAATGCACTTTTTCTAACGTTTTCAACGGTAAAAAGTGATTGATTTGTCATTTTTACCCCTAATATCATCCCTTTATATATAAACCATTTTTTTTCAAATTAAAATACATTTTTTTTCTTCTTTCTAATACTAATCTTCAAGAATTTGTTTTGTAATTTTTGACATTAAAAAATTCTTTTTTGGCAGGTGAGAGGGTAAAGGCAGGGGGTTGGGGGAGGGGGATAAGGCCCAAATGGAGTAAAAAATAAAAAAAATTTATAATTTGAATTTTATGTAAAATTAAATTTTTTAATACTTGAATTATTGGTAAATATACATTTTCAATTTTTTTCGTATGGGAGTGGGGCTGGGACTGTGGTGGGGGCTGGGTGAGGGGCGTAAGGTGGAGTAAAAAAAATATTTAAAATTTAAAATTTTTGTAAAAAATAAAATTTTAATTTCTTTTTGTATGAGGATGGCGCCTTGCGGGAAATGGGGGGCTTGGT
>JAABOM020000103.1:12077016-12094701 GCA_011800125.2 Solanum clarkiae
AACTGTCTGCGCTTCTTTCAATTGTGAAGTAGCAGTTAGTCAATACAACTTTCGACGCTCATCATGGGTCATCCGGACATAGTCGTTATGTTTTTTTAAACATAGGGTTCAGGCTGTGTACATCCGACCCTCCCTTACCCCGCAATGGGCGGGAGCCTTTGAGGCATTGGGGTAATGTTGTTGTTGTTGCTGGTAAAGAGAAAATGACCAAAATGGTCGTTATTATGTGGGTAATGCTTTATTTTGGTCCTTAATATATTTCACTTTATTGAAATGGTCCTTAATGCATGACAAATGTATTCATCTTGGTCCTTATTATATTTCACTTTACTGAAGTGGTTCTTAATGTATAACGAAAGATATTCATTCTAGTCATTTATCCTAAACCTAGAAAAACTTCATGAAATCTAACATCATTGTCTCTACTTTTTCTTACTTTTTTTAAAAACAAAATTTACTATTTTGTCTAAGCTTAAAACATAAATTTTTAACAAGTCAGTGGAATAATATTTTAGGAACGAGAAAATAGTAAATTTTTGTTGGAGAAAATGGTGTTAAATTTTATGAAGTTCCTTTTTTGGAGCTAACAAATAAGACAACAATGGTGGATTTTGTAAGCCCATAGGGTCTTCAACTAAATTTCTCACTTTTTCGAGGATAAGATATGCTAGCTTTAGGGTAAAGGATCAAAATAAATATCTTTTGTTATATATTAAGAACTATTCCAATTTCCAATCAAGTGAAATATATGAAGGACCAAAATAAACACATTTGTCATACATTAAAAGCCTCGCGAATAATCTCATTACCTTTTCAATCAAGTGAAATATATTAAGGACCAAAATAAAGCATTACCCATACATTAAGCATCATTTTGGTCATTTATCCTTTTGAAAACATATTAGGGTTTATTAATAACTAGATGTTCTTTAAATTCTATACTTATCTATATATTAATATACAAGAATCTGGATAAACCAGAGACATAATTGATAAACAACAAACATAATATAAGTGGCCGTTTGGTAAGAGTGGATTAGAAAAATAATGCATCCATTAGTTGTGTGCATTACTAGCACCATCCTTTTCCAAGTAGGATTCCATATACTATTACTATTCCTAATCCTATTCTAAGTAGGATTGTAGACATTATTCTTATTTCTATTCTAACAATACCCCTCAAGTTGGTGCATACAAGTCATATGTACCTAACTTGTTACAAATGTAATTAATACGATGACCGATGAAAAGCTTGGTAAGATATTTGCAAGTTGATCACCCGACTTCACAAAATTGACAATCAATCTCAATGTGTTTAGTTTTCTCATGAAATATTGAATTTAATGCATAATGCTAGTCAATCTCAATATGCTTGGTCTTTTTATGAAATACTGAATTTGATGCATAATGTTGATAAAACACAAAGTGATAAATTCCTGCAATATAGTATTGAACTTTCCAAGCCAAAGTTGAGAAGACTATTTTAGATCATAAAGTAACCTACACAATTGACATACAAGTCTACTTAACTCCCTCTGAGCAACAAAACTAGGTGATTGCTCTATATAGACCTTCTTCCTTGAGACCATCATAAAAAAGACATCCTTAATGTCCAATTGATAAAAAAGCCATGCATTGGATTATTAGATATGATGGCTGAAAATGGTCATAATTCAAGAAATAAAATTATATGGGTAGGGTGGGAATGATAGCACGACCCAACCAGAAAATAGACATTACATAGGTAGGATCATATTGATGGCATGACCCTACCACAAAAGAGAAATTGTATCGATAGGGTCGAAATGATGACACGGCCCTACACAAACTAGATTTGATAAGTCACCTAAAAGACGAATGGAACTACGCAAATCAAATCAAAGTCACCAAAAAGACACAGTGTAATGCAACTCAGATATGAGAAAGTAGTTCGAAAAATTCACGACACTGAACAAATTAAATATGAGAAGTAGTCCGAAGAGATGCACAGTGCTACACAAATCGAATATGAGAAAGTAGTCACCGGAAAGATGGCACGGTGCTACACATGATAAAAATAAAAAAATAGTCACCGAAAAGATGGCACGGTGCTACACAAATTAATATAAAAAAGAGTAGTCATCGGAATGATGGCACGGTGCTACACAAACATTGACAGATGTGGGGTCGACACAAAACAACCCTAGAAAGTCACCAAAAATTGAAGTATGGTGACCTATTTGATTGAGTTTTCTTCCCTTGAATATGAGAATCATACATATATCATTGACCATACTTTTGTTAACGTAACCATTGGCCAGACGAGCAGCATATATGAGTCACAGCCGCCCGCCGGCATCGAAAGCTCTTTGATTTTCTACCAGGACTGTAGAAGTTCTGATACCATGTGAGAAATATGGGAAAAAGTATTATTGAATTGTTGTCTACATTATTACATTGAAACCCTATTTATAGATACTATATTAGACTCATTTTTCAACTAGGATACTATAATACAATCCTTTTCCAAGTAGGATTTTATATACTATTACTATTCCTAATCCTATTCTAAGTAGGATTGTAGATATTATTCTTATTCCTATTCCTATTCTAACATAATCTATTGTGTATTGAGGTATGTATTACTAATACATGAAATTCATAGTATTAGTAATACAAAGGGTTTTAATGCATGCATTAGCATGATTAACGGCACAATTTCCCTTCAACTCCTTTTTCACATCTGCTCTATCATGTTTGTGCAAATATATTTTTTTAGAAATTATGCAATGTATGTAATGCTTAATACACCAAACCAAACACTACATAAGAAATAATCTCAACATAACTAATGCAAGCATAAATAATACAAGCATTATTAATAAGTCATACTCAACACCATTCTTATACAATCTACTAAACAACCCCTAAAGGGCAGTTTGGTAGGAGGTATTAGACAAAATAATCCAAGCATTACGTGGTATTATTTAATACTATGTTTGGTAAGATTTCATGCATGTCTACAACTAATCCATGTATTAGTTAATACCACTAATACCTTCCATTTGGTGGTATTAGCTAATATCTTCTATTTAATACCATAGGATTAGATATGTAAAGACAAAAATATCCTTCAAATTCTTTTACATTTTTTCTATTTTCTTGATTTTATGTTTTATATTTGTAATTTTGTACTAGTAAATATATTTAAATAAATTAGGTTACACATTTTATTTATTTACGAGTTCATATTTGCATAATATACAAAATTAATAAATTGACCATGACAAATTTTTAAATGTTATTTATCTGTGGGTTCATATTTACATAATATACAAAAAATATTTTGCCATGTCAATTTTTTTAATTAATTTAGTCGTGATTTTGTTGATACAAAGGCCTAATTAAGTGGTTAAATTGATACAAAACAAAGTGCTAGACTATGTTAGATAAATTCTCATAGTTGAGTGATTTTTTAAGATATAAACTCCATATTAAAACTACAACTTGCAACTTTGTATGTGTAAATATAGATGATTTGTTCATTTTTACGATTGGTTACCATCTTTTTTATTTTAAAAGTAGATGATCTATCTCTATGAAATTGAAAATTGGCGTTTTATGAGTGATAATTATTAAGATTACAATTTACCCACTCTCCCATACAGATAGGAAGTTAATAGGCCCACCAAAGACTTAACTAAAAATAAGACGTTATTTATCAAATGTACAAAATCATTGTTTTAATCCCTTAAAAGCTCGTATATTTCTCTCTCATTTCGCAATACCCATGAGATGCCTAGTGGAAGCATAGTCTTATGCTCTGTGTCTTCTCTTCTTTCAAGCGGTCTAGCTACACAACACATTACTCATTGACCCCAACATCACCCATTACAACATGAACATTCCATCAAAGACATGAAGGGACATGCAATGTAACAAGAGGTTTTGGCATCACCTAATGGGCCTTTTGTTTTAATTGTCTCATGATCTTAATGTGCATTCATCCCAAGAGATTTAGTTTTTTAGGGCTTAATACAACGGCAACTCCTTAAATTTGTCAGTAAATTTTGTTTAGATGCTAGGACTACTTGCTTGAATTGAGCACCTAAACACAAGATAAAGTGTTCATATTAAACACTTCCCATTCAAATTTAGGGAACACTTTTGTGTATATTCTCAAGTGCTTGTTACATAGATAAGTTAACTAAGAATATGTCACCTCCTTTAAATATATGTTTCGGCCTCAATAAGTTATAAAATCATACAACAACATACTCAGTGGAATCTCACAAGTGGGTTCTAGGTAGGGTAAAATGTTCACGGACCTTTCCACTACCTCATAGAGATAGGGAGGCTGTTTTCGAAAGACCCTCATCTCAAAAATATGAAGCCCCAAAAGCAAAAGATACTGGATATGAAAAAAGAAAACTGACTAAAGTGGAAAGCCAATGATAACATACAATACAATAAAAGTAACAAATATAAGCCAAACAATAACAACATGAGATCGAGATGTAAAGACACGACTAATCTTGCTAACCTACTTTATCACAAGGCTAGACAACATCCTACCGACAAGCCTATTACCTTCTACCCTAATACGCGACCTTCACTCCTTTCTATCTAAGGTCATGTCCTAGACACAGTTTAAGAAAAAGATGGAAAAACGTTTGAAACATATCATAAGTACCATTAGAACTTGAATTCTTGATTGCGACATGAAATATCTATGACTATAAGAGTATGTAATTAAGGATAAAACAAAAAGTTAAAAGTCAAAAGAGTTTTCAACTATAGAAATGTGTCGGACTTTCTGAGATTGACCAAAACAAAAAGTGTGATATGAAAATGGGATACCAACTTTTGTGTCTAACCCAGAGTTTTCAGAGGCATTTTCGAGGCGAATCCTGGGGCGGATGTGCCAAAAAAGGCTCTGACGTGCAAATTAAAGGAGTAGATCCATAGGGCGTAAGGCCTTAGAACTTGAGGCATAAGCCTTGTGCGCATAAATCCCGTACTTAACAAGTATGTCCCAATCATTAATTTTGATTTTGATAGTTTTTAAAATATTTTTGCAATAAATCATATGTCTTATCATTGGCATAATGAAATTTATATTTTATGCTATAGTTTTTTCAAGTTGTAGTGATTTTTTCTATATGAAAAAAGAAAAAAACTCTCATATAAAATGATACTACTATTAAAAAAAAATAGATAATTGTGCTTGAAATTAATAGGATGGAGATTTCATAGCATTATGTTCCTTAAACAACTTTATCCATTTTTTATCATTACTCTTACACTTTTTACCCTTCTCCTCCTTTGAAATATATAAACAATAATCAGTACAACAATTAGTATAGAGTGTGAAGGAAATATTAGTTAAGGGTGAGAAGGACCAATATATGTGGAGATAGATGATGATTTCATTTTTAAAATTATCTCGATATTATCATTTTTTATGTTGTTACCATCTCAAATAATTATTATAAATTTTTCCTATATTATTGATTTATTTAAATTTATTTGCAAAATTATTGAACATTCTAATTTACTTATTTTATTAGTAACAAAATCATAAAATTGATGATACATGAAATCTATGCCTTGTAGATTAGATCCATGGGACTTACGCCTCGTGTCTCGAGGCTTATGCCTGCCAATATGCATAAAACATTTCTCTTTGCACCTCCACCTTTTAAAACACCGGTTTAGCCCAACGTTGTGAAAGGTTATCGCCTTGTCACCAATGGCGAGGCGAGGCGAGGCGAAGCGATCCTTCATCGCCTTTTAGCATTGTGGTTAGGGATCTTCAAAAGGCAACGCCATAGCGACAAAGGCAAGAGACGAAAAAGGCATCGCCTTTTGTATTTTCTTAAAAAAAAAACTAATTTAGGGTATTTTAAAAATTAAAAGTTAATTTTAGGGTTTTCTTTTCAGCACTCTTAGACTTAGACTACGACTCCAATCAAATAACCAAACAAGACTTCAGCAACGACAAGCCAAACTTTTCTAGAGACTCCAAAGTCCAAGAAACACGCATTTCTTCTTTTCTTCATCAAATTTCATCACCTTGTGTTTCTTTTTTCTCCTTCTTCTTCAGACTTTAGAGTTACTTCTACCTCTATTTTTTTCCTCACTATTGACTTTGGGTTTTGTTTTTTTCTCATTCAAGTTATAGACTTTAGGTATCCATTATCTATTTTTAACTTTTGAATTGAAATATTTGCTAATATGTTATTGAGATCGAGATTTTAATTATTCATATATGCAATTAAATATTTTAATTTTTTGGTATTAATTGATGTTGTACTTCAAAAAAGGCAAGCGCCTCGTCACTTACATCACCTGGTGGCTTGTCGCCTTTCGCCGTCCAAAACATCAGTCTAGCCTTTCACTTCAATTACTTCCTATTTCAATACGTTATTGTGCAGTTAATTGTACTATATTCCTATTAGGCTTTTGAAGTTAATATCACTAATAAGGCATCAAGAAAATCCATGGGACTTACGTCCTGTGTCTTGGGGCTTATGCATCCCCGGTGATGCGTAAAACACCTCTTGTGCCCCTGCGTTTAAAACACTGTCTAACCTTTCACTTCAACTACTTTTATTTCAATACATTATTTTTTACTAAATTGTATTATATTCCTATTATTCTTTTGAAGTTAATATCATTAATAAGGCATCAAGAAGATGCATAGTACAAAAAGGCTAAAGGTCAGCTCCAATACAAGGGTGTCTTACACTCATTTTCAGCACTTACCTCATAATTAACACAAATGACAAGGAATTAAAGCAATAGGTAGGTCTTCTCACGACCTAACTAACTAGTGATTGCAGAACCAGTAGAATTCAACAAGAAAGCAGTGCTGGCTTGGGTAATCAGTTTTATAAAAGACATTAAGTACTGAAAGACACTGTTCAACAGCTGAATTTGATGACCTGCACATGCATAGAAAACTATTTAGAAGCAAGAGGAGCACACCTGAATGCACAGACCCAGCAATGGGGATATTTCCTTTTTCAAATTATCACGAATCAGACCAAATATCTTCTCTACGCATGCAGTTAGTTGTTGTTTAAACAGTAAAGCTGGATATCTTGCTTCCATATGTGACATTCCATCATCCAATCCAATAAATTTCAAGGGAGACTTTAAACTCTGAGGAAGGTGAAGATACAAAAACATGTTTAAGCCTTCTAACTAGCAATTTAAATGATGATAAATGCAAAAGAGACTATAAAGCACAAGCTATTGAATGACAAATATATATACCATGCACGCACTTTATGTACACATGCTTGACTTGCAACTCAGTTCGGTCTGTTTTAAACTTTTGCACCTAACTATAAGATGTAATTACACCAACCGTGATAACACCAGCAACAACATATAGAATATTTCAAATGAATGCACAGTAACCTTCCCCCTTCTTCGGGGACCTCAAAAGTAAAGGGGAAAAGAATGAGTAGATCAAGGTGGACTTAAAGGAAGACTTGTTAAAGAGGAACAGAAATCAGGTACTGAGGCCATAGACAACAAACATATGATTGGTTGGCCACGTCGATATTCTTTTTTCCAACAACAGAAGAAGTAAATGTCATCAAAGAAGTTCTACCATAGAGTTGTGGGCAAGAAGATGTGAAACTGATGAGATCTATACAGGCTGGAACAACGCCAGGATGATAAAAAGATTTCCAACCATGGCCCCAGGGATTTGCTCTAGTGGTAAGAATGCATCATGCGATGTGTGCTTTACGTGCACATCAGGGGTTCAAACTCTATCACAGAAAAAATATGATAAGTGGACGAGGGTAAAGTGGCGGGCCCATTATCCCCCGAGTTCCGAATCGTGCACCACTGACCATTGAGGATATCTCAGTTATCCAAGAGGAATACTCCAACTGCTGCATGGCTCGCAATATTGTCAACTCATCCAATTTTTTATACCAAGAAATCCATCTGAAGCCAAACCATGGGGCCAGTCAGCCTTCGAAACTCGAGGATGATGTGCTCATCCTTCTACTCTTCTCCACTTAAATACTAGATTAGTTTGCTCAGCACAAGGCTTGAACTTATGAGCAAAGACACAATCCCTCAATCTCTGCAGCTACACTAACCCCTGTGGCTCCAATTTTCAAGAGTACGAGACACAATTTCATAATTTTATTAAAATGCAAGTTAATAGAGAAACAATATAAAACATAAAAATTTAAAAATAAGAGGTTATGTTGATTTACACTTACTACTTTATCTAAAGATTTCCAACTATTATCAAGATCAAATATTATTTTTTTTAGTAATAACAGTGGTACATGGTTATACTACTACAAATACCAGGATTTGTATTTTATGACTTCTATAACTACGCAACTTACTTGGGCAACCCTTCCATTTAATGCAGAACCACCTCCAGAACGCTGAGAAGACGTACTGAAGAACCCATTCGCCCTCAAATTTCTTTGCAGAAGACAGAGAAGTGCAGATGCATTAGATAACCAATATGGCAAAGTGACATCCTCATCTCCAATCTGACACCCCAAGAAAATAGAAAGAAGAAAACCTGGTTAAAGATGATTGATACTTAAGACAATAGCTAGTCTAGAACTACCAGATAGTTCAAAAGAAAAAAGTATGCACTCATTTAGAATAAACTGTCATTTGTTCAATGAGCACATTCAGTGCAATAGCTAGCAAAGTGGGTACACACTAGGTTAGGAAGCCACCCGGATGTTTAGCTACATATTATGGTAAGAACTACCCGATGAGCAAATTTGGTACAATAATCAGCAAGGTGGTTTAAAACTAGGTTAGCAAGCCAGCCCAGATATGCAGTTGAATATCATCGTAAGCAAGTAATCATAGGCCACATGTGCAAAAAGTTCTGAAAATTTTGTACTGAATTGTGTAACCGGTAAGCCTCCACTGACAAGTGACAAGGGATGTATAACCTTGAGGTAAGGACCTCCATCTCTAAACATAAGAGTTTGAGTCACACAGGTATCGAAGAAGGGCAAGAGCAATTATTGGGCTCATAGGTGGGGTACAGGAGTGGGTTTACCATATCAAAAAAGATTGAATCGACCACTTCATCTAAAAATTTAAAAATATTACGAGATGAAACACATCAACTTGTGGGGCCCCTTTTTTTCAAGGTCCAAGCATATGAAATATTTCGCTGGTAAACAGCCAAGAGCCTAATGCAGGATCTTTTAAAGTATATGAACCACCTCTTCCAAAAGTTCACAATGTTAAGGAACACTTCTATTTATTTTAGGTCTGCAACACAACGGATTTAATACTAGGACTGCAACTCCAAGTCTCCAACTTCTTGGTAGGCCTTCAAAAAAGTTCCACACTTGTAGATTAACCTCACAGTAGTCAAATAGGGGAAACATGTCAATTCACTGGTTATTTTAGCACTCAACCGCCCAAGATTGCACCATGGCTCATCAAACTTGGACAAATCAAACATAATGTCCACAGAAATACAAGTTAGTCTAGGATTTTACTCATAAGATGGTAACTACAAAACCAAAAACAAACCAATAATACATATATGTAATCTTGTATCTTATATACTCTGGAAAATGCACTTATGTGAAACCTGACTAAGAACTACACAATAAAAGCATCAAGGAGTTTGACAAAGACCAAGAAGAAAATAAAATTCAGACATTCTTTATAACTAAGGAAATTAAAATAGATTACCTTCAAAACTTCATTTACTTCGGCAATGATAAAGTCAAAAATAGCAGTCCTCTCCGACTCAAAGGCATGCCAATGAATAAGGCACCTGTAGATGACACAAGCAGCAACTGGCTTTCCATCTTTAAATCCCAGATTCTCCTTGATACACCTTGAAAGAATTTCACAGTTCTCCTGCAAGAGACATTTCATCTCAAAGCAGCATACACTAGAGCCACCATTACTTAAACCCTTTGCACTAGTTATCCATCAAAATTACAAGGTGACTCGTCACTGTTCCCTTGCAAGGGAAATTGATTATTTTATTTGCATTGTTTACAAATTGAAGGAAAGTAAATGAGATCAGCCTCTATAATCCTCGTATACTACCCGAATGCTTAGTATCCTTCATCACTCATGTTCCCCGTTTTCTGACACTTTGCACCCACCCTCCCCAGCAGTGATAAGCAAGTAATCATGCAAATAAGAATATCAATCATCACTAGTAGGACATGGAAAACAACCTGCTGCCTTTCACTGGTCAACTTAGCTCTGCGTGAATCAGAAAATCCTTGAGCAAGAGGTGGTATCATTTTTGTTGGAGTGGGAGATTCCTAAACAAACAAAATACGACTGTTAAAGATCAAGAAATAGAAAAAATAAAAACTATGTACTTAAGCTAACACGGCAAAAACGAACATACAAATGAAGGTTTACGATCAGCAGATGGCAGAGCGAGTGCACCAGAGAATTTCTGCACAAAGGGGACAAAAGTTTATTAGATCTAGAGGAACAGAACACGAGAAAGAATACTCCACCATGGGTTATTCATTGCAAGTTAAGAAATTACAGCTTACATCGCTAAAAGACTTGGCAAAACCTGCACGAGTGCTTCTCGGAGTTGCGGTCAAAGCTTTCTGTCGAAGGATATGATTTTCATCTTCTATATTTGAGAGCTTCTCCTCCATACTAATATAGAAAAGATACATGAGTTTTGAACAACTGGAAAGCATCCAGTTATGAAAAAGTATATGGTAGCAGTTACGGAAAAGAATATGGTAGCACCACAAGAAATATATGTAAATGGAGACAGAAAATTAACATTTCTAACAAGCTTAAACAGATATCATTCCATATTTAACTCTTACCACAAAAAAGAAGCAGAAGACTAACTATGTGATGAGATTGCCCAAACAACTCCTTTCAGATATATTAAAATACCTTTTTAAGTTCTGTTGGAGCTGTGAACATGTTTCTTCAGCTGCTCTCAACTTGGCAATTGTGTCAGTAGACTCTTCTTTAACCTTTAGTAGCTCATGCTCCAATGCGGAGTTCTTTTCCTCCAAGGCGCTCAAAGAACTCTGCAGAGCCACCAAAAATAAGTACCAGTGCCAAGTCTTTGGGCCTTATTATAAGCTTAAAATTTTTAAGGAGCAATGGAGCATCCTTTCGGCTTAAAGCAAAAGCAATTAGCAAGACTGTCAACCTTTAAAGTCATCGTATACAAAAACAAGCAAGTAATCTAGAAGCAGTATTTCGTCAGCTTCTTTAATCAGCCAACAAATACCCAGTGTAATCCCACTAGAGGGGTCTGGGGAGGGTAGTTTATAAATAATGACAAATGTCAGCTAATCAGGAAACATATGATTATCTAATCCAGTAATAATTAAAGAAAAATTACTCATGGTTAGACATCCTACAAACATCCACCCACCAATATCCAAATACCCCAGCCCCATAGAGAATAATCATAAAGAATGAATAACGGCAAATATGTTTTCTTGATAACCAGGATATCCTTGAGGCCAATGTCACATGGTTTCAAAACTTGGTTTCCGCTTTAGTCATTTCTCTTTCATATCTAGTATCTTCTGCTTTTGGGGCCTGGTATTTTTGAGTTGAGGGTCTCCCGGAAAAAGCCTCCCCATACCCCACTTGTGGGATTCCACTGGGTATGTTGTTGTTGTTGTTGTTGTTTTTTCAAAGTTATCAGAAGCAACATTTAGCAAATCAATACTCTTACCATCACTGGATAAATTGTACATGATATTGTTCTAAGCTAATAATCCCTTAAAATCTACGCAGACTTACAGAAAAATCTAGCACAATGAATTAGAAAGACACATAGATGATAACCTAGTTGAGATTTAAGGTTCAGTCACGTTATTATGTATTTTTTCTTTATATCCGAAAAGAACCCAAGTGCCAGTGACACGTGATTCAGAAGTCAGTGGATAGTTGGCCACCCCTCTACCCTTCTCGACCTAGATACAAGGCGTTTCGCAGAGGCAGAATTCGAACCCGTGATATGCACCTAACCCACACACCATGAGATGTGGTCTTACCACTAGGCCAAAAGCCCTCAGGGACTGTATGCTAGTAGAGTATATTGAGAACTTCTAGTGCTAAGTCTAAATATTAAAATATTGAATTAAGATATGTCTACATGGAGCAACATGGATCATAAGGATTTGTATAGCCGACCACAAATGGCAGGAGATTGAGGTGTAGTCGTTGCTTCTATAAGCATTACACCCACACACTTTCTGACTAAGCTGCATGAACTTGGGTACTGGCGTCCAATACAGGTACAGATCTAGAAGTTGGATCCTTCATGATCTAAATTTTAAAAATTCAAGAATACGGATCCAAATACGGATACAGGTGCGGGGATTCACTAAAAATAATTCAAACATTTAAAAATAGAGTTATAAAACTCAAATTATGAAATGTTGTGCAGAGAACTTGAGGAGAAAACATTGATAAGAGAGGAATCCTAGAAGAAGATAAAAGGAAAAGAGTGACAGAGAAATTTTATATGCAGGCATTCAATTTTCTTCAATTTAACCTTAGCTTTTGTTTTGATGAATCCGTCCAGAATTTCTCCGTTGATTTGGTCAAGTACCCAAAATTGGTTGACCAGATCAAGTACAAGATCCCACACCCACACGTATGTTGTGTCGACATGGAGTGCGGCACCGAAATTGAAGAGTCCAAACAACTTAACTTTCTGGCTAATCAAGATCCATAAGATATAACAAAAGCCGTCCAATTCTACACAGTGGAGTGCGAGACTACTAGGTCTAGGTGCATTATGAAATTCAAGAAAGAGAGATGCTTAAAAGATGCTTGCAACATCTAGAACTAATTTACTGGAGAATCAATCATCAAATTCAAAAATGAGGGTAATTAGATTTAAATGCAAACAGATACAGACAATCACAGTTATATGACCTTCAGAAATGTATTTTCGTTTCTCAACTCAGTCACGAAAAAAATTTCTCTTTCCAAAGCAGCTTTTTCCTTCATGTCTAATTCCAGTTGTCTCTGGAGGACAGCATTTTTATTGACCTCATTGACTGCAGCCAGCTTCGCTGCATCTAACTCAAGGATTAAAGATTCCACAGTCTTGTGAAGTTTTGAAATTTCCACTAATTTAGCCTCCTCATTGGATAGCTGCATCACAATATTCAAACAATATTTCGTTCAATTAGCGAGCAAAATATGGTGAATTTGAGAAAAAATCAACCAATCATTAATTAACATATAAGATAACAATTGGACCTCTACCCGTAATTTTTTTTCTAATTGCAACCTCCAAGTAAGATCCTCCAACTGCCTTTCAAGCTTGGTTTTTGCCAAACGGAGAGCACCAGCTTCATTAGCTTCCTGTACAAGGGGAAAAACAGCTGAACTACAGGAAACTTAGGGTAATAGAATTACATCCACAGAAACTTGAAACATCAATTTTCTTAATATTCGTAAGGAATGGCAAACCCACGGGATCGAATCAATATTGAAAAGATCCTATAGTGGCAATATTCAACTAAAGCATAGAAAAGGAATTTGCTTGCATCTCTCTGTCACATTAGTTCTTGTATCTCTTTTCTGATGGGGCAAGAAAATATATATAATCTCAAGCAAAATCAGTAAAAGAAAGAGCATCAATATCTTTAAGTTACAGTGAGCAAAAATAAGATGCAAACTGAAATATCCTTACGCAAAAGCGTACATGTGTTTTCATGGGGAGCATAGACATATTTTATGTTATAAACAGAAAACTATGCAACAGAATAAAGATGACCTGACAAAAGAAAACTACAACCCTGATATCATAGTCCTTTTCAATGTGAACAGTCTCATGACCTGGCTCACACATAAAAAGACAACAGATGACAGCATTTCTCACTTGGCTGGCTAAAGTCAACTGTTTATCACTTACCTTACTCTCAGAACTATGTAACTAACATCTAAAGCACCCGAAATTTGTGTCCTAGAAGGCTATGGCTTGACATGTTCTGGCATTTATCTTATGCCTTATACAAGCACAAAGTTGGGGAAGATTACTCTGGACTAAAATTTCATGAACAGACTAATTGGCATGATCACTAAAAGAGGAAGGCTAATCATTGTGTCTTTGTATTAAAGCACTGCATTTTCCGCAGATGCAATCATAAGTTTCTTTTGAATAAAAGCAGACAGACTAACTAACATTGTCGCCTATAGTGGAAGGCTAATGTTGTCAAGTCTTTGTATTACAGTAGTGCATTCTCAGCAGATGCAATCATAAGCTTCTTTTGACTAAAAGCAGCACACAATCAGCTAGAACAATAATTAATGCCATGAAAACCTTGACCATCCAGCAACTACATTTTACATGCTTCCTAGCCACTTTTATCACATCTTTGTCCCTCATAACAATGAGAAATTTCAAGCAGAGATTTGTCGATATACACGAATCTAGACATTAAAAACAGAAGAACCATCCTTCTCACCTGTTTGAGCCTTCTGAACTCCCTTGTTGCCATTTTTCGCCTCCAAAGACATTGAATTGCAACAATATTGGATTGACGATGACGAAAAGCAGAACGGAACTTGCACATTCTCCAATGTGCCTATGCAGTAGCAGAAAGATTATCAAACATTATCTTAACAATTTCTATTTTTGTTTTTTTCCTCTCCGTTTGGCGAGGGCACAAACACACAACTGTAATCCCATCTAAATATTTCTTGGTTGAATGCAAAAGCACAAATTTATGAATGTATAAGATGTAACAGGTGACAAAGGCATATACTCACCTGAATGATAGTAGCAGCCTTATTCTCCTTCCAATGTAAGAACTTCTGTCGAGCAGCAAAACCACGAGCGTTAGACTGTATCAGCAGTGCAGAAGCATAAAGTTGCAGATAAGCATTCCTCATGATCCACTGTCGCACGTATTTTTGGATTATGACCGCAGCCGATGCTTCCCGCAGTGCAGCATATATATTACGAGCAAGATAACCTGCAAAAGAAGGTAGTGTTTTCAAGCCTCATTTAGTGCTCAAATGAAATAAAGATGCAGGGAAAGCCAACTGAAGTTAGCACTAAAACGGTAGAGAAAAATAAAGAAAAAAGAACACAAATGATTTACGAGGTTCGGCAAGTGGTGCCTACGTCCTCGGGCTAAACTCTCTCTCTACTGTATTTAGAGAGGTATGGCATTAGGTCAACATATACAGGAACTTGGGGCTCTATACAAGGCAGCTGAATATTTACAGAATATCTGATTGGCATTGTATCCCTATAATTGATCCTATAATTCTTAAATCTCTATAATTAAGGATTCTGACATAAGAAGACCGGCAGACCTTTGGGATTGGGAAGAGGGGGAAACTGGGTCTGAGAGAGATGTGAAGAAGATTGCATTTGGCTGTCTGGGGGATGATGCTTTAGGACACCGGTGATCTCTACATTCACCTGTGTAATTTCGAAATCTGCTTGAAAGTAGTGTGTCACAGAGGGCCAGGAGGTCCACCCTGAGGATCATTGGTTGGAGCCAATGTCCCAATGGTTAGCAAGGGTAATAGAATCTGTGAACAATCTAGTGAGAGGTGAGAGATTCTCTCTCTAGAATCTAAAATTCTTGGTGTCCTAAAATTGTTCGTGTTTCTTCATTCTTCAACATCCTTTACCAGTTTGCTGCTCACGGATGACTTTCCATTATGTTTCCTATTTTTTGAACAGTTGGTGCAATAACTATTCCAACAATGGAATCAAACAAGTTTTTGTTGTCAATCTTTAAAATGCCTGTGTCTTATTCTTCTAATTCTATCTAGTGAAGGGAAATTTATTTAACATCATCTGCAGCCAAATTATGTCTAATAGAATAAGCCGGAGGAAGTGGTGTCATCGTAATTTTCCAAATCCCTAGGGGTTTATGGCTTATTTAATTCTGAGTCAGTACTTCTTCTGTCTCAATTTGTAATTCTCTGCATGAATTTTTCCAGAAATCAAATCCTCCAGGAGCTGTAGGGAGCAGTCTTGCCTTAGAGACAATTTTGCAACATGCTTCTCTGGATATCAGACCTTACAGGTTCTGTTTTCTCTATCTTCTCATCAAGTAGAAATATGAAATTGATACTATTTTGTCTTACCCCTAGTTCCTACTTCCTCACTTTCCAGTCAGAAATTTACCTAAAATTACAGTAATAACATGCAGATATGATGTTGTCACAAATGTTCTTGTTTGTTCAAGAGGAGGTGGTGGTCTGTTAATAGAGCGAATGGAACTGTTGGCTGAGCTTTGGGAAGAAAATATCAGGGTTAGGTGTTCAATTACCACTCTTCTACTTTCATGTGTTTGATATGTGAACTAAATTTGAACATTCTACAGGCTGAATTTGTTCCTCTATGTGATCCAAGCCTTACAGAACAGTATGAATATGCTAACGAGCATGACATCAAATGCCTTGTCATCATCACTGACTCTGGTGTATCCCAAAAGGATTCAGTGAAGGTAGGATAACTTCTATTTTATGTTTAAACTACTTTCTAATTTGATTTTCTTAGTTAAGTAGACACATACTGAAATGCATTCCTCTGGTGAATGCCTCCACCTAACAATAAGATGGCAATCCCGACTCTCTCTCTTGTCTCCCACAATGATTGAGGATATTCAGATATGGAGCTGTTGCGAAAGAAAATGATGCATCAGAATAGAACTTATCCTTGGTGAAATACTGATATTTGATGGAAAGTGACTGTTCAGGAATTTCAGGAATATATCTGCACTTTATGATCTCAACACATGTAGGAGATTTAGTTGTTTAGCATGTGCCATCATGTCTAATGAGGTGAAATATTTTTTAAAGGCTTACCGATATTACTTTTGAATAGTAGGATGTTTCTTTTGAAATGACATTCCAAATGATGGAATGTTGTGGAACTCCCTACTATTCATTTGGAATGTAGCACTATAATGAAGTTTTGGAAGATAAATTTATGTTGGAATAATCGTCTATTTGGAGAAAGCACTACTTTTCCTTTGGAGGCACATTAATTTTCAGAAACTCTATTGTGAATAGCCGTTCTTACAGCTTATATTTCCACCTCCAAAATGACGTACTTTTTCTATTCATATGTGACCAGGTCCGACATCTTGAGCTCAAGAAAGAAAAAGAAGTGGAGAGAGGAAACCTTGTCAAGTTTCTATTAGAGGCCATGTCATCTCAGTTTAGAAATCCATCCATCTGGAATTAGGTAAAACTCGTCTGAAGCATCTATAGGCTTTTCTTTTGTTGGTTTTCTTTTAGATCTATTAATGGTTATATTGTGACACCCTAAAACTGATTGAGACATGTTAGACAACCAATATCGTTAATTTGCACAAGGCGAACAAATAAAATTCTACCCAAGTCATGCCCACATGCACCATCGAATATTTCAGTTATGAGAACAATATCATTTAAAACATAGCATGTGTAATATGTTTTACAAAGATAAAGTATATTCAGTTTTATTAGCTTTCCCAAAGATGGAGTTTCACACATGGAGAATGGCCCTCCATGGCCTGACATCAACAATAAGCCTAACATGGATATAAGTGTCATTACAATGCTAATGAGTACCCATGACTCTAATTATATGTAAACTAATTCATGGCATCTTTATGACATTTGTTAGAATGTAGTTAGTTTTCAGACCTTTTATGTAGAAGGCCCAGGCCCATATGTAATATATATATATATATA
>JAABOM020000103.1:12094801-12105556 GCA_011800125.2 Solanum clarkiae
CAAGTGGGGTCTGGGGAGGGTAGAATGTACGCAGACCTTACCACTACCATAAAAGTAGAGAGGCTGTTTCCTGGGAATAATAAATGTAGGAAATCATGAGAGCAAGAATAGCTCTAGCAAGTAGCGACCTAATTAAATTTCTGCGAGAACAAAACAGAGATTTGAATTTCCTCCTAGAATTCCAGATGCATTAGCATCAAGCAAAATGTTTACAGTCTACACTGCAGTTTTTTATTTATTGATCCCATTAATAAAAAACAGTTAAACTAAAAAGCTATGAGAATCCTAAGAGGTTGGAAAGCCTAATGTACATGTCAAATTAGATGAATATCAACACTCGCCATATAAAAACAAAAATACCTCAAAGATTTCTTCTAAACAGAGTTTTGCTTCCCAGGAAAAAAAGGAACCAAAAAGTACTGGACAAGGGAAGACCAAAACCACAACTTTACTAGACTGGAAACTAACAATATACTTCCTCCGTCCCAATTTATGTGACACGCCTTTCTAGTTGGTCCCAGAAAGAATTGACACTTCCATATATTAATATAACTTTAAAATACCTCTTTTACCGTTAATTAGATGATTTATAACCACACAAATATTTATGGTTTATTTTAGACCATCAATTTCAAAAGTTCTCATTTATTTCTTAAACTTTGTGCTCAGTCAAACACCTTCACATAAGGTCGTCATATAAAAGAGATGTTATCTTTCAATCAAAAATAATAAGTTCAAACTAGGAATAGGGAGAGAGTAACATCATTCCCTTCTGATCTATGGATATGTGCTAAAGCATACAAGCAAACCAAACTATTGCAGCAATAGTAGCCAGGCAAATTTCTATTGTGGAAATCAGACAGCTATGCACTATTCTGGACAAGCTATAATGTTGTGGTAGGACATTATACTGAGAGAATGGACCTCTGCAGAAAGACTGTAGGTGAATTGCAGCCATTCGATTGGAGATGAAGTCCCTGCGAGCAAGAAATGTCCGTAGCTGACTTTGTATTTGCTTTGCAGATAAGTCTAAAATCTCAGATCGTCGTGAGTCTAGAATACCAATCTGGCCAGCTCGAAGGAATACTTTTGTTTTTCCCAACTGCAGAAATGAAAATCATGACATTACTTCAAGAAACTCACAGCAGAAAATAACAAACATAAATTTGCATCTGCTAGAGCATCAAACTAAGAAAAGTTTGTGCTAAAGTTATTACAGCAACCTGATAATTCCCAAGCTTGAGTTTCTGCAATATTTTCTCTGTGATGGTTTTTTCATCATTACTGGACACAGAAAAAAAAGCTGAAGATCAAACAAAATGTAATAAGATACAAAATTGGCAGAGATTGCAGGAAGGGACCAAAACAAGATTGTCGTTTATAATGAAGGATACTGTTACTAAAACATTCAGCTGACATTCTCCTGCATCTTTAACTTTAGGTTTATTTTAAAAACAACTAGCCCAGCATAATCACAATAATAAAATATTTCCTTCTTTTAATGGCGTTGATTAAGATAAATATATAAAGCCACCTGTATAGACCTTCGAAAATGGAGGCTATCACACCAAAACATCTGCCCCAAAGAACTGAATATGGAAAAGGGTACTTCACTATATAAACCCGAAGGACGACAGCCATATCTCATTCACAAAAAGGGAAATTTCTAGATATTGATATACTTGCAAAATCAGTTATACATTGATCACGTATGGACATACAACAAGTGAACAAAGTTGAGCAGCCATGTGCTGCACCAACATATGTTGATAAGCATAAACTCTATCATCCCACATCATTCTTAAAAGCTCTTATGTTGCCCTAGTTACAATTAACCAAAAGTTCATTCTTCATACCAGCCTTTAAAAGAATCCAAACAGGGTCCTTTCTGTCCAAGGTTGAGAGGATGACCTTTATTTTCTAATAGAAAACCAACTAAATTACCAAAACACTAACTATGGCATGCTTCAATCTTGGCAACCTAAGGCAGACCATAACACTGTCCAGTTCAACCAGTAAAATGCTTTAGTGAAAAGTATTAAAGTGGTTGCCAAGCCAATATTAGAAGATTGCCCAACATAAACCAAACTTCAATATATATTTGTTGCCCAGTTTAGGAGCACACATGAAATTCTAAGTTGTATAGATGACTGGTTGCACTTTGTGGAAAGTCTTTGTTTGATTAAGTTTCTATTAATGCATACATGGGCTCTTCATCATAACAAATTAGTTTATAAATCTGTCACTGTTTGAATCAGATTAGAGTTTTAGATATTAATTTGATATGTATATTATATAAGTCATAGCAGACAAAATAAACAGCAAAGGTTTTATAGAGATCCTTTTATCAGTCATTCATTGAATGGTAAATGACTATGAGGGAGACTGACAATCTAATTTTTTGTTTAACATAACATGAGAAGATAATTTAATAGGTAAATATTAAATCAAAGTTAATTTTACTAGTTAAATGAATTTGACTCTTTCAGAGACATATCAAACTCGTAAAGAATAATATTATAACTGAAATGGTATCACATATTTTAGAACATAAAAAAATGACGAGTTTAGAGAAAGGGAGTATTAGTCATAAAAAATTGGCCAAGCCAGTCAAAGTGGTTAACCTGGACAGCAGATAATTTCAATTGTCTCACTGGACAAGGATTGTGGAACAAACACAAGTTCACAACAGAAGCGGCTAGTGTTCTGTAGAGCAGGGGACCGAGCCAGTAACATAAAGGCCTACACCTAGATAAGTTCAATACCTACATATCATCCAGTAGAAAAGGATAGAAATGCATTCACTATGTTAAAACAAGCTTCACACAAAACGCAGAGAGAACCACTGACATACTTATTCGAGCATCACCAGCTACTTACTTCCACTTTCTACCTGGTAAGTATGCTTTTACTTCATTTTTTGTTGGTATACAGCAATGCGCAAGATAAACCAAACTCAAAAAAGTTAAGCTTCCCTCTCATCTTCCATATGATCCATAACAGCAACATCACCAATGTAAAAGTTATATTACTTAAATGTTTACTGTACTGCTTGTAAATCAGCAATGTAAGAAAATATTACTAAACACTTTCAGGTCTTTTCAAAAGATTCAACACATGAAACTTCTTATCCTAAACTATTCATACATTATTCTATGTTTGATGGTGTTCAACTTCAAGATGAAGTGATATTTTGTACCTACATTTCTTGTTTTTCCACCTTGCTTTTTCCCCTCATCTTGTTAATTATTTCCTCCAATATTCAAATAATTGACCCTGAGTCACATCCCTTTGCCAGGTTAACTGCAATGTGTATGATAACTATGCCTACCAAAAAGGACAAGCTGCAAAATGATATCCTTCTCAGACATGAGAAATCCTGCTTTTGATAAACAGGCTCCCATTTGAATCTGAGGTTTCAGCTGAATGGAAGTTCAACTGGATATCATATCCCTCTTTCAGGTTTAATTGCAATAACTTTCATAACTATTCCAAGTAAAAGAACAAGCCACACAAAAGTTCCTTCTTACATAAGCCAGACATCACAAATCACACTAGGATGAATAACTGCTATATTACTCTGTGTTTGAACATAGTAAGGAACCAACCCAACTAGCAAAAAGCATTAAGTTGGTAACTCTGCTAAACTAACTAATGAATTAATATGCATGGAGATGCTTCTTGGTCATATTTGATGTTTCCGAGCATCCCATTACAAATCCAATGCAAGAAAATAGAAAATTAAAAACAAAAGAGGGGATAAATCAATTCATCAAAAAAAAAAAAAAAATTGCTCCCTCCATCCCATTTTATGTGACACCCTTTGACTTAGCACGGTGTTTAAGGAAAAAAAGGAAGACTTTTGAAACTTGTGGTCTAAACAATTCTTAAATATTTGTGTATTTTCATTAAGGGTAAAAGGGAACTTTTAAAGTTAAATTGTTTCTAATTAGAATAAGGTGATATTCTTTTTGGGACAGACTAAAAGGAAAAGGTGCCACATAAAATGGAACAGGGGGAGTATAATAATGACTAAAGCAAACCCACCTTCCATCTAACACATCTAAAACAATTAGTCCAAATCGATCAATAAATTCATGGTAAGTTCTGCGTGTGGGATAACCTGCCAAACTTATGCGCACAGCCTCGAGAACACCCTGCAATGTATCAAATTACCGTTAAATGAGAAAATTGCATTCAAGAGAACACATATGCACGGCCTTTTTATTTTCAAATGGTTAAGAAATGGACTTTGAGGCATGAAGTCAGCAGAAGAAAGCAATATATAAAGTCAGTTCCCCAAAAAGTTAGACACATCAGTGTGACCTAATGGAAGAGACAATATTGGTTAAAGAAATCAATACGATAAAGAGACACCTAATTCACTCTATCACGCTCTAGTCAAAGCTAATGAAATGTGTAACAAGAAGCATAACAAACATTCATACGTTCATTGAAGCTTTTTCTATGAAGGAACTTAGCTTCTCACTTTGAAACAAGGAAAGTAAAGAAGCTGAGGATATTGATTAAAAGCGCCACGGAAACGAAAGTATTGAAAGAGAAAACAAAAGCAAACTGTTCTACTAACCAACAATTTAAGAATTGAAATGAGTTAAAAGAGAAAAGATGACCAAGCAGGAAAATAGCAAGAAGCTATTAAAACAAGAACCCTACTAAAAAGAAAATAGGCAGGTAACTGATAAGAAAAAAATCCATCTATCCAATAACACTCCAAAATAGAATCAGAGAATAATAGGCAAATCATGAAGACCAACGAAAGAAAATTAAGTATGTGAAGTAATCAACGAAGCTAGCATGAAACAAGATCAGCTTTGCTGCCACGCGTTCCACTATAATAACACATGCCAGAACCAAGATCAAATAGCATAAAGCAACTCCATGTAAAAAAAAAATCATATCTTATCAGTAAGATGACTGAAATCTGAAGAGCCGAAATATATGGCAACAAACAAATTCTATATCAACTAACCCCACAACGCAGTTGGTGCAGGATGCTGACATTCTCAAACTTTTGAGGCCGATTCAGAGAATTTGGCTTCACACAACGAATATAGTGTGGTTCTGTTGTGCTGAGTGTCTCCATCAGAGCTTGAAGTTGTTGCTACAGAGAAGAAGAAGTGAGGGACAACATAATCTAACAAATACATTATATATATCTAATCCAACCTTTGCAACAGCTGCTCAAGGTGGTACTTATGCACAACCAAACACCAACCTTCACACATAATCATTTAGTTGTGACTTACAAATCAATACACCAGAAATTCAGAAAAAATGCACATCGTAAGGCCAAGATTAAAAGAATTATGGAAGACAAAGTTCAAACCCTAAAGCTTTTTACACAAACCACAGTATGCCAATGACACATTACAAGTAAATGCATGTCTTCTCATCTATAAAGATGAAACAAATATCACTTTCTATAACTCTCTATAGATGTATACAACAATGCAGAATATACAAGATATATGCCCCACTTACATAGGCATGCTATCAATACAGTAGGAATCAATGCAATATTCATGTTACCCTACTTTAACAACACATGCTCCATTTGTTTCAGTTCTTAATCCTAAAGACTATAAAATCCACTCCATGAAAGATTTTGACTGGCTAGAAAATTTAAAAACACCATCCGACCTATCACTATCGTTTTACTCTTTAAAATTTAAATAAAGAGGTGATACTTAACACCAGAGTATATCAATCATATTGAGGAGAAATTATGACATGTTTAGGCTAAAAGATGTCCAACGCCCTGCATCAATGCGAGCAATCAATTTATGTCAGTTCCACCAAATGATGACAAAAAAAACTTGTAAACGCTTAGCTTGTGATGTTAATTGATGTGGAAGATAACAAGTGCAGATTAGAATAAGCTTCATACCTTGAACCGAGAAGCTACTGAAGAGAACTTGTATGATGACCTAGAAGATTCTTCTCCAAGGGAGGGAAAAAGATCAGCAATAAAAGGACACTCCGAAGAAGATAACAGATTACGGTGTTCTACCACAACATAATCACGATTTTTATCTAAAAATGTTTCTGTCTTGTATGTGACCTACAAAAAAGTACTTAAACATTAGTAAAAATAGCAATCACTCTCTTCAAGAACATAAACTGAGGTTACAAATGTCTCTTAGTTTGACATGCCTTGCCAGCATAATGGGAGATGGTAAAATCTGTTTCATAAAATTTTGCCTTCTCTAATCGTGGATGCCCCCGAAAATTCTGGAACAACTTATTTGTGAAAGTTTGATGTGTAGACTTTGGAAACATGCTGCAATGGTGAATACATCAAGATAAGGAGATGTCACACCCATAATTTCTAAAAGAGAATAAACTTAAACAAATCACATGGATGTATTTTATACCAAGCTTCATCCAGAAGAGCAATTATCCCAATAGGCTTCTGCAAAACACATTCGACATTAAGTCAAAACAAAAGGTCCAGCTTCACAATAGAGATTGAGCAGTTTTTAAAGTGAATACCGCAAAAACGCAAAACACAACTAGGTTCACGAGACTGGAAGCTCAATGCGTGAGTGAAGAAAATTAGAAACTACCAAACACAAGTGAATTTAGCAATATAATAATCAACTTGCAATTAAAAATAATTTCAGCATTCAATATAAAATAATGTCATTGGTAATCCAATTTCTCAAAGTTTTGATTCAATGAACCAACCACTTCACATTGAGATCACTTAGAACATCAATTATTTAAACTGCACACTTCTCGACAGCACATGTTTCAACCATGAAGCAGTAACCCCTCGCTTTGCATTCTTTCATCTTTAATAAAGCTGGATAGAAGATAAATCAAAATGAAATAAACCATATAAACTTCTAACAGTGATGCAGTTCACATTTCCAATATCAACTATGTTCTACATCTGCATAATGTGTTTTTGGAGGAGGTAATTTGGTTTCTTGGAAGAGTAAGCAACAAAATGTTGTTGCTCAATCTAGTGCAGAAGCAGAACATCGACACTTAGCGACTTCTTGAGCTAGTTTGGATCAAATAGTTGCAAGAGGAATTAAAATTTGGACGAATCAATCGGACGGAACCTGTGCGTGATAATCAAGTGGCCCTTCATTTTGCATCAAATCCAGTATTTCATGAGAGGACAAAGCAAATTAAAATTAATTGTCACTTTGTTAAAGAAAAGATACTCTCAGGAGATATTGTTACGAAATTTATGAAGTAAAGTAATCAATTTGCCGATATTTTCACCAAGTCCCTCATGGGCCCTCGTATTAGTTACATCTATCAACTTTGGTGCATAAAATTTATATGCAGTAGCTTGATAGGTAGTAAATAGGAATAGGATTATACAGTCTCCTACATGGAAAAGGATTGTAATATAGTGTCTATATTAAGGGCTCAGTGTTATAATGTAGTCAACATAGTTCAATAATATTTTCCCCTTTATTTCTCACAGTAGTCAAGAAAGTTGCATTGAGGTAGAAGACACATTTTTACAAGTAAATTATGCTTGTAAATAGATATGGCGCATCTGCAGCTTATCGAGGACATGACCTTAAATAGGAGAGGTATGGAGGTCACATATGAGGGTAAAAGGTTAGTAGGTTGTTGCAAGGTGTTCTTGTTACTAGCCTATCCAGTCTTTACCTAGATAGAGCTACATGTTGGTCGTAGCATTAGCATATTCATGTAGTCTTTGGTTTCAAGTTTCTGATTATCACTTGTGATTTGCCATGTCTAGGTGACTACACCTTGTAGTTAATGTTATGGTTTCTTGATTACTACTTTGCCATTAGCATGTTTTCTTTTGATTACTGCTTTAATTTGCTTGAGCCGAGGGTCTTTCAGAAACAATCTATCGGCCTCGGAGAGGTAGTGGTAAGGTTTGTAAATAATCTACCCTCCCCAGACCCCACTTTGTGGGATTTCACTAGGTTTGCTGTTGTTGTACATGTACATCTGTAAAACTAAAGAAATTTACAGATTTACAAGAACACTAAAGAAATTTAGAACATCCAAGTTTGCAAGCTTTCTTACATGAATAAGTGGTATAAAAAGTTTAACACACAATATCAGCTGACAACTTTACACAAAAATTCGTTGTCCTTGCAGTAGATTGCTCCTTCAGATTAAGCAAATCAATTTGAAGATCTCAACCACATGACAAGATCAATCATCTACTTGTATACCAGAACATTCTGATAGAGTTGCATATGTTGTTTCATTTGTCGCATCAACAAATTGATAGTAGAGTCTACTGTATAAGTAAGAAATAACATGCAAGAAATTTTCATAAAACAGATCATGAGGAAAAAAGTGTGGAACCTTTTCAATTAGATCCAAAACATCTTGGTTGTCTATAAATTCAATGTAACTCCAATTGATCTCCTCTTTCTGATATTCTTCTTGTTCCATCTTGAATACATGCTAAAAATTCAACAGGATAGATATAAATAAGTAAAGGGTGAAAGAAGAAAAACTGAAACTTAGAAGGCACAATAGCAAGCTTGTAATAAGATTGATAAGATCTCTAGTTCTTTTATATAAGGGTAACTCACCCTAGACCCCTTACCTCATTAAAATGTTGCTGAAGCTTTTCATTTGCAAAATTGATGCAGAATTGCTCAAAGCTGTGCATTGCATAGTGAAGATAAATCAGTTAGTGGAATGTTCAGGTACAAATATCCAGCTATCGCAACGTTAGAGACCAAGATCCTTCTCAAAAGTAAAGCTATGAGAAGCATCCCCAGATATCCCAATCAAAAGTTATAACAAATCACAGGAATCTACAACATTGAGTTCAAAACACACATTGAATTTGTTCTAATTGTGTGTTTCTTCTGTTTCAGGCTAACAACATACCTAGAAAAATTCCACAAGTGAGGCCTGGGAAAGGCAGAACGTGTGTAGACCTTACCACTACCTCGTGAAGGTAGAGAGGTAGTTTCCAAAAGACATTTGGGTAAAGTGCAACAATCCAAATATAAAGAAGGAGGAGACACTAAAACTCTATTATCTTTTTCGGGCTAAATTTTACAAAAAAGAATTAACTAATGGAATTACAAGTGTGCGTGTTTTTTTTGTTTGTTCTATTCTTTAGATACAATGCATATTTATTCTAATTAGTAATTATGTACCTTTTCTTTATCTAGCCAAATCTATAAAAAAGAACTTGGATAGACCTCCATTGCTTTTAGCCATCTAAAAGGTTTGACCTGAAATAATGTAGATCCAGCTTAGTTTTCTTTTTGTTTCATATTTAGATGCAAAGACTATTTATTCCTTGTTACCTTCTCCAAAAAAAAAAATATTCCAACTGTGTACTTTTTCTTTTTCAAGAAATCTCTCGAAATCAGAATTTAGAGCTCTATTATTTTGAGCCAAATAAAAGTTCAAAATATTAAATTTTCAATTGTGCATTTCTTTTTATTTCATCCTTTAATGCAATGAACTGTGCACTTCCTCTCTTTCAGGAAAAAGAAGAAAAAAGAAAAGAAGAACTTGGGTGACACTCCATTATCTTTAGTCAAATAAAAAGGTCAGCTGATATAATGGAGTTCCAAACAGTTCTTTTACAAATTTGGCACAAGAAATTAACCAAAATATTAATGAATAAAGTTCATCTTGTTCAAGACAACCATAACCACCCATCTTGTTCATCACTTCATTTTATAAAGAAACTTGTACAAGTGTGAAATCCTAATGCTAAAAACATTATTCTTCTGCCTAATTTCTAAATGCATCGAAGTCCCAGGACTCCATTGCAACATTAAGTAAGGAGTGGCCTTTGTAAGAAAACGAAAAAGACTTCGAAAGAAGGCTTGTCTAACCCCTCAAAATAGTTAGGGTCATAGGGATAGGACTAAAAAAGTCAAGTCTTATCTTAATCGTGCAAGTTTTTTTGTGTGCACATTTGCTTTCATGTTCTAAGATGCAACTTAACAGCTTTTCAATGCATTCCCTAGCTGAATAACTTATCTTAGTTTGCCTTTTAGGTTCTTGCGCCTTATCCACCTCATTGAGGCAATTACCACTCAATGATAGCTGGAATGTGATCTTTGCCTTCTTATCTGGATCTGTCTAGACTTTCTCATCTCATGCAAAGTGCTAACTATCAAAGGAAGGGTATGGAGTTGATCCTCAAACCATAAGGATACAGCTCATTCTTGGTGAAAGAGAGCATAAATAGTAAATCAAAGTTTCAACTCTCAAGGCTCCAATTTCTTATTACCTTATTCTCAAGTTCCCCAGCTTCTATAAAAAAAAACAAATTATGACAAGGGGAACTCCCAGCCACTACTCTTTGGGCACAGGGTAAACTTTTGCCCCTATGCACTAGCTTGCAGACCACACATGAGAGGTAACCCGCATTAAGCAAGCCTGATATAACGAGCTCGACCTAGAAAGCAAACTCTTGCTTTCGCTGGCAAGGGGTTTCGAACTTGAGACCTCCAACATGGAAGTCTCCGGCCCAAACCACTGGGCCACCCCAGAGGGTTCCCCAGCTTCTATAATTTTTTTTGACAAAGGTAACAAATTTGTATATAAACCATCAACACTAAAGGCTAGAAACCAGATTTACATCAAAAGGCTAACAACAGATGCAGCCTCAAGCAGCTCACAAAAAACTAATTTCTGCTTCTTACAGAGAACCTAAGATATCTACTATAGCTATAGGATCATTTACATATTTGGAACTGCACCAATAACAAAAAGTGATAATACAGTTCATTTTCACCCTATGTA
>JAABOM020000103.1:12136217-12234638 GCA_011800125.2 Solanum clarkiae
CTTTTGAGTAATAAAAATCTCTTCTCCTCCAAAATCTATTTAATTTTCTCCTCCTCTCAAATATTCTCCTCCCAACATATTCATTAGACAACTGTTAAAAAATATTTATGTACTTAATGTAATGTTGATGGGGATAATGACTAATGCAGTTTCATTTAAGAGCTGACATATCTTTATGTCAACTAAACTCCAGCAAATGAATATTATTTCAAGTTAATTCATTTACGTACACATCCAAATGTTACAATTAAGGATTGTGAACAGAGGAAACCATGACGACAAACCTTGAGGCACCCTACTAAGAGGCTAACTGATGAGAAGCACTCACTTCTAGTGCTGAAGAAGCAATGAACATGCAGTGAGAAACCTTCAAGATCTCATGGAGAGATTTGTGAATCCAAAGAGAGCAATGAGAGAGAGAAGAGAGAGAAGTGTTTCTTCTATTTCAACTTGAAGAAGAAGTCAAGCAATACAAGGACTTTACTGTACATCCTTATATACACAGACATATCTTTATCTACTTTAAACAATTTTAATCAATAACTAACTACTTTCTAACCAACTACTAACCACACTTATCATGTTAACCAAATATTTAATCATCCAACTAACCACTTCCGCTACTTTCAACATCCCCCTTCAAGCTAGGTTGTGTAAAGAGATTCAACACTCCTAGCTTGCACAGGAGGTATTTATGTTGTGTTCCATTTAGACTCTTAGTGAACAAATTTGCCTCTTGATCCTTTGATGCCACATGAAGTATTCTAATTGTTCCATCTTGAATCCTCTCTCTGATGAAGTGTAAATCTATCTCAATATGCTTGGTTCTTTCATGAAAAATAGGTTTTTCTGCAATCTGAATTGCAGCTCTACTATCACTGAACAGCTCAACTGGAGTCTTCATGTCTACCTTCAATTCCTTGCAGATTCCCACCAGCCAAATGGTTTCTGAGACAGTTGTAGCCATACTTTTGTACTCTGCTTCTGCTGAACTCCTAGAGACTGTACTCTGCTTCTTGGACTTCGATGAGATTAAGGAACTTCCCAGCTTCACCACATAGCCAGTTGTTGATCTTCTTGAATTGGGACACCCTGCCCAGTCTGCATCAGAGAATGCAGTTAACTATGTTGCCTTCTTTCAGCTCAACATAATTCCCAGCCCTGGTTCATTCTTTATATACCTCACTATCCTGTATGCTGCCTCCATGTGAGATTTCTTGGGCCTCTGCATAAACTGACTAAGTATGTGCACTGCATAGGTGATATCTGGTCTGGTCATAATCAAGTAGAGCAACTTCCCAATCAACCTTTGATATGGTCCTGGATCATCTAGTTCAATGTCTTCTACCAGTCCACCCACATGCTCATCATACTCTATTGTGGTTAGCTTGTTGTTGCATTCCATTGGAGTGCTTGCTGGTTTGGACCCTGACTGTCCCAACTCATGTATCAACTCAAGTGCATACTTCCTTTGGTTCATGAGAATTCCCTCCTTTGATCTTGCTATCTCAATCCCAAGAAAGTACTTCATTTCTCCCAAGTCTTTGATCTTAAACCTCTTTTGTAATGTTGCCTTAGATTCTTGGATCAATATGTGATCATTCCCTGTGATCAGCATATCATCAACATACACTAGGACAATCACTATACTATTTCCCTTTTTTTCTAGTGAACAAAGAGTAATCAAAGAGACTTTGTGTGAATCCTGAACTGGTTAGGACCTCAACAAGCTTCAAGTTCCATTGTCTTGAAGCTTGTTTTAGTCCATACAGAGACCTGTGCAGTCTACATACTTGTTTGTTCCCCCCTTGACTGCCATGACCTGGAAGTGGTAACATGTAGACTTCTTCTACCAAGTCACCATGAAGGAATGCATTGTAGATGTCCATTTGATGGAGACACCACTGATGTGCAGCAGCCACAGCAAGGACCAGCCTGACAGTGACCATCTTGACCATAGGAGAAAAGGTTTCTTGATAGTCTAAGCCCTCCTTTTGGTTATATCCTTTTGCAACCAGTCTGGCTTTATATCTCTCCACAGTACCATCAACCTTATACTTCACCTTGAACACCCATCTGCAGCCTATAGGATTCTTGCCAGAAGGAAGATTAATCATGGACCAAGTGTGATTATCCTGCAATGCATCCAGCTCTAAGTTAATGGCAGCCACCCACTGGGGATCTATGATGGCCTCAGCATATGATTGAGGTTCTTTAATGGGAGTAATCTTGGATAGGTAGGCTTGATAGTGAGGACTAAGGTTGGTGTGTGATATGTGAGACTGCATAGGATAGAGACAAGTGGATGTGTTAGCTGTACCTGGCTTGCTACAGACATAGTCATGCAACCAGCGGGGTGGATTTCTGGTTCTGTTGGACCTTCTGGGAATAATGGTGTAGGGTGAAGGAGGTATCTCAGTAGGAGATGGAAGTGTGTGTGTTAAGGGTGAAGGTTCAGACTGAGTGGGAGGATGAGGTGGTGTGGATGTTGGAATGGTTGGGGGTTCTAGATTGAGTGTTGTGAGGACACCATTTGGGAATAGCCGTAGATTTTAGTCTTTGAGTAGTTGAAAGGGAAAGATGTGTTCTCTGATCACCACATCTCTGCTGACAAAAATATGTTGGAGAGCATGTTGAAGAGCTTGTAGCCCTTTTATGTGGAGGAATATCCTATCAAAACAGCTGCAATAGATCTTGGAGAAAACTTATCCCCATTATGCAATGTGGTTGCAAAACATAAACAACCAATAGTTCTCATGTGATGTAAGGATGGTGTTCTACCATGAATTACCTCAAAAGGAGATTTGCCAGACAACACCGGCATAGGCAGCCTATTGATTATATAGACAGCATTTAAAACACACTCACTCCAGAATTTTATTGGTAAGAAGCCTTGTAATCGAATAGCTCTAGCAACCTCCAATATGTGTCTATGTTTTCTCTCAACCAGTCCATTTTATTGAGGTGTGTGGACACAAGAGCTTTGATGAACAATACCAAGAGAATTAAATAAACCAAAATAGTGGGAATCGAAAAATTCAGTACCATTGTCACTTCTAAAAGTCTTCACTTGTGTACCAAACTGAGTCTTTAGCAATGTAAAGAACTATCTAAGGATGACAACATCACTCTTCATTCTCAACATATACACTCATGTCATTCTACTAGAATCATCTACTAGAGTAAGGAAAAACCTGAAACCATCATGACTAGCAACTCTATATGGACTCCAGACATCTCCATGTATGACAGATAGGATGTCATTACTTCTACTAGGATTGCTGGGGAATGGCAGTTTGGTTTGTCTAGCCAGTGGGCAGATGTCACAATTCTGAATGGCATGAGAGTTTCTCCTGATCTTCAGTGCATGAATTTGTTGCATCACTTTGATGGGAGCATGTGCAAGTCTTTTGTGCCATGTTTCCACATCTCCAGCTTTATCTACACTGTTATTATTGATTAGGTTGGCAATTATTGTCTTGATACTTCCTTCTTTCTTTATTGGGAGCTGAATGTAATACAATCCATCAACTTCTCTACCAATCCCCTTCACTTCCTGCAGGACACAAAGGTCAGGGAAAAAAATGACAGCACTCTTTAAGTCTTTGGTTAGCCTGGACACTGACAACAAATTATGCTTAAACTCAGGAATGCATAACACATCTGTGATAGTATCTCCATTATGTAACTTGCACTTTCCCACATATGCTATGTCAAGTGCACTACCATCTGGCAAATATACTCTCTTAATGTTTGCTTTAGTAATCTGACTAACTCCATCCAGCATCTCCTTACTATGAACCATATGATTGGAAGCTCCTGAGTCTATTATCCACTTCTTAAGAGCTACATTGTTAGTAGCTAAGAAAACTTGATGCATACCTGTCTTGTCTAAATCAAGTGGTATTTCTTTGTGGAGCAGCTTCAAGATTTGATTATATTGTTCATATGTAAACATCATTCCACCTCTTTAATTTGAACTATGTGCAGATTGAGAATTCTCTGTCTGTGCTGAGCTTGTCACTGCATTTGTTGTGTATTGTGATGGATATGCACTCTTCTTCTTCTATTTGTGATCTGTTGGATATCCATGGATCTTGTAACATGTATCCCTTGTATGACCTTTCCACTTGCAATAATCACAAAACAAATATGTACTCTTCCCTTTATAATTCCCTTTATCATAACTAGTCTGATTTCCTTTGGTTGATTGTCCAGATCCTCCAACACTTTACTGATTCAGCCCTGTTCTATTGCTGAAAAAAGCTGTAGCACTTAATTCTTCAGCTGTTTTTCCTAGATTTCTTTTATTCTCTTCAGATATCAACATTGCATAAGCCTTGTTGATGTTAGGAATTGGTGTCATCATTAGGATCTGACTCCTAGCTTGTGTATATGTCTCATTTAACCCTGTCAAGAACTGCAACAGTCGCTGGTATTGATGATGTTCCACATATCTTCTGGATCCTGCACATTCACAGCTAGGACACGACACTAGTGAATCAAACTCCACCCACAGGTCCTTCAATTTGGTGAAATAGCTTGATATGGTCAATGTCCCCTGGGTTAATGTTGCAATCTCCTTGTGCAATTGAAAAACTCTAGAACCATTCTCCTTGTCAAACCTCTCTTTCAAATCATTCCAAACTGTGCATGCATTAGAAGCATAGGCTACACAGCTAATCAATTCTTTGCTCATAGAGCTCATGGTCCAGGAGAGCACTATAGTATTCACTTTCTCTCACAGATCATGAAGCGACTCATCGAACTTCTCCTTCGTATGTCTCCCTTCAACAAACCCCATTTTACTCTTCCCTACAAGTCCAATCCTCATAGATCTACTTCATAGGGCATAGTTTTCTGGACCAATTGAAAAGAGATGAGAGAGCTACCTAGTCTATCACATGCTTGCAAATACAAGGGATGATTTGCATCTATAATTGTGTTTGTCCTGACAGCTCCACCGGCTCTTTCAGCTGCATTCTGTCCGGCATCCGCCATTGTTGACGAACTCGAATCCTAACTGAAATTTGACCTAGCTGCTCAAGACGAGAAATTGTCTCCAATTTCGCTAACCTGCTCTGATACCATGATGAGAAGCACTCACTTCTAGTGCTGAAGAAGCAATGAACATGCAGTGAGAAACCTTCAAGATCTCATGGAGAGATTTGTGAATCCAAAGAGAGCAATGAGAGAGAGAAGAGAGAGAAGTGTTTCTTCTATTTCAACTTGAAGAAGAAGTCAAGCAATACAAGGACTTTACTGTACATCCTTATATACACAGACATATCTTTAACTACTTTGAACAATTTTAATCAATAACTAACTACTTTCTAACCAACTACTAACCACACTTATCATGTTAACCAAACATTTAATCATCCAACTAACCACTTCCACTACTTTCAACACTAACACAGAACTAAGTTTGCTCAACCAAGGGATAATTCCTCATTAATCAATACTGCAAGCTTAATTAACATATGAATTAAGTTAATTCATATGTCCATCTTATTTAATAAATTTTGCAAATATCTAAAGTGAAATAAACTTGAATGCAACAGAATACAGTTTAGAAAGAATGGATTACAATTTTGATCGTACCTCGCTCTGCTGGATGAGTTGCATGACAAGGAGAACTGAGCCAATACCCACACAGATTTGGATTTCCTATGAAGCTTTTTGGAACATAACAAAGGAAAAAAGAATGAGAAACTAAGAACTAAATACCAATAAATCTTTGTGACTCGTGTAAACTTGACACATGACGATGAAGTTCAGTGAATGGAAATCTTGATAGCTCCACTTACCTGTCTGGTGAAAATCTAGAGAAATTATTGCCTGTTGGAATATTCCCTCCCAGATTATTGTATGAGACATTTCTGTCAAGATACAATTGATTAGATATCACTCATTCACAAAAACATTTCTTTGTGCCAGTGTGATACCACTAGCTTGAACTCACAGGACATTTAGACTAAGACAACTGGCCAACGTCATCACATCGCCTGTTAAATTGTTGTTTTCCACCTTCCTGTTGATTATTTTGTAGAACTAGTCAGGCCTCAAGCAAAATAAGACAATGGAATGCTGCATTTGAATCGCGTGCACTAATGCAAGAACAAGCAAAACTGCAGCACCACCAAAGTAATGAACATATGTAGCCAGATCATATGAACAATAGCTGAGAATGGCATCCAAAATTTAACTTCTAATCTACCTTCCATGTTTAGAAGTTCTCAACTTATTCACTATACAGATTTTTACCAACTAAAACTCCACCCTAGTACAACTAAAAAATAGCTGCCAATGGTAACAGGTCTGAAATTGAATCTAAAGTACATACAGCAAGTACAGATTTTGAAGCTGGCCAAGTTCCTGAGGTATGGGACCAGAGAGGTGATTGCTTGACAGATCACTACAATTAAAGAGTGTGGTCAAAAAGCTGAAAATCAGGCACACTATAAATTTAAAATAACTGAATTTATCAAGGTTCCATACATCTCCATGATGCTCCTTAAATTGCCAAATTCAGCTGGCAAGTATCCATTTATTTCGTTCTTGCTTAAGTTCCTACAGCATTCACAAAAGAAATGTAAGTAGAATAGATATATTATGATAACTTAACAACCTGACGGCTATACTCACAGTTTAAGAAGATGTTCCAAATCACCGAGAGAAGAAGGTATAGTACCACTGATCCTGTTGTTTGACAAGTCCCTAAGCCACCAATGTAGAAGACTTCTTAAACTGACAAAAAAGTGCTTCTTCCGCAGCCATAATTTCAAGGAGAGAAATAAAAGCAGATGAAAAAGTTTGCGCTTACAATGTATCTACATTCCCAATACGAGAAAGCTCAATTGGAATTGGGCCTTTGAGGTTGTTAGAGGAGAGATTCCTGAAGCAATTAACAAAAAAGAGATACTCAGTGTTCAAGGCATGCAGAATAAGCAATTGAAATTCACATAACTAGATGATGCAGTGGCTCTAACTAAGCAAGTTAACAACCATAATGTTTATGACTTGAGAGCTAAGAGCTGACAGTAGATATGATTCTTCATGCATGGATAAGCTAGTAATGATTCAAGAGCAAGATTGACAATGAATTTCTGCAATAATACAACATCAGTAAAATTTAAATATACAATTCGTACGGCAAGTTTACAATCTTCCTTGACAGCAGCACGAATGGGTAGCATGATCACTTAGATATCCTTACAAGTATTTCTCTAGAAGATAAAATCAGAAAGTAACTAGAACTTACAGATAGGTCATACTTTCCAGCTTCTGAAATGCGGGTGGAATTGTTCCATTCAATTTGTTTCCATGAACGTTGCTGCAACCAAATCAGGTGTCAATAACTTCCAAACAAGCATGTCGTGCATAATCGAAACACACTGGACATAAACACTTACAGACTATTCAAACTGGTACATGAACTAAGATTGGAGGGTATGGGCCCATCAAGGTGGTTGTTTGCAACATTTCTGAAACATACCACATAAGTAAATCAAAAATGCTGTAAACAAGTCCAAGGTAGAAGATTAACAGAAATGGGATTTACAAGTCAAACAACTCCGTCAGCTTTCCAAGTTCTGGTGGTATGCCTCCAGTAAGTTGGTTATCATTCAATTCCCTGCAAATTACCATCTTTGAGATTGAGAAAAGTTTCTCTAGTGAAAATTCTCAAAACATCTTCTATCAATCAAATCTGTGATTGCCCAAAAGGCTCACTAAGTAAACAAAGCCTTATAAGCATTCATTAAAAAGGGCCTGACAGGATGAACAAAACCACGCCAAAGAAATAGATTGATAGAAAGTGTTCATACAAGTAGTGGAGCTTTGTCATATTTCCAAGCTCTGGAGGAATGGAACCAGATAGTTTGTTCCCATGCAAATACCTGCAATACAAAATGAACTTACAGTACATCAATCCAGTACACAACTTAACAACAACAACAACATATCCAGTACACAACTTAGGAAGCACAAAATGATCCAAGTTGCTTTTAATTTAAATGTTGTAGAACTAACAATTTCTCCGTGTAGGTCAAATTCCCAAGAATTGAAGGAATTGTTCCACTCAACAAATTGCAGCTTAAGTCCCTGGATGTGAAAGGGTCAAAAGCTTAAATAACAAATACATTATTTGGTTTCCTAGAAATCTCATTCATGACTCAGTAGCATCGGATGGAGATAACAAGACACAAAACACTCACAGAACTGCAAGAGCCTGCATCAATCCAATGACGGAAGGGATCTGCCCTGAAAGGCGATTACCTTGCAAAGACCTGAAATGATGGAAGTAAACTTCAAATAGTAACCATATAATGTGTTGGTGATGAACAGAAGCAACATAAGCTTACAAGGTAGCTACTTGCAGGAAACCAATATTGAAAGGAATCTCTCCAGTCAACACATTATAAGACAAATCCCTGACCACCCAAAACAAGGGTTATGCCAATGAAACATAATAAATAAAACAGTCAAACTTCATTCATTTATTTTAGATACTTACAGAACCTGGAAGGAAGTACAGTTGCCAATGTTTTGAGGAATGGAACCAGTTAAACTATTATTTCGAACATCACTGCACAAATCAACAAATGATGGTTAATTTAACACCTCAAGGGGCTAAAGTAAGATCTTAAGAACAAAAAATTACAAACTTACAAGAACCACAGGCCAGTGAGCTGACACATATCAGGAGAAAGTGATCCACCCAAGTTGTTACCACGCAGTCCCCTAATTGTATAAAATCATACAACAGATATGTTCATCCATGTGAAGTCGTAGTTAGCAAAGGTATTCTAGAAACTTGGAAGAAGAGGACCACTGGATTAAAACACTTACAAATACTGCAGGACTTCGTTCCAGTATATCAGCCGAGGAATTTCTCCACTTAACTTATTTTGAGCCAGGTCCCTGAAGGAAGAACTTGGATTAAATTGATATAATCCTTAATCTCACAGCATAGTGACAAAACAGAAGACAATATACTTACAAGATTTTCAAATTTGGGATCTGGGACAATGTTGATGGAATTGGGCCAATCAACTGATTATTTTTTAAAATCCTGAGTTGATTTAAGACAAGCATGATTACTTGACAATCTTAGAAAGCAAATACTAGAACACCTAGAAGAAACGGCAGAGTATCAAAACTTACAGATTTTCCAGTTGCTTAAGTTTTGATATGGAAAAGGGAATATCACCATAAAGCTCATTGAAGGATAGGTCCCTAAGGGAAAAAATGGTTACTTATTTTCCAAATAATAACATAAGAATGGTCCATCATTAACTTGGTAAGAACGAAGAAGAATTTCAAACTTACAAGGTTTTCAGTGCTGAACAATCACCAATCTCATCTGGTATCTGGCCAGAAAGGCGATTTCCTCTTACATCACTATTGACAGAACCAAAAAAATAAAAAAAATAAAAAATTAACCAGCATTGGCTATACATATACACTATGTCAAAAGATCAATTGAAAAGGGAAAATGTGGGCAAACGGGTGAAGATTTTACATAGTTATTAGGTCTTTGAGCTGTCCAATTGCAGGAGACAACTCCCCTTCAAGATTTAAACTCGAAAGATTACTGCAAGATGGTCAATAAAACAAAATTTAAAAAGATTAGCACTTTAAAGTAAAGAATCCCAAATGGTAATGTGGCAAATGTGTTTTTTGAAGTTGTGTCTTACAGTGCAACAATATTGGAGGTGACATTGTCACAGGTAACACCTCTCCAGGCACAGTAATCAGATGAAGGAGAGTCTATCCAGTCATACAACACATTCTCCACGTCTCTAAATGACTTCTTAATCTCCAACAATGCAGAACCTGTTATAATAATGAGACAAAAAATAAACATTAACAAATGACAACTACTACAAACGTGGGATTAATCAAAACACCATTTAAAAAATGATTAAAATATAGAAAGGACACATTTTTTAACATTTAACAAAACATAAAGTCAAAAAAAAGAAAAAAAAACATAAGAAGCAGAATGTTCTACTACTCACCATCATCAGCCTCCACATTACCAAAGCTGAAGAAAAGCAAGAACCCCAAAAGAAAAAAATAACATGTTTGAAGTGAAAATGGTGCCATGGTTAGTTTTTGTTAGTCTGAGTCAAAAGCTCAAGTGTTTATAGTAACTCAGGTTATTGGGGTTAACGACATTGATATTTGAGAATGGAGAATAATTAATTACTCAGTGAAGTTTTAAGAAAAGAAGTGGGAGCAGAGATGGCATAGTGTTCAATCACATCGTTCTGGCAGATAGGCCTCACCACAAATACAGTGGGTATTTCAGAGAAATGTAAAAAAGAAAGAGAGAATTATTTGAGAAGATAAAGTTAAAAGAGCTTGTGCCAAGAAAGGGGTCTGCAAAAATCAGACCTGCAACATTACAGCTATGGAGTGATAGTAGTACTCTTTCTCTCTCTTTAACATTTTACTATTTATTTATATACGTCAATAAATAAGTTGCTGTAGTTTTTCTTGTTTATTTTTTAGGATGGTGGAATCAGAGACTTCACTTGATGATAAGTCACCGTCTGTGCAAACCCATAGGGGTAATCCTTTGATAAGGACTACTCTTCTCTCTTTTAACATCTTCCCTTCACTACCCAACATGTGCAGTTATGTACTCACGAGAAATGGGTTCAGTGGGGTAGCGCCTTCTTTGTCTTCGCATCTGCTATCTCATTTATGAACACATCACATTTCTTTCTTTTCTTCTTACATTGTATCAACCTAGCTAATCACTCTCATATATCCATTTCAAAGTAAAATGTCGAGAAACACTTTTAAGATTTGTAGTTTACCGTAATACTTGGATATTTGTGTGCTGTCAAAAAGAGAGCTTCGATACTAAATTATTTTTAAGATGATATTTCATTTTAAAACAAACTAAAATGACCAAGAAAGTACTTACTTTACTTTTAATTAAAGTATCTCATTTTTGTTTAAGAAATAAAAATAATAACCTGAATTTTATGATTATAAATTTAAAATATATATTTATTTATATTTTATGATCTTAAATTTGTCATTGAAATTAAAAAATTTAATAAATATATGGATTAAAAGAAGTAGATATTTAAAGGGACGGAGAAAATAGTGCTTATTTGATTCTGCAATTATTTGATTCTTTACCAAGAAACATTATGGCAAAGATGAAACTGACATGGAGCATAGAGAAAGTCCCCAAAGGCATATTGTGCAGTTGTAATGTCACTATAAATTTTAACCAAAAAGTTCAAATAGAGGGACCATACCATAGTTTATTTCATACTACTAGCTGAAAAGCTAAGCTTAGATACATACACCTGTTGTAAAAGGACTTTTATCTTATTAGCACAAAGATAACAAGAAATAATTGTTTATAAAAAAATATAATATGCTGTCACCATATAAAAATTAAAAATAATCAAATCAAAGGTATGTTTAAACATTGCTCCAACTTCTTTTAAAAAGAAGAAAATAACTATATTATAGAACTTTTAATTGCATGAATTTTGCTGTGGGCCCATCTACACTTGCATTGTGTTTCTTTTGTATGAAACAATATTCTATACAACATAAAGTTCAAGAAGCTTGGATAATGTCGTCGCATACGAGAAAAAAAAGAGTATGGTTTTGACTTGAGCACTTTGTTTATTATGAAATGATTAATCTCGGGAAAGGAACAGAAATAAAGGAAAAAGAAGTGCAGAAATGATGAATACGTTATTTTCCACTTATGGAATGATCAAATCACGACTTCTTGGTGTTTAATTGGACATCTTTTCGTTTAGGCTTTCTGGTTCTTACTATCCCTTTTTTAATATATATAGAGAGAGGGAGAGAGATATCTTATGGAGAAGTATTTATAAATACATCAAAATAAGTACTTATGAGACTGATCAAATTATAATGACATGTCATTTTTATATTTTTCATGAAATTATCATTTTATCCCTTTTGATAACTTTTTCAGAGATTAGTCGGATCAGTTTAGTGCTTAGCTTTGAAATTTTACTAAAAACTTTTGTAAATTGAGAAAGGTTGATTTCTTAAAGGCTTAAGTTGTTTAAAAAATATTTTTTGGTATCAACCAGAGTTATAAATCTAGAAATGGAATGTCAGTTCCATCAAGTCACTATAAGGACCCTCAAGTTGGAAGGCTGAAAAATGCAGAAAAAGTGGAACCAAAAAAATTCAAAAGTAATTCACCCCAATTCACGGCCCGTCGTTCAATCCATGAGTCGTAGACCAGCCTTGTGGATAAGGGACTATAGGAAATTGAATTTTTGAAAGTGTCAAGGGATTCATGAGGGCCATTTATGGCCCATAGAATGGAATATGGACCATGGAAATGATCATAGATTGAAGCCCTGAGGTGATAGAAAAATTTGGGTTTCTAGAACTGAAACCAAGACCAGCAGGACAATCGGTGGTCCTATAAAAACAGTTTGTGGCTAGTTTTCGTGGATGGGGCTCTAAAGAATGGAAAATTGACTAAGTATGGAAAGATACCACGAGTTGATCCACAACCCGTAGATAGGTTTCGTGGATTGGGTGGTCGAAAACCAGATTCTAAATATTGAAAAAGGAGAACAACATGACTCGAACCACGACTCGTGGTTGAGTCCATGATCCGTAATCGAGATCTTATAGATTCATTCCACTAGTTTTAACGAAGGGCATTTTTATTCTTTCCGCATATCCTAGACTTAAACTATGTTGTTTTTAAGGTTCTCTAAGCCCCTAATCAGATCTAAATCCCTCTAAGCAACCCTCTCTCAAAATATTCTAAGGCAAATACACTTTTAAGAAGAGCAAGGCAAAAGCTAGGGTTTCCAAGGCTCTTCCCCCAGACATCAAGTTCTTTGTAACACCTCTCATGTGCTTCAGAAATACCATGTAGTGTAATTCTTGAGTATCTCAAAATGTGTGCATGATTTTTGAAAATTCGACTTCATATTCTTGTTCAGGGGGCAAAATTGTGTAGGAAAAGGGTGGCCATCGATTTTTAGAAGACCCTAGCAAACAATAATTTTCGCAACAAGGACCAGAAATAGTGAGGGTCTGCAACCCAGCCGCAGCGCCCGCTTGGGCACGGACCAGTGTAAAGTGGGCTCCGCGTTTGGTTCACGTCGCACCTAAGGCGTAAACTAGTGCAATTTTTTCCTAACTTTTCTAGCTTCGTTCAAGGGCATTTGGGTAATAATCAGTGACCATTTAAACGGAAAACCTTCCTTCCTTAGCAACTTTTCAACTCTAAAACCCTCTCAAATCCTCTCCAAAGCATCATCCAGAACCCCACTAAAATTCAAGAACTTCAAGAATTTGCTGGATTTCAAGTACCTAATTCACCCCTCAGGTCTTCCTCAAATTCTTCTTCAAGAATTCCAAGGTTTAGGTATGTGGATCTTCATCCATGGGTCCTTTCACCCATGGAGCCCAACTCTTTTTTTTATGAAATTTCATGATTTGAAGGTTAGATTTCTTATGAGTATTTTCTATTATTACTCCTATACATGAAATATGTTGGAAATTTGTTGAATATTGGACTATTAATGCATGAGATTCTATCAAGAAATGAGATTATATTATGTTTATGATGCTAAAGTTTTGTATACTATGATATTGTGAAAGAATTGAAAAGATTATGGATTTTTGAATGGTTTTCATGGTACCCAAAATGAGGGTTTTACTACTCGGTAGGTTGCTTTAATAAGATCTAAATGACTATATTTTACTCTACTCATATTCTTTACTCTTGAAATGCACTATTTAAGCATATGTACATATACTCACCATGTTTGACTAAATGACATGACAAGGATTCTTATGTTGATGAAAGATTATTGCATGGTTGCAAGACAAACATGATATGCTAAATTATGGGCTCTCAAGCATGTATTAAACTCATGATAAGTTCCTATGATTTGCAAGCAATATATTGAGCCCTTGTTCTATATTTCTACTCTCTTGTTTGTGTATCATGTCAATATGAAGCGGTCAAGCATGATAAGTATTTTACCCTCATTTATAAACCAAAGCTCACTAGTAAGGGACAAGCATGTTACAATCTCTACCCTCGTGTGAATTGCATTGCTTACTAGAAGAGGTCAAGTCTATGTATTATTTTTACCCTCTAATATAAGGTATATGCCCATGTAGGGGTCAAGTATGTGAATGAGCTACTCATGTCATGTTATCATGTCTTTACAAATTTTTCATGTTATGATTAAATTTATGGTTATTTCAAGTATTCCGTGGGATTAGACTTAGCACCGATTGAGGCTTAAGGTGAGAGCTCGACTCAAGGGGTCCTTATATGAAGTCTTGGCCTCTTAACTATGTGCCACCATCAGTTTATATTATTTTCCTAAACAGACTTTACTAGTAGATCCATCTAGGATAAGTTACCCACAATGTGGGGTCAAGTATGGTTTACCTTGGCAAGTAGACCACTCCTTCTCCGGTGGGGAGAAATGCATTGGGATTCCAAGTAGTAACTCGTTTGGTCTTATATGTCGGTTAAGGTCTCCTCTCATATATGTATGTTATGTTTTACAAGTAGATTATTTACATGCATGTTTTAACTCAAGCATTGATCATACAAGTCATATTGAGCTTATATCTATTGATTATGATTATGTATCTTGAATATTATGTCTTATGTCGTTGTTGCACTGCACCCCACATACTCAGTACATTCCAAGTATTAACGCATACTCTTTGTCTATATAATATCATCATGTAGGGACCAGAGCTCCTATTGATCCTCCTCCTCCATGTGGCTAGCCAAATCATTTGAAGTTAGCATTGGGTGAGTCCTCAAATCCGAGGACAATATCTATCTTACTTTCATGCATTTGTTAAGACTTGTCTAATATTTTGGATACTTATCTTTGAGGGTGAGCCCAAAAGATATCTTGGCCCCAGCTCCATCTAAAGTAGAGATATTGTTGGATATGGATTTCATGTATTAAGCTTGACTCCTTTTATGTTTGTGTTATTATGAAAGACTTTCCTTAGTCCCTTATTTTCCTCTATGCTCTTTTACATTGATTGATGAGATAGAAGTCCCAAGTCTCGCTTCCCCTAGACTCTATTGCTATTTGCTTATTGTCTTCTTATGCTTGCGCAACTAAAAATGTGTAGATGATATGCTAAGAGGCTTATTTGGGGTTCCTTCGGGTTCTCATTCGCTGTGTTACATCTAGGACCTAGGCTTGGGTCATGACAAGCTTGGTATCAAAGCACTAGGTTGCTAATGATCCTCGAAAATCCAACACACTGCGTCAAGTAGAGTCTTGTTCATGGTTGTGAAGTGCGCCACAATTATGAATAGTAGGTTATGAGGCATTTTAGGAAATGGTTCACTTCTTCATGATCTATGTCATGCTTTAGGTTTAAAATAAGGTTTCCTTCCCATAGGTGTTCTTTTGCTCTTTCAGATCATGTCACTACCAAGAGGAAGACCATAGAGGGCCCGCACACCGGAGAAGTTACCAGCTCCCCAAGAAGAAGGAGCTACACATTTGAAATTCTGGAATGTCATTACCATGTTGGCACATGCTATGACTAACCAATTGAACCAAAGGGCCCAAGATCCTCATTCTCCCACTTTGGCCTCAAGAGTGAGAGACTTTACAAAGATGAACCTTTCGGAGTTTCATGGTTCCAAAATGGAGGAAGATCCCCAAGAGTTCATTGATGAGATATATAAGGTGCTTTCTATTATGGGAGTGAGTTCAGAGGAGAAGGCGAAATTTGTGGCTTATCAACTTAAGGGTGTTGCACAATTTTGGCTCACTCAATGGAAGCTAGAGAGGGGGAACAATGATCTCATCCCATGGGAGGAGTTCAAGGCTGCATTCCTTAATCGATTCTTCCCTATTGAGTTGAGAGAGGCAAAGATAATGGAATTCATGAATCTCAAACAAGGCTCCATGAGTGTGAGAGAGTATTCCCTCAAATTTAACAAACTCTCAAAGTATGATCCTCGCTTGGTTGCTGATCCTAGGACAAGAATGAACAAGTTTATATCGGAGGTATCCGACTTGGTAAATGAAGAATGTCGTATAGCTATGATTATGGGTGACATGGACTTGTCTCGGCTCATGACCTATGGCGAACAACTCGAAGGGGAAAAGCTTAAGAAGATGAGAAGTGGGGAGTCCAAGAGGGCTCGGTTTGATGGTGGCTTTCAAAGTGCTAAGGGTGGATGTTTTCAACAAGGTCACAAATTCAAAGGCCAAGGATCCTCTAATGCTCCAAACAAAAGGTTTGCTAATAATAGGGTGCCCAAGCTAAGGTTTCAAGGTGGCAATAGTGGGATGACTCTCCCAAGGTGCCAAAAGTGTGGGAGAAATCATGGTAGCCCATGCTTGAGGGATTCAAATGCTTTCTATGGGTGTGGAAAAGTAGTCCACAAGATTATTGATTTCCCCTATGCTCAAAACAAGTGTAAGAATGGTCTTTCTCAAGGCCAAGGTGCAACAGGCAAAGGGAGGTCAACAAGGGGGTGCTTCATGACATAATCAATTTTATGCTCTCCAAGGAAGATAAGGAGTGGGTTAGGTTCCCGATGTTGTTATCGGTATGTTAAAGGATTTTTATTATGATATGTATGCTTTATTAGATTCGGGTGTCACTCTTCCCTTCATTACTCCTTTGTTGTCAATAAGCTTCACGTGTGTTCCGAATTATTGTGTGAGCCCTATGAGGTGTCTACCCCAGTTGGTGACCCTATTATTTCTAGAAGAGACTATAGGGGTTGTCCTGTGTCTATATTGCATAAAGTCTTGCCTTGTTATTTTGTTGAACTTGACATGGTGGATTTTAACATTATTCTTGTGTTGGATTGGTTACATGCATATCATGCTTCCATTGATTGTAGAACTCATAAAGTTAGGTTCCAAATTACTAATAAGCCCATCTTTGAGTGGGAATCTCATAATTCGGTGGTTAAGTGTATGTTCATCTCTTGTCTTAAGGGCCGGAAATTGATTTCTAAGGGTCATATTTACCATATTATAAGGATTAGGGATGTTCCTATTGAGTCGGTTTCGGTGGTCAATGAGTTTCTTGATGTCTTCCCCAATGAACTTCCCCGTGTTCCTCCCGAAAGGGAAATAGACTTTGGCATAGACCTCCTTCCCAATATACAACCTATTTCCACTCTCCCTTACCATATGGCCACGACGGAGTTAAAGGAGTTGAAGGAACAATTGAAGGATTTATTGGAGAAGGGTTTCATAAGGCCTAGCAAGTCACCTTAGGGTGCACCGACATTGTTTGTAAGAAAGAAAGATGGTTCACTTAAAATGTGCATCGACTACCGACAACTCAATAAGGTCATTATAAAGAACAAGTATCCTCTACGAAGATTAGATGACCTATTTGATCAACTACAAGGGGCTAGTTATTTTTCTATGATTGATCTTCGATTCGAATATCACCAAGTGAGAGTGAGGGAGTGTGATATCCCCAAGATGACTTTTCAGACTAGGTGTGGATATTTTGAATTTCTGGTGACGTTATTTGGCTTGACTAACACACTCGCGGTATTTATGGATCTCATGAATAGGGTCTTTAAAACTACCTTGACATGTTTGTGGTAGTTTTCATAGATGACATATTGATTTATTCTTGAAGTGAAGAAGAGCGTGTGGATCACTTGAGGGTAGTGTTGCAAATTTTGAGGGATGAAAGGTTGTTACTATATTTGATAAATGTGAATTTTGGTTGAAGGAGATTACATTCCTAGGGCATGTGATATCGAGTGATGAAATTGAAGTGGACCCTAAGAAGAAGAAAGTGATAAGAAATTGGCTAGGCCATTGACTCCAATGGATATTAGGAGTTTCTTGGTTTTGGCGGGGTACTACGGAGGTTTGTGAATGGTTTCTCTTCAATTGCTTCCCCTATGACAAAATTGACACAAAACAAGGCAAAATTTATTTGGACCAATGAATGTGAAAGAAGTTTTCAAACTTTGAAAGACAAGCTTACCTCCGCCCTTATTTTGGCTTTACAAAAGGGCTAGAAGGGTTTGTGGTTTATTGTGATTCTTCAAGGATTGGTTTGGGGTGTGTATTGATGCAAAATGGCAGGGTTATATCATATGCTTCTCGACAACTAAAAGTTCATGAGGGTAACTATCCTACCCATGATATTAAATTAGCGGCAGTGGTATTTGCTTTAAAATATGGCGTCAATTTGTATGGGGTTCATGTAGATATATTCATCAATCACAAGAGTCTCCAATATATGTTCACACAATGAGATCTTAATTTGAGACAAAGAAGGTGATAAAAACTCCTTAAGGATTATGACATGAGTGTGTACTATCACCCTGATAAAGCTAATGTTGTGCCAATGCTCTAAGTAGAGTATCCGTGGGAAGTCTAGCTTATATCGATGGAAAAGTCTAGCTTATATCGATGATGATTGCTCCAAATCTTCTTTGATTGAAGAGGTCAAGTTTAAACAAGACCTTGACCCCGCCTTGGTAGAATTGAAGGATTTGGTGAAAGATGGTAAAGTAAAGGTTTTCTCCCAATGGGGAGATGCTATCCTTAGGTACCAAGGTAGACTATGTGTGTCTAATGTTGATGGTTGAGGAATTTGATTTTGAAGGAGGCACATAATTAGTCCTACTCTATTCACCCCGATTCCACAAAAATGTATACAGACTTGAGGGAGGTATATTGGTGGGGTGGTATGAAAAGGGATATTGCCAAGTTTGTAGTCAGTTGCCAACAAGTGAAAGTCGAATATCAAAGGCCGAGTGGCCTAACCAAAGATATTGAACTTTCTACTTGGAAATGGGAAGAGATCAACATGGATTTTGTGATTGGGTTGCCAAATACTAGAAAGCATTTTGATTCTATTTGAGTTATCGTTAATAAGATGATAGAGTCGACTCACTTTCTATCGGTTAAAACAACTTATGGTGCTGAGGATGATGCCAAGTTATATATTCATGAGTTGGTTAAATTGCATGGAGTACTATTGTCTATTCTTTTAGATTGTGGTGCTCAATTTACTTCTCATTTTTAGAGATCCTTCCAAAGGGATCTTGGTACCAAAGTCAAGGTTAGCATAACCTTTGATCCTCAAACGGATGGCCAAGCCGAAAGGATAATTCAAACTCTTGAGTACATGCTTAGGGCTTGTGTTTTGGAGTTCAAGGGTAGTTGGGATGAACATCTTCCACTCATTGAGTTTTCTTATAACAATAACTACTATTCTAGCATTGGCATAGCTCCCTTTGAAGCTTTATATGGTAAGTGTTGTAGATCCCCGGTTGGGTGGTTTGATGTGGGAAAATGACTTTGTTAGGCCTAGATTTGGTTATGGAAGTTTTAGAGAAGGTGAGGTTGATAAGGGAGAGATTGAAGACAACACAAAGTTGGCAAAGGTCCTACGCCGATGTGAGAAGGAGAGACCTTGAGTTCAATGTTGATGATTGGGTATATTTGAAGGTCTCACCCATGAAGAGTGTGGTCCGATTTGGCAAGAAAGGAAATTGAGCCCAAGGTTTGTGGGAATCTATAGAATTTTGAGAAGAATTGGTAAGGTTGCCTATGAATTGAAGTTGCCTATGGATATGAGTATGGTTTATCTGGTCTTCCATGTATCTCTGTTGAGGAAATATGTTGGTGATCCAAGCACTATTGTATGCTTAGAAGTTTTGTGTGTTGTGGAGGATAACTTGACCTATGAGGAGGTCTCGGTGGAAATATTGGATAGGAAAGTGAAAAGGTTAAGAAACAAAGATGTGGCATCTGTAAAAGTCCTTTGGAGGAATCAACAAGTTGAAAGTGTCACTTGGGAAGCCAAAGCGGACATGAAGAAATGATATCCATACCTCTTTCACTCTACTCAAGCCGAAGGTAACAAATTAAGTCCTATCTATGATTTCGAGTCTTAAGTTTCTACGCTCATGTCATTTTTGCATCCATACATATTCATGCTGATAAGTTGTGGTGATTTTTGCATCCTCCATATTCATGCTCAAGTCTTTATATCTATAATATCTTGAAAGACTTGGAAAGATTATGGATTTTTGAATGGGTTTCATGCTACCCAAAATGTTGGTGGGTTGTTTTGAATGATATCTAAATGACCATATTTTACTCTACTCATGTTCTCTACTCTTGAAATGCATTATTAAGCATATGTAAATATACCCACCATGTTTGACTAAATTACATGATGAGGATATTTATGTTGATGAAAGATTATTGACTGATTTGCAAGGCAAGCATGATATGATAAATTATGGGTTCCCAAGCATGTATTAAACTCATGAAAAGTTTCTATAATTTGCAAGCAATATGTTGAGCCCTTGTTCTGTATTTCTACCCTCTTATGAGTGTATCATGTCGACATGAAGGGGTCAAGTATGATAACTATTTTACCCCAAACCAAAGCTCACTAGTAGGGGACAAACATATTACAATCTCTACCCTCATGTGAATTTTATTGCCTACCAGAAGGGGTCAAGTCTATGCATTGTTATTACCCTCTAATATAAGGAATATACCTATGTAGGGGTCAAGTATATGAATGAGTTACTTATGCCATGTTATCATGTCTTTATAAGTTATTCATGTTATGATTAAATTTATGATTATTTTAAGTATTCCGTGGGATTAGACTTAGCATCGATTGGGCTTATGGTGGGGGCCTGACTCAAGGGTTCTTATATAAAGTCTTGTCTCTTAACTATGCACCGCCATAGGTTTGTATTATTTCCCTAAAAGGGCTTTACTAGTGGATCCATCTAGGACAAGTTACTCACAATATAGGTCAAGTATGGTTTACCTTGGCAAGTTGACCACTCCTTCTCTAGAGGGAAACATACATCGGGATTCCAAGTAGTACCTCGGTTGGTCCTATATGTCGGTTAAGGTCTCCTCCCACATATGTATGTTATGTTATGCAAGTTAATTATCTACATATATGATCTAACTCAAGCATTGATCATATATGTCATATTGAACTTATATCTATTGATTATGATTATACATCTTAAATATTTTGGCTTATGTCATTTTTGCACTGCACCACGTATACTTAGTATATTCCAAGTACTAACGCATACTTTTTGCCTACATGATATCACTATGTAAGGACCGGAGATCCTATTGATCCTCCTTCTCTACGTGCGTAGCTGGATCGTTTAAAGTTAGCTTTGGGTGAGTTCTCAAATCTGGGGATAATATCTATCTTACTTTCCTGCTTTTGTTAAGACTTGTATAATATTTTGGATACTTAACTTTAAGGGTGATTCCGGGAGATGTCTCATCCCCCGCTCAATTTTAAGTAGAGGTGTTGTTGGATATGGTGTTCATGTATTGAGCTTCACTCTTTTTATTTTTATGTTATTATGAAAGACTTCGCTTAGTCCCTTATTTCCCTATGTGCTCTTTTACATTGATTGATGAGATAGAAGTCTCAAGTCTCGCTTCCCCTAGACTCTATTGCTATTTGCTTATTATGTTATTATGTTTTCGCAACCAAGGATGTGTAGATGATATACTGAGAGGCTGGTTTGGGGTCCCTTTGGGTTCCATTTACCATGTCACATCTTTCCCCCCCTTTTTTTTCTCGTGACATTCTTCTACCTAGGGTCTAATCAAGTGGGTTCCTTTCACCTACAAAGTTCTTCCTCAAAGCTTTTAGCTTTTCTTTAAGTTTCTCAAGAGTACCATTATGGAACCAATGATTTAAATGATGACTTTATTATATATTACTATGTAATTTGTCTCCAATGATATCATACAATGTTTTACTATATTTTCTATGAGTATTGAGTTGGTGGCTATGACCCCAATACCTAGGGGTAATCGACAATGTGTGGGCATATTTTCTCCATATTCATGCATTATTCTCTTTATTTTAAATTAAAAATATAGTATAATGCTTAGCATCTCACTTACAAATCATAGGAACTTTTCATGAGTTCAATGCATGCTTAGGAGCCCATAATTTATCATATTATGCTTGTCTTGCAAAATATGCAATAGTCTTTAATCAACATAAGAATCCTTATCATATAAATTTAGTCAAACATGATAGGTATATGTATATATGCTTAAAATCATGTAATTCAAGAATATAAGACAAGAGAGGAGTAAAATCAATTCATTTGGAAATCATTCAATTCAACCCACCAATATTGTAGTAAAAATCCCAATTTGGGTGTCATGAAATTCATCTTAAAAGTTTACAATCTTTCATAGTTTACATAGTTTACATCATGCATAACTTCAATATATACAAATCAACTCATTGAATAAGCCTTCAATATATATTCATGCTTAATAAATTAATACTTGAATAATTCAAACACAAATCATGTTTATAATGCATAATAAAATTTACACATAACGTATTCAACCTTAAAAATCATGAAATTTGGTAATGGAGAAGGATTGGCTTCATGGGTGGAATAATCCCCATGAATAAAGCCCTCAAACATTAGATTTGGATTTTTCTTGAAAGGACTTTGAAGAAGTCTTGGGCTTCACTTGGTTTCCTGAATTCCAACAAGAGTTCTTGAAAAAAGTTTGAGATTGAATGGGAGATTTAAGAAGATTGGAGAGGATTCGTGAGAGTATTTCTTTGAGTTCTAAGACATTATATGTCTGAAAAATGCAAAATTCTCGTCTAAATAAATATTGAGTTATTACCCAAATGCCCTCAATTAAAAAAGAGAAAATTCAAAAATTTTAACCTATGGCGCGACAAGTCTATGATATGGACTTATCGCAGACCCTACTGGTTTATGCAATGTCATTATTAAAATATGTTTTGACACAGGCAACCTATACTTTGTAGGTAATTATTTTTCCACATAATTTTATTCCTGTACAAGAATATAAAGTCGAATTTGCGAAATTACATACAAATTTTAAATTATCCAAGAAATACACTACATGGCATTTTTCTGAGGGGCGCGAGAGGTGTTACAGTCGTTACAGTCATCATCCCACGAGAATACATATACATATACATGCTTTAAAAAGGAGTATAAGTTTTTCCAAATCATAATCATGTATATTTTGGCTTAAAGGACAAATTATACTTCATGTTATACTTTCATGCATAGGAATAACTCAGTCATACGTGTACATTGTGGTGTAAATACCCATAATTGCTTAAAAGACATATTATAGATATTATGTAATCTCATGTCATGTTATAATCATAATTGTCTTGAAGTCATAGTCATAATCATAATTGCCTTAAACCACATCATAAATCTCATGAATCACTTGTTCATGTATGCATATGCTAGGAGGAATGAAGGAATAACATTGGTATTATGAATTCATAGCTAAAATTATAATAAAACGAAATCATAGTAAATACCTCAAGAAATCAATACTTAAAACATATTTTAATTTAACCACATATAGATTCATAAATTCAAGGGACATGCATATTCAATTCTTCATAAAATCAATGTAAATCATCATAATAAGATTCAAATCATCATAAAATCAATAATTAAGTTTAGCCCATAACTCAATTTCAACAAATTAAAATATTTTAAAAGACCCATTTGTAAATCATATTAAGAAATCATTAAATTGAAGAAATATATTTTTGGGTCTTCATGACTGGAAGGGAATCATGAATTGATTCCACATACCTTGCTTAGGAAGATAAGTTTGAGAAGAATTTAGCTTGAAATTGAAACCCCAATTTGATCCTAGCTTGAATCTTGAATATGAGACTTAGAGAGCAGTTTGAGAGATTGATTCTAGAATGTAAGTGTTAGTCTTGAATAAGGGGTAAGAATTAGTATAGGAGATCTTTAGGAGTACAGAGGGGGGCATAAAGGCCTTAAAAAGCCTTGGGGATGATCCTAATTATCAAAAATACCTCAATAAAATGAGACTTGAATTTTTATCTAAAAATTACCACGGATAGCTTCACGGTTCGTGAAAGCCCACTGACTCAGTACCGACAAGTTCTACGAAAATGAGCATAACTTCTTACTGCAAACTCAGAATTGGGTGAAACTAGATGTGTTTGAAAGATAATTCAATGAGCTCAAATTTGAGAGGTTGTGGTCACCAAATTATTTTTATGCTAAAAGATATGACCATTTAAAGTTGACACATAAATCGGCATAGGGTGTTTTCAATGAATGATTCACGGTCCACGAAGCTCTCTATGGTACATGGTAGAGTCTGTGAAAGGTACCCAAGTTCCAAGATAGTGATTCAAAACTTAGCCAAAATTCCATAGGACTCCTTCACAAAAGCATCACCATGAGGCATGGCTCCTTGTATGGGCTGTACAAGTACTCATGGTGGCCTTCTTATCAAAAAACAGAGGAAAGCTCAAGACATGAATCCAGACTCACCTCCATGGCTCGTGGGCCCCTTTATGGATCGTGGATGTTTCCTTGGAGGGAAACCTTGGATTAAAACATTGAGAATCAATATTCTAAGCATTATTAAGGATTTTCCAAAGTCTGGGTCCTTGTAAATACCTATTTTACAAAGTATAAAAGTATGATTTTACAATTGTGTATTCTATGGAATATGACTTAGTACAGAGAGGACCTTGATATATTTCATTGTCCCACAAGTACATACCACTGTAAGGTTGTGATTATGTTCCTATAAAGCTAGCTAATGGACCTGCATAGCTTTTTGATATGATACTTATCAAGCTAGGATTGAGCCTATACGATGGGGTGTTTATGTACATGTGATTCTCACCATGGTAGGATAGAGCCTATAGAGTGAGGGTGGGGTCTACCATGACAAAGTAGACTCCACTTTCTCTGGTGTAGAGGAAACATCGGGGATTCCATGTAATAGTCTACGTAGTCTTATTATCAGCTATGGTCTTACTGCCACATATGTTTGTCTATTAGGCTATTGTAACGACCCAAGCCTAGGGCCTTGACGTGACACGATGAATGGGAACACGAAGGGACCCCAAACAAGCCTCTTAGCATATGATTCACACATCCTTGGTTGCTGAAGCAAAATAAATAACATAAGAGATATAAATAAGGGAAATGGGACTAAGGGAATACTTGATACTTATAAAGGCATAAAAGAGTCAAGCTCATAACATAAGTACATCAAATATCCAACCACTCCTCTAACATGGAATGGAGCGGGGGCCAAGACAATTTTTGAGCTCAACCTTATAGTATCGGGTGTTCAACATAAAGAATATCACATAGTAAGAGTAGCATAGATAGTGTCCTCGAATTTGAGGACTCATCAAAACTTGCTTCAAAGGATCATACTAGCCATGTGGAGGATGATCAAATGGTGTTTCGGTCCCTACATCGTAATATCAAGTAGGCATAGACTATGCGTTAGTATGTTTGAATGTACTAAATATGTAAGATGCAATGCAACAAGACATAAGCCAATATAGTTAAAATGCATAATAATAAGTAATAAATAAATGTAATCTCAATATAACATGCATGACCAATGCTTGAAATAAAACATATTTGAAAATCATTCAACTTTCATAGGATATAATACATGTGTGGGAAGATACCCTAACTGACATGAGTAAGACCAAGCAAGCTACAATTTGGAATCCTGATGATTACCCCTTATCGATAAAGAGGTGGTCTACTTGCCAAGGACCATACTTCACCTTACGGTAGCCTGTCCTATTTCGGAGAAGTAACCCCCCTTACGGGAACCCTTCCCATTTTGGGTAGATTTCATGATAAAGTGCACTAAATGTATCCACTAATATAGCAAGGGTAAATCATAATCCTATTTTGGCACATAGTTTGAGGAAAGGAGTATGGTCCCTTGAAGATAGTCCACGCCGACATCTAATCCATTGGTGCTAAGTCTAATCCCATAAAATACTTGAAATTATCATACTTTAATCATAACATGAATAGCTTGTAAGAACATGAATTGAATAGCTCATAAACATACTTGACCTCTAATGGTGAGCCTAACTTGAGACATGAGAGTAGATCATAATCATACATGAATCCTTGTTTTAACATGAACGACTCACAAGAGGTAAAATCTTGAAATAGGGCTTGACTTGATACTTGTAACATCATAGATACTTTTCATGAATTCAATACATAGTTGAAAGCCTTAATCATCATATAGTCACTTGACTTGTAAATCATGAAATAGATCATCAATAACTTGAGAATTCTGGACTTGACATTTTATCAAACACTTGGTGGGTTCATGATACTAGCTCAAAATCATGCAAGTCAAATATGAAATAATATGAAAAAACTCAATGAAAATCAACCCACCAACATAGTGTAAAACCCCCATGTAGGGTACCTCGAAATCCATCATCAAATCTCTTAATAGATCATATTTTCATAGCTTAAAACATGCATAGTCTCAATTGACAAAACCAATTCATGGTATAAGCTTGAAATAGATAGTAATGCATAATCAATCAATATTTTATAAAACCCCAACATAATTTATATTCATAAACCATAATAAGAGATACCCATAGATAATACAACTTGAAAATGTACAATTTCAATAAAAAGGAAGATTAGGCTCCATAGGTGTAAGGATCCAATGGATGAAACTCACATACCTCAAACTTGAGTTTTTTTGAGATGAGCTTGAAGAGAACTTAGAGCTTGAAGAGAATCCTTGGGTTCCAAAGTTAAGCTTGAAACTCTTGAAATTTGATGAGATATTTAATTACATCTTGGAAAGGTTTTTGAGAGGGTATTAAGTGATATAGAATTGAAAAATGGCTAAGTATGGGTGTTTTTAACTATAAGTGGGCATGGGGCTATGATCCCAATGCCCTTGGCCGACACACAAAAATTAAGGAAAAATTTGTACTGGTCCGCATCTGGTCCGCAATACAGACCCATCAAGGAGGAAAGAATAACACTATTCCATGCCCAATTTGCATCACGACCTGGTCACAGATGCACACTAGAATTTGAAAACTTATGAAGTTTATTTTTTGCTACGGGTCCTCTAAAATCTGGGTTATACCAATTTTTCACTCAATTTTATCTCCTGATCGAGAATATGAAGTTGAATTTTTAATATCACACATGAATTTTGAGATATAGAAAAATTATGATTATGGGCATTTCCAAAGCACATTTTGGGGCTTTTCAGCTATAAAATGTTTTATGATACTTTCGTTCATGATTTCAAAGATGCATTGATCATTCTTGTCATGTTCTATGCATTGATCATTCTTGTCTTGTTCTTACTCTATTGACATGTCTATGCATATTACTATTATGTATGTGTTCATCAACATATTCCATGCTTACATACTTAGTATCATGTTCTAGACCCCGTCCAGATCTATAATTAGAGGTATGCTTGGACCTATACTGATGTAACTCCTTTTAATGGGCAATGTTGGCTCCTATGTTTAGCTTGTTTGAAACTATCTTTTCGCTTGCATAATCTTATGATTGCTTATTTTTCTTATGTATGCTTATGATATGAACAAGAGGCTTGGATGGGGAGCCTTCGGGTGTCACATTTGCCATATCATGACTAGGCTCTAGGTTTGGGGCATGACAAGCTTGGTATCAGAGCACAAAGTTTGAAAGCATCCTAGGGAGTCCAATATGTCGTGTCTAGTAAAGTTTTATTCATAGGCGTGAGGTGCACCACATCCATGAAAAGGAGGATATGAGGCATTTAAAAAATATTCACTTTTTGTGATCTATGTTGTTCCTTCAAGGCTCTTATCCCCTTACATTTATCATTTGAAATTTCAGAGAATGCCTCCATGTGCACTATTTCCTAGGGGAGTCAATGCTTATGAGGACCAAACACCTCTGGCTCCCATAGTTTCTCAGGACCCTCAAGATGACCAAGTAACTAATAAGGAGTCGAGGGCTACTATCACTATGTTGTCCAAGTTACTTCTTCTCCAAAGACTCCTACTTTGAATTCTAGGGTGAGAGATTTTGCGAGAATGAATCTCTTAGAGTTCTATAGTTCTAAGGTAGACGAAGATCTCCAAGAGTGTATTGATGAGGTCTACAAAGTGGTGGAAAATATGGGGGTATCTTTTGAGGAGTTGGTAGAGTTGGTGGCTTACCAACTTAAAGAAGTTGTTCAAGTTTGGTTTAGACAATGAAAGTTTGAGATGAATGATGAAGAATGGCTTATTTGTTGTGAGGTCCTCAAAGATGCTTTTCTTGATTGCTTCTTTCCCCTTGAATAAGGGAGGCTTAATTGATGGAGTTTATGAACTTTAAGCAAGGTGGTATGAGTGTGATGAAGTATGCCCTCCAGTTCACAAAATTTTCTAAATATGCTCCTTCCTTGGTGGCCGATCCTTGATTCTACATGAATAAGTTCATTTTGGGTATGTCCGATTTGGTGAAGTTGGAATGCAAGATAGCAATGCTTGTCAAAGAGATGAATATTTCTCAGCTTATGACTCATATCGAACAAATAGAAAGTGAGAAGCTTCAAAGGATGAAGATGAGAGAGTTTAAGAGGGCCTATTTTGACGGTGAGTTTTTACATACCAACCTTTGTGGTGGCCATTTCCAACAAGGCCAAAGGTTGTCTAAGAGTGCTAATAAAGGGTTTTCTAGGTATAGCGTGCCTACCCCTAAAGGTCAAAGTGATGTTGCTAAGAGTGGTGGTGATATTCCCCCTGGGTGTCCCAAGTGTGGGAGGAATCATGTTGGTGATTGCTTGTGGGGCATGGGTTCTTCTTATGGATGTGTAAAGATGGGACACAAGATTTTTAAGTGTACTAATATTGTTACTAAATAGAAGGGAGGGCATCGAACAGGTCAAGTTGTTGAAAGACGGAAAATGCAACAAGGTTCCCAAGCTCAAGGAGTTGGACCTCGTGGCAAATGATTTTATGCTCTTTATCCTAAGTAATATGTGAGGAGTCCCCCGATGTGGTTACAAATACATTAGGTTTTTTTTATTATGATGCATAATCTTTAATTTCTCTTGGTGCATATATGTCTTTTGGCACTTTTTTTCTTGCTATGAAGTTTGATATGTCTCTCGAAATCTTGATGGAGCCATATTCGGTTTATACTCTTGTTGGTGAGTTGTTTTCAGCAAAGAAAGTCCATAGAAATTGTCCGTGTTTGTATTGTATAAAGTCTTTTCATATGATCTTGTTGAACTTGGCATGATCGATTTTGATGTTATTCTTGGTAAGGATTAGTCGCATGCATCATATTCCTCTATTAATTGTAAAACCCGTAGGGTCACATTTTAAGTTACTAATGAACCTATTCTAGAATAGAAGGTAACCAATTTGGTGTTCAAGGGTAAGTTCATCTCTTATACGAAGGCTAGGAAAATAGTTTCTAATGGATGCATATATCATGTATTTTGGGTTAGGGATGTAAAGTCTAAAGTCCCTACTCTTGACTTGGTACCTATAGTTAATGAATTCCCCCATGTATTTCCTGATGACTCGGTAGCCCTACCGAAAGAAAAATTGACTTTGCCATTGATCTTTTACCCGACACTCAACCCATTTCTATATCTCCATATTGGATGGCCTCGATGAAGTTAAAATAATTGAAGAAACAATTGTGGAATTTGCTTGACAAGGGGTTTGTAAGGCCTACTGTGCCTCCATGGGGTGCTCCCATATTGTTTGTAAGGAAGAAGGATGGTTCACTTCGAATGTGTGTAGATTATCAGCAATTGAATAAGGTGACTATTAAAAGCAAATATCCACTTTCAAGGATCGATGACCTATTTGATCAGTTACAAAGTGCAAGCTCTTTCTCCAAAAATGATCTCTGGTTCGGGTATTACCAATTAAGGGTGAAAGAAAGTGATATTCCCAAGATGACATTTCAGATAAGGTATGGGCATTTTGAGCTTTTAGTTATGTCTTTTAGATTAACAAATATTCCCGCCATCTTTATGGATTAGATAAATTAAATCTCGAAGACCTACCTAGACGTGTTTGTAGTAGTTTTTATTACTGATATGTTGATTTACTCCCAAAGTGAAGAGGAACACATGGGTCACCTGAGAATCATATTACAAACCTTGAGAGACAGTCTATTATTTTCGAAATTTAGCAAGTGTAAATTTTGGTTAAGGGAGATGGCATTTCTTGGCCACATTGTGTCCGGTGGTGGTGTCATGGTTGATCCAAGGAAAACAAAGGTAGTGAGAATTGGCTTAGACCATTGTCTCCTTTGGATATTAGGAGTTTCTTAGGTTTGGCTATGGATTATAGTAAGTTTGTTGAAGGATTCTCACTTATTGCATCACCTTCGACTAGGTTGACCCAATAGAAGGTAAAGTTTCAATAGTTGGATGAATATAAGAAGAGTTTTTAGACATTGAATGACCGCCTTACTTCAGCTCCTATTTTGACATTATCAGAAGGTTCAGATGGATGTTTTGTCTACTACGATGCCTCAATGATGTCCCTCAACTCAGCTAGTCAAAGAAAGTAGGGGCAGTCATCATTTACATAATAACCCAACTTTAGAGGTTGGGGTCAAATCCCATAGGGAATCATGGTTCCTAAATTAAAGTGGTTCATTGGACTAAGCAATTGTAGGTTTGGGGGGGCGGGGGGGAGGGGGGGCGAGAGGGGTTACAATAATTAAAATCAAGATTCAACTACACAATATCAAATTTGCAAATTGATCAACAAATTAGGGATGATGTTGGGAATGTGCAAATTTGTGAATCAATCTACTAGTTGGGCGTAAATATTTGACTAATTAAGTTAATAATGATTGAATAGGCTAGGTTGTTTATAACCTATGTTCAATTATGACAAACTAGTGTTTCATATGATTCAATTACAATATCATATGCAGACCACCAAGGACACACTTGGACTAAGAAGTCTCAGCTAAACCCCCAAAACCTTAGCCAATGAATCCATAGTTATAGACTTCAACTGAAACCGCGAAGGTTTCTAGCTATTACATCTATTCCACACTCTAATCACTCCCGTTAAAGTAATAATTAGAGATCTAAATTTACTATCTTGAAATTATAGATTAAACATAGGAATGGATATAAATTCACCTCAACTCAACAACAAATAAGTCAAAATATCAAAAACTCAAAAGATAAATCAAGAACTCATATCATTAGCACACCCCAACATGTGGTTCTAGCCACTCATCCTCATAATTAGAAATTCAATACCAAAAAGAGCAGCTGAAGTCATGGGTGATTGAATAGGGAAAAGTTGATTAACACCAGTAGATCACCTTAAGTTTTTCTTCCCAAGAGCTTGAAAACCCTATTAACCCCTTGTACTATATAGAAGGAATGTTCTATGTACTGCTATTTTCATTGTAAAACTAAGAAGAATGATCCCGTACAGAATCCTTTCTAATTTTCTTAAATAGTCCATGCAAAAGTATAAGAGTTTGTGCTTCGAGTTTCTATTCGGCAGTCAAGGCCACGAGCACTCTGGGAATGCACCGAATGTGAACTTGACGCTTTCCTTTGCATCCTTTTAAGGATTGTTTCTCTGCAACATTGGTGATGGTTCTTTACTCCACTAATGCAATCCGGCGATGTGCCGATATTCCCATCTCGTCACCTTCTTGTCATGGTTTTGGAGCTTTGAGCACTGCAACTTTAGGCAGTCTCTTGAGCTATTCAGCAGTACACTAAATATGTTTCGCGACATTAATTCTGACCACCTTCCTAGATTGAACCTTACTTGCTATAATGCTAAGCAATCTCTCTGTGTTTTCAGTGGATCACCGAATATGTAGGCGATGCCACTTTTCTTTGCCTTTTTGACACTATTGATCCTTTTCCAAGATTTGTCATCCTTCATTTGTTCACTTTTAATCCATTTCCTGACATAACATATGCATATTACTTAGAAATTGGAAATAATAGCACACTGAGGATAATATTTCTTTAAAACTAGTCCCAAAATGAGTTCAAAATATGGACTCATCAACACCCCCAACGTAAGCCTTTACTTGCCCTTAAGCAAATAAATCCAATTCCCGAGCTTGCAAATAGGACCACATGGAGGAACACATATATTTCCACCTTTTTCATCCCCTTTAGAACTTCCACAAACCACTTACGTGATTTTGAAGCTTCAAAAGATGACTAAGAATCAAAACATGGCTATGCTCACAATTGCTCATGTAGCTGCTGATCATTTCCTAAAAGCATTAACATTTTCCCTCACGCCAAAGAAGATCCTGAACACAGAATATTATGATATTATTTTCAAAAGATCTCTTCAACATTCTCTCTCCCAATGGAGAAATAACATGTAATTTTCAAAGGATCTCTTTAACATTCACTCTCCCGATTGAGAAATAGCATATAAGCTTCAACCTGTAGGCTTGCCATTATTCTCAATCGAAGTTCACTTGACTTTCTTCTGGACTAATATCCTAAAGGACTTTGTTAGGACTATAATGTAATGTTAAGGTTCGGTAGGATAGCATATGGATAGTAATGTCTCATCCTTCCTTAAACTCTATACATTCCTTTCATGCTCAAGGATTCTCTTGGTCCACTTCTTTTCCTCTCCCTTTGACACCTCTTTTGCTTTTGATCTTTCATCTAGGTGTCTCCCTTTTTTCGGACTATCTTTCACGATTTTGGAGAGTCCTCTTTTTCAAGCTAGTCTTCTTAGTTCAAATTGTTTAGCTTTTTTAACATTTTTCTTGCTTTCATTCATTTTTAGGACTCCTCATCTTTCTTTCTTTTTCTTTTGTCTTTCCTCAACTCCTTCATGGGAGACACCCCCTTATTTATATTAACACCCCTATCTTTGGCCTTTGACCATCACTTGATTCATTTCAAGCTGAAGAAGGGATTGGTAAGGAACAAGAAAGAATTATCTTTCACATATACAAGTTAAGGCTACATAGCTGGCAAAGAGAGGATCAAAGCTCAAAAGGCTTCACTAGGGACTCAATTCATTGTCAATGGATGTCAATATTGTCAAAGTGGACTCAATGGAACCAAAGACGGCCTAAGGTCCTTTCTTAATTCAGAATCAACAAAATCACTCCTCAAAACAAATCGGACAAGTTCTAAATATTGTAAAACATGCCTTTCAATAAAATTTCTAATCTCACAATGGCAAAATGGATTTACATTTGATCACTGGAAAGACACTCGCAACTTTCGATCATCACATATCTAACCTTGATCATTAGCATAGTTAACTCAAGATGCATCAAATCCATGCATGGACTGATTTATTAAGAAAAGAACTATTTAGTGAGTAAGTATCTACTCCTCATCCATGGCACCATTCGAATTAATATATATGGATCATCAATTGTCACGACCCAAGCCTAGGGCCTAGAAGTGACAAGGTGAATAGGATCCTAAAAGGGACCCCAAACAAGATGCTGAACATATCATTTGCACATCCTTGGTCGCAGAAGCAATTAAACAACTACAAGAGAAAATAAATAAGGATAGGATGGACTAAGGGAAGTCTTTAATAGCATAAATCATTAAAAGAGTCAAATCTCAAGAATAATTACATCACTTGTCCAACAACACCTCTACACATGTAATTGAGCCTGTGCCACGACACATTTTAGGCTCATCCTCATAGTTATAATCATTTAAACAAAGAAAAATGTCTTTATATAACATAAGGTCAATAGCTACTGTCCTCGAAGTTAAGGATTCACCAAACTTGCTTCAAGAGATAGTACTAGCCGTGTGGAGGAGGAAGATGATCAAGTGGAGCTCCGGTTCCTACATGGTAACATCATGTAGGCATAGAGTATGCATTAGTATGTTTGAATGTTCTAAGTATGAAGGATGCAATGCAACAAGAGATATGCAACATAGTCAACATGCATATACATAGGCAAGAGATAGTATATTAGCAACATGACATATATGATCAATGCTTGCAGTAAAACATGCTTAGATAGAACATAATACTTGTATAGGAAGAGACCATCATTATAGACCAAGAAACTAATACTTGTAATCCAAGGCATATCACCCCCTTTGAAGTTAATTGAGGTACCTACCACTCAATTAGTAGTACGGGCCTAGCACCCCCCGACAAGATGGTCAAGGTATATACCCGTCAACTTGGTAGTACAGGCCTAGCACCCCCCGACAAGGTGGTCAAGGTATATACCCCTCAACATGGTAGTATGGGCCTAGCACCCCCCGACAAGGTGATTGAGGCATATCACCCCCTCAACAAGGTGTGGTCAACTTGTAACACTATAGATACTTTCAAGAAATCAACACAATGCACATTTGTTTGATCATCATAGAGTCACTTAATATATAAGCCATGCAATGCAACTTCAACAACTCAAGAACCCTTAATCGGATATTATATCAAACACTTTCGGGTGTATAATACTAGTTCAAAATCATGCAATTCAAAAATGAAATCATATGAGAAAACTTAGTATAAATCAACCCACCAACACTTGGTAATACCCTCATGCAAGATAAATTAAAACCCCTCATCAAATCTCATAGATCATAGCTCAAAACATGTTAAAATAGTCACATCTTATGAAACCCCAACATGGTTTATAATCAAGTTCATAATGAGTAATACCCACAAGTAAATCAACTTAGAAACATGCAATTTACATAAAAAGGAAGGTTGAGCACCATGGATGAAAGAACCCGATGGTTGAAACCCACATACCTCAACTTTGGAGATTTCGTTGAAGATGATTTGAAAGAGAACTTAAATCTTGAATGAATTTATTGAGATCCGAATCGAGTTTAGGAAACTTGAATTTGAGTGAAATATTTATCTAAGTGTTAGAGAGGGTTTTGGGGAATGTCTTGAATGATATGAGGTTGAAAATTGTCTAAGTATAGGTATTTTTTACATAGAGGAAGGCTTAGGACCAAGACCTAAAGGCCTTAGACACAAATTTAAAAAAAAGGCAACAAAATATACTGGTCCGTGGCCTAGCCGCATCGCGCCAGGGGCCAGATTGATTCTATTTTTCGCCAACTTTGAAAAATTAAATTTTGATACAGTTGTTTTAAAATTGGGGTTATGCCTATTTCCTACTCAATTTTCCCCCAGATCACAATTATGAAGTCGGATTTTTGATATCACACACAGATTTTGAGATATATGGAAATTTCGATTATGGGCATTTCCAAGGCACATTTTCGGGCACTTTTTAGGGCATTTCAATATCTCCCCCTTGGGAACATTTGTCCCCAAATGTCAAAAAAATGTATAGAAGAGAAGTAATCAAGATAATTTCATCTCAACACATGAATGCAACAATGCAATAAAACCTCATTTTGAGAATCTCAACATAAGTGTCAAAATCACCATAAACTTGTCAACATAAACATGAATGCTTGCAAATGACATAAGGTTGAAACTTAAGACTTGAAATCACATAGGGAACTATTAGTATCTTAGGCTTGAGTAGAATGGAAGAGATACGGATATCGCTTTTGCATGTCCGACTCGGCTTCTCATATAGCACTCTCAACTTGTTGGTTTCTCCAAAGAACCATGATGAAAGCTACATCTTTGTTCCTCAACGTCTATACTTGACTATCCAAAATTTCTAGCGGAACCTCTTCATAAGTTAAATTATCTTCAACAATACCCATAATATCTAAAGGCACAATAGCATTTGGGTCACCCACACACTTCCTCAAAACATGGACACATGAAAGACCGGATGAACCATATTCATATCATTGGGCAACTCTAAATTATAGGCCACCTTACCAATCCTCCTCAACACTCTATAAGGACCCACAAATCTCGGACTCAATTTTCACTTCTTACCAAAATGAACCAACCCTCTTCATGGGTGAGATCTTCAAATAGATCCAATCACCAACCTAAATTCAAAATATCTTTCCTTATATCGACATAGGACTTTTGACTACTTTGGGCTGTTTTCAACCTTTCCCTTATCATCCTTACCTTCTCCATGACCTTCATAACCAAGTCCGGCCCTAACAAGGCCATTTCCCCCACCTCAAACCATCCAACCGGAGACCTACAACGTCTACCATAGAGAGCCTCAAAAGGAGCTATACCAATGCTTGAATGATAGCTATTGTTGTAAGCAAACTCAGTGAGTGAAAGATGTTTATCCCGACTACCCTTAAACTCAAAATCACAAGCTCTAAACATATACTCAATAGTTTAGATAGTCCTTCCGGCTTGGCCATCTGTTTGAGGGTGAAAGGTCGTACTATGTTTTACCTTGGTACCAAGACCTCTTTGGAAGGACCTCCAAAAGCGCGAAGTGAATTAAGCACTACGATCTGAAATGATAGACAAAGGCACCTCATGCAATCTAACCAACTCATGAATGTACAATTTCGTATAATCTTCGGCACCATAAGTAGTCTTAATCGATAGGAAATGATCGACTTTGTCATTCTATCAACCACAACCCAAATAGAATCAAAATACTTCCTAGTCTTAGGCAACCCAACCACAAAATCCATGTCAATTTCCTCCCACTCCCAAGTAGAATCTCTATATTTTGGGCTAGGACACCTGACCTTTGATGCTCGTCTTTAACTTGTTGGCAATTAAGACAACTAGATACAAACTTAGCAATGTCTCTCTTCATACCACCCTACCAAAACACTTCCTTCAAATCTCTATACATGTGTCTAGAACCACAGTGAATATAATAGGAAGAACTATGAGCCTCATCTAGAATCTTCTTTCTCAAGTCATCAACATTAGGCACACACAATCTACCTTGGTACCTAGGGGCACCAGCTCCCCCTTGGGAGAAAACCTCCACCTTACTATCTCTAACCAAGGCCTTCAACTCTAACAAGGCGGGGTCAAGATCTTGCCTTGCCTTCACCTCCTCAATAAATGAAGATTTAGAACCATTAATAACCACTACACTACCAATATCAATCTCCTCAAACCTAACTCCCAATCTAGCCAAACGATGGACCTCCCTAGCCACCTCTTTGCCACTGTCATCAACATAAGCTAGGCTACCATAGACACTCTACTCAACATATTGGCCATAATATTAGCCTTACGGGGGTGATAATGCATACTCATATCATAATCTTTAAGGAGCTCTAACCACATTCGTTGTCTCAAGTTGAGATCTTTTTGGGTGAACACATATTGGAGACTCTTATGATCGGTGAACACATCAACTTGAACCCCATATAATCAATGACGCCAAATTTTCAAAGCAAATACCATGACGGCCAATTGAAGATCATGGGTAGGATAATTCTTTTCATTCACCTTAAGTTGTATAGAGGCATAAGCTATCACCTTATAATTTTGCATCAAAACACAAGCCAAACCAATTTTTGAGGCATCACAATACACAACAAACCCTTACAACCCTTCCGGTAGAGACAAGATAGGCGTGGAGACAAGCTTATCTTTGAAAGCTTGAAATCTCTTTTCACACTCATTGGTCCACACAAATTTAGCCCTCTTTTGGGTTAACTTAGTATGGGAGAATCAATAGAAGAGAAACCACTAACAAACCTCCAGTAGTAACCCGCCAAACCCAAGAAGCTTCTAATGTCCTATGGAATCAAAGGTCTAGGCCAAATTCAAATCACCTCCTTCTTCTTAGGATCCACCTTAATAACATCATCCGTCATCACATGACCTAGGAAGGATACTTCTTTTAATCAAAACTCACATTTTTCATATTTGGCATACAATTTCTTCTCCCTCAAGATTTTCAACAGTACCCTCAAGTGATCCACATGATCCTCGTCACTATAGGAATTGATCAATGTATCATCAATAAATACCACCACAAACAAGTCAAGGTAGGGTTTTAAAGACCCTACACGTAATATCTATGAAGATAGCCGGTGCATTGGTCAACCCAAAAGACATAAGCACAAACTCATAGTGCCCATACCTTGTCTCGAAGGCCGTCTTGGAAATATCATATTCCCTCACCTTCACTTGGTGATACTCGGACTGAAGATCAATCTTAGAAAGGTGACTAGCCCCTGACGTTGGTCAAAAAGATCATCGATCCTTGGTAGAGGGTACTTATTGTTCATGGTGACCCTATTAAGTTTTCGGTAATTAATGCATATTCTAAGAATACCATCTTTCTTCGACACAGACAACGCTAGTGCACCCTAAGGTAATAGGCTAGGCCTAATAAAGCCCTTGTCCAATAAATCCCTTAATTGCTCCTTCAACTCCACCGAGGTCGTACGGTAAGGAGGAATATAATGGGTTGAGTATCGAGATGGAGGTCTATACCAAAATCTATTTCTCTTTCGGTAGGGATATCGAGAAGCTCATTAAGAAAGACATCAAGGAACTCATTAACCACTGGAATCGACTCTACGAGAAGGGCTTTGGACTCAACATCCCTAACCCTTACAAGATGATAGAGACACCCCTTAGAAATCAACTTTTGAGCTTTAATGCAAGAAATAAACCTACCCTTGACCACTACATCATCACTCGCCTACTCAAGAACGAGTGCATTGGAATATTCAAATTTCACCCTATGGGTTTTCCAATCAATAGAGACATAATATGCATGCAACCAATCCATCTTAAGAATGACATCAAAGTCCACCATATCCAACTCAACAAAGTCACAAGGCAACATTTTATGCCAAATGAAAATGGGACAATTTCTATAGACCTTCCAGAAACAATGGATACACCAACGAGAGTAGACACCTCATATGGCTCACACAACAACTCGGGTTTAAGATGAAACTTTTTGGCAACAAAGGGAATAACAAAAACGAGAGTTGACCCGAGTCTATCAATGCATACACATCAAAATCAAAGACTTTTAACATACCGGTGACGACATTGGGCACCTCATATACCCCTTGTATCCCTTGAAGAGCATATAATCGATTGTGCCTTAGGGCACCACCTTGTTGACCTCTCCTTCCTCTAGGACCCGCATTTGCACTTTGGCCTTGTGGGTGGCTATCTCCACCCTTGTTTTGGTTACTATGACAATCAATCTTCTTGTGACCCACTTCTCCACATCTATAACAAGCATTGGTTCCTCAAAAATGGGCTATCATGGCCTCTACCACATCTTGTACCATAAGATTAGGTACCACACCACCACCTTGGATCCTTGGGTTGTCATTAGTAAACCTCCTTTAGGAGCATTGGAAGACCATGGACCTTGATGAAACCGGCCACCCTTGGGACCATGGGATCTACCTTCAAAATGGGCCTTCTTAGCCTCATGCATTCTCCTCTTTCTCTAACTTCCCCCTTCCAATTGTTCGACATAAGTCATGAGGCGGGACAAGTCCATATTACTTATCAATATGGTGGCACGACACTCTTCATTCACCAAACTAGATACTGCCATCACAAACTTATTCATCTTAGACCTTGGCTCAGCCACCAATTGTGGAGTATATTTGGAGAGTTGGTTGAACTTAAGGGTATACTCCCTCACACTCATAGACCCTTGCTTTATATTCATGAATTCCATCATTTTTTCCTCCCTTAGCTCAAAAGGGAAGAACCGGTTGAGAATGCCGCCTTGAACTCCTTCCAAAGGACTACAATTGCTGTTCCCTTTCTCCTCCGTCCATTGAGTGAACCATATTTGGGACATCCCCTTGAAGTGGTAAGCTGCCCACTCCAGCTTTTCCTCCGATCTAACCCCCACAATAGGTAACACTTTTTATACCTCATTAATAAATTCTTGAGGGTCCTTATCCACTTTAGACCCAAGGAACCCGGTGGGTTCAGCCTTGTGAAATCTCTCACTCTAGATGGCAGAGTAGGAGCATGAGGGGCTTGGTCCTCTTGGTTTATTTTATTAGTCATGACTTGAGTTAACATGGCAATAACATCCCGGAACTCTTCATGAGCCGGTTGTTCTTCAGGTGTACGAGCTCTTCTTTCTTTTGGGATAGGCATGATCTAAAATAGCAAAGAACATTCATTAGGGGAAAGACTTACCTTAATTTCTATAGCACGACGTAGATCAAGAACAAGGGAAACATTTCCTAAAACGTCTTGTAGCCTCTTACTTATAATTGTGGTGCACTTCATAACCATAAACAAAACTCTAATTGAAGCGGTGTGTTAGATTCTGAGGACTATTAACAACCTAGTGTTTCGATACCAAGTTTGTCACGACCCAATCAGAGGGCCTAAACGTGAGATGACAAATGGGAACCCGAAGGAGACCTTAAACAAGCATCTTAGCATATTATTTACACATCCTTGGTCGTGGAAGCAATTAAACAACAACAAGAGAAAATAAATAAGGATAGAAGGGACTAAGGAAAGTCTTTAATAGCATAAATCATCAAAAGAGTCAAACTTCAAGCATAATTACATCACTTATTCAACAACACCTCTACACATAGAATTGAGCAGGGGCCACGAAACTTTCTAAGCTCACGCTCATAGTCATAAGAATCTAAACAAAGAGAAGCATCATTACATAACATAAGGTCAATAACTATTATCCTTGGAGTTGAGGACTCACCAAACTTGCTTCAAGAGATAGTACTAGCCACGCGGAGGAGGAAGATGATCAAGTAGAGCTCCAGTTCCTATATGGTAACATCATGTAGGGATAAAGTATGCTTTAGTACGTTTTAATGTACTAAGTATGTAGGATGCAAAGCAACAAGAGATAGGCAACATAGTCAAAATGCATATGCATAGGCAAGAGATAGTATATTAGTAACATGGCATGTATGATCAATGCTTGGAGTAAACCATGCTTAGATAGAACATAATACATGTGTAGGAAGAGACCATCATCATAGACTAAGCAACTAATACTTGTAATCCAAGTCATATCACCCCTTTGGAAGGTGATTGAGGTATCTACCCCTTAATTGCTAGTATAGGCCTAGCATCCTTAGACAAGGTGTATACCCCTCAACATAGTAGTACAGGCCTAGCACCCCCTACAAGGTGGTCTAGGTATATACCCCTCAAAATGGGGCCTAGCTCCCCTCGACAAGGTGGTCAAGGTATATACCTCTCAACATGGTAGTACGGACCTAGCACCCCCCGACAAGGTGATTGAGGCATATAAGGTGTGGTCAACTTGCAACACTATAGATTCTTCCAGAAAATCAACACACATAACCATTCCATTCATTATCATAAAGTCACTTAACTTATAAGCCATGCAATAGACCTTCAATAACTCAAGAACCTTTAACCGAATATTTTATCACACACTTGCGGGTGTATAATGCTAGTTCAAAATTATGCAATTCAAGAGTAAAATCATGTGAGAAAACTTAGTATAAATCAACCCACCAACACTTGGTAATACCCCATCAAAATATACTAAAACCCCTCATCAAATCTCATAATAGATCATAGATTCATAGCTCGAAACATGCTAAACCAACCATATCTTATGGAACCCCAACATAGTTTATAATCAAGTTCATAATGAGTAATACCCACAAGTAAATCAACTTAGAAATGTGCAACATACAAAAAAAGGAAGGTTGAGCACCTTGGGTGAAAGGACCCGACAGTTGAAACCCACATACCTCAACTTTGGGGATTTCCTTGAAGAAGATTTTAATGAGAACTTGAAGTTTGGGTGAATTTCTTAAGATCCAGATTGAGCTTGAGACACTTGAATTTAGGTGAAATATTTGTGTAAGTGTTAGCGAGGGTTTTAGGGAATGTCTTGAATCATATGGGGTTGAAAAATGACTAAGTATAGGTATAGGAAGGCTTAGGCCTAAGACTCCATGGCCATAGACCGAAATAAAAAAATAGACAATAAAATGTACTGGTCCGCACCCTGGCTGCGTTGCGCCAGTGGCACGGATCTATTCTGTTTTTCGTCAACTTTGAAAAATCAAATTTTGATACGGATGCTCTAAAACGGGGTTATACCTATTTCCCACTCAATTTTCCCCCCTGATCATGAATATAATGTCAAATTTTTGATATCACACATGTATTTTTAGATATATGGAAATTACAATTATTGGCATTTTGGAGGCACATTTTTGGGCACTTTTTGGGGCATTTCATCAATACTCAGATTGGTAAGGATTAGAGACACAATATTCGCATTAGTACAACTTTTCGTATATGCATGGGGTTTGGCGAAATTCAAGGATACCATTTGCAATCATTCGTCAATTCAATTCATAAAGAAGAAAATTAGAATAAACAACAAATTTAACTCTATTATAACCCAAATTTAAATTTATTTACAACCCAAAAATTTAGAATTGTCTCAACATTCATCAGCAAAATCAAATAAACATCATTCTCTCATCAAATCATATCAAAAACATAAAGTAATGATTATCATCAATAGAGAAAGGGAACTCCACATGCTCAACTCCTCCTAATTAAAAACATTGTCCGCAATGTGCAAGGGACAATAGAAATCAAGCATAAAATAAAGAAATGAGTATTAGAATCCCTCTTATCTGAATCAATCCTGCTATGGTAGTGGTGGTTGTGGTGGAGCTAGAGAAGTGTTCATTGGGACATCAATGCCCTCATCTATCAGTGCACTTCAAAGGTTAATCAATGGTCTCACAGGCTCGGGCTCGAACTCGGCCTCATGTATACTGGTGCCTATCATGGACGTGTCTAGAAAAGATGCTGTGTTCACAATGTCAATGATTTGGCCTTCCACCTATGCTAACTTATCAGGGTCCTATTGACTAGGCTCTGCTCCCGTTGCTTCTTCATCGGTTTCTGGGGTGATTTCTTCTTTGGCTTCTTAATTGCCTTCACCCAAAACATACACATTGAACGCATCAACGGGAACTATAATCATATCCACTTTGAATGGATCCTCTAGCCCATCACAAAAGTGCTTAAATCTGTGGCCGGAGGGATACCACCTACTTTTTAAATAAAACAATGTTAGCTTTTAAAGCCAAAAAGTCAGCACTACCACCACCAGTCTTCTCTACAACTGTCACCCTATCCTTCATGTTGGCCAATTCTCTCCCATGGTCATCAATCAATCATCTCAAGCCTATCCATCCTCAACTTGTATGCCTCTATCAACTCCCGCTGCTTGGCCTTAGCCTCAATATATGACTTCAAAGCGGCACAAAAGACTAAACCTCATGGCATGAAAATTGGCTAATTTGGTCGTCGGACAAAGCCATAAATAGTAGCCCTAGTGAGCGGGGATTGATCATCTTTGGCTTGTGGCTCTACCTGTGCCTCACCAGTGGGAATAGGAACTGAAGATGAATGTAAATAAGGGAGGAAAAAGTTATACCTATCTTGAGGCGCAACTCTACACTGCCGGACTCAAAGGCCTCAACATTAACTACCAATTTTTTTGATGTCACCCAAGTTATACCTTCTTTTAAGAGGATAACGTGGGTGTTGTCAAGAAATAAAACCTAACAAAGATTAGGATCAAACCTACAGGGAATACGCAGACTTAAGAGAATTTACTTATTGCAATTCAAATGGTTAACCAACTTACTTCCCCAAGGGGGGGGGTTTGCAATAATCAATGAAGAATATAACTAAACTAAATATCACGAGAGAGAAGTCAATATGCAGAGAAAATAGAGTATTGTGTTCCCTATGATTCCCAACTCAATATCACCAAATAACCTAATTCTTCTCTAGTGTATAGCATGCAGGACGGTAAGTTATGTTTACCAAGACCTTTGGTCAAAGGTGAGAGGTGAATGTCACTATACGACTTGGCCCATCTCCATAGTGTGCATTACTAACCCTTACCTATCAGTCCATGTACAACCTCCCCTTGGCCTAGTTTGGTTGATTAGACGAGAACACATCAATCGAATTTTTGAAATAACAAATAAATTTTAAGATATATGGAATTTTAAATTTCAGGCATTCCGAGGCACATTTTCGGGCACCTTTGGGATCATTTCATGGGTGCAAGAAAATTAAGTGACGCCTTAGTTGGGAGCTAAAAAGCAAAATGATGTATAGAAAAAAGGCAAAAAACTAAAAAAAATGAAAAGAAAGCATCCAAAAGAGTTGGAAATAAGAAAAAGGGAGAAAAAGGTGAAAACGACAGAGTTGGTAGGGCAAAAGTATAGAAAAACATAGTGTCAAGAAGGGACTTTAGTCACTATTTTACCATAATATCATACCAAAGCCCCCTAAGCCTACGTTAAAAGCCTAGAAAGTCCTAAAGTGATCCTAGTCCAGTTAGTTGAAGGTCTAAATCATGAGTATAGGAGCAAGCCTATGGTACCAGACATTATGCAGGAATATCTTTTCTGAGAGTCCGTGATCTTGCAAAGTCCCAAGGTTAAACATGAAAACATCATTGCGTGTCAGCTATGGGACTTCTTTCTGTGAGGGCACTTGCATTACACTGTTATCACTAGACTTGTTTAGTGATTGTGGATTGTTGTTAATATCTTGCTTGTCATAGTTGTGTTGTCACATGCACTAGTTTTTATTGGTTTGCTAGATAGCTATCTGATCCTATTTTGAAAAGTTCATGTGGGTGTCTGAGTTTGAGATTTATTATGATGTATATCATCGGGTTGAGGTCTGTGTGTTACTGTATTATCTGTATAGATAAAACCACAATATAAAATTCTGTATAGATAAAACCAAAAGTGCCCGAAAATGTGCCTTGGAATGCCTGAAATTTAAAATTTCATATATCTTAAAATTTGTTTGTTATTTCAAAAATACGACTTCATATTCGCAATTAGAGGGTCAAAGTTAGGTGAAAAAGGTCTAACCTCGATTTAAGAGCGAATGACTAGCAATTATAAATTCTTATTTGATGATTTCCAACGAGTTCTATGTAATGGAGGCGCAACGCGCCAGCAACCAATCTCAGTGTATTTTTTTAGTTTATCCAGATTTTTCTAGGTATTAGGCCCAAGTTTACCCAAACGTGTTTTTACCTATACTTAGCCAAATTTTACCCTCATATCATCTTAAATATTTCCCAAAACTCACTAAAACACTTAGTCAAATTTTTACTCCCCAAACTCAAGTCCCAAACCCTCATCCCAAGCTAAGGTTCTCCTTCAAGTTTCTTCTTCAAGCTTCCAATCTCCATTTCCAATCTTTACTAAGTTCACCTTTAAGCCAAGGTATATAGGTTTCATTCATGGGTTCCTTTCACCCATGATACCCAAGCCTCCTTTTACTTAAATTGCATGATTTAAAGTTGATTTACAAATGGGTCTTGCTTATTATGAAATTCACTGCACATTATGTTAAAGCTATGTAAAGTTGTGACTGTGTTGCTATGTTTTGAGCTATAAATCTTGGGTCTATTGTAAGATTTGAAGGGGTTTTGATGTATATTGCTTGAGGGTATTGCAAGGTGTTGAATTATGGTTTTACAATGAATTTTCTTGCATGATTTCATCTCCAAATTGCATAGTTTTATGCTACTATTACACACCCTCTAAGTGTTTGATAAAATGTTTGGATGTGGTTTCTTGAGAAATTAAAGGTCCAAAGCATGAGATGAGATAAAAATGACCATATAATGATGAAATGAGCTTATATATATATGATATATCCTATATAAAGTATTGCATTAGACCATGCTCGATCCGGGTGACTTAGTTGAGGGGTCAACATCTCAACCACTAGGGTGATGGGTGCTATCATCACTAACTTTGATGAGGGGTTTGTACCTCACACACTAGGTTGATGGATGCTATTATCACTAACCTTGATGAGGGATTTGTACCTTACACACTAGGGTGATGGGTGCTATCAACACTAACTTTGATGAGGGGTTTGTACCTCATACACTAGGGTGATAGGTGCTATCATCACTAACCTACTAAGGAGTTTTTTCTTTGAAAATATAGCTTGGTCTCTTCTTCACATATGATATCCTATATTAACATTAGTTATTTAAACATGTTTTACTTAAGCATTGAACATACATGCCATATTGTTATATTATGCCTGTTGTTTAATAATATACATTTTGATTAATATGCCTATCTATTATTGCATTGCATCTTACATACTTAGTACATCCAAAATACTAACGCATACTCTATGCCAACATGATGTCACCATGTAGGAGCTGGTGCCCAAGTTGATCATCCCCCTCCACGTGGCTAGTTCAGTGCTATTCAAGTTAGTTAGTGAGTCCTCCACTTTCGGTACCTTAGTATATACTCTCTCTTGTTATGTATTGATATACTCTTCTTTATGTTCTATTTGACTATGAGGGTGAGCCCAGTTGCTTTGTCTTGGCCCCCGCTCTTATCTATATATTAGAGGTGTTTGTTGGACATGTTATGTATCTATGTTATGCATTTGACTTTTGTGTCTTGACTATGATGATATTATGCGAGCTTTTTTCCCTCAGCCCCCTTTTCCTATTCTTTTATCTTTGATGCTCGATTTATTGCTTTTGCGACCAAGGATGTGTAATGGTGCTTTATGAGGCTTGCTTGGGGTCTTTTCGGGTGATATTATGCGATCTTTTTTCCCTCAGCCCCCTTTTCCCTATTCTTTTATCTTTGATGCTCGATTTATTGCTTTTGCGACCAAGGATGTGTAATGGTGCTTTATGAGGCTTGCTTGGGGTCTTTTCGGGTTCCCCTTGCCCCGTATCACGTGTAGTCCCTAGGCTTGGGTCATGACAACCTAGTATATGATTTTTCCTTTTTCCCTCCATATCACTAATTCACCTCTTCATTTTTGTGTTTCACCCTTACACTAGCCACCCTTAACTAAGGCTTTTGGCCTATATTGAGGTGCACAATATCTGTCTTCAAAACTAGGGCCACTTTGGTAGTCACCCCTCAACTTAGGCTTTTTGCCTCAATCAAGGTGCACAATGTTCAAGGAAGGACCACGTCTAATTTCAAGATTTTACAACTAACAAGGCTAGGTTAATTAGGTGTTTTCAAAGAGTAGATACATATTAGGCTCAAACATTAGGAGCAAGGGATATATCATCATTTCAGTTGATCATTTTTAGGCTAAATGTACTATTAAGAACAATGGGCTAAGATCCTTTCCTACTCCAACTAATCTACAATGGGTTAAGATCCTTTCCCAATTTAATTAATCTACAATCCAACTTAGAGTAAACGGACAAGTGCTAAATCAACACCAAACACATGAATCTAGCAAATTAAGCTCACACATACATGACATTGTATACATTATCAACAAAAGACTCCCAAATCATGCTTTTTATCTCAAGTTATCCTCACTTATTAAAGCAAACATTGTCACACACCTAAATATGCATGGTTGCTATCTAACTACTAATCAAAATTTTTTGGTGCGTATCATTTTTCAAAGAAAGCACAAAATCATGTTATATGATACAAGTGTTTGTACTATATGCTACAAATACTATCTAAACATCCTAAACATGCCAGACCAACAACAAATAAATATCTACGGGGAAAAAGAACACTGGCAAGAAAATTTTGAGATAAGAAATTGGGGTAGTTATGGACCCAACCTACTCAGACTACCCACACCCCATCGAAAATGATGTGCATTGTTCCCAGTGCATAAAATCAAAAAAAAAAATAAAACATATAAAGGGTCAAAAAGTATACTTGGGCATTTAAGCACCTATCTCCACCTTAGGTTGCCTCCCAAGAAATGCCTGATTTACAGTCGCAACACGATTTAGAAAAATTGGTTAATCATACTTCACCAATTGCCTAAACGTTACTCTTCTTATCATCTAGACACTTCAGGGACTGACAGATATTGAAGAAGACTTCTTTACATTCAATCTGAACCTGAGTTGACTAGTTTCTATATCTACTAGTACTCGCCTAGTGGCTAGGAACAGTCTTCCCAAGATGATTATGATATCCAAGTCAACTTCGCAATCTAGGATCATAAAGCCTGCAGGGAATATGAACTTTTCAACTTTTACTAGCACATCATACAGTATCCCCATAAGATTCTTCACCATGCGACTCGCCATCAACAACCGCATGCTAGTTGGAGTAGAGGCTCCCAATCCAAGATTTTTGTAGACCATAAGGGGCATCAGATTAATGTTGGCACCTAGATTACATAGTACCCTTGGGAACTCCATATCTCCAATGGGGCAGGGTATGGTGAAAGCACCTGAATCTTCTTTCTTCTGAACCAAGAACCTCGTAGCAATAGCACTGCAATGTTGAAGCTCTTTGGAGAGCTGTTAACTTTAGTGACCAAGTCCATTATGTACTAGTATACCTTGACATCTTCTCCAATGCCTCAATTAGAGGAATAGGAGAAGGGGGCTTAGCAATGGGATTTAACTTCTGTGGTGCATCATTAGCTTCACTCATCCCATCCTTTCCATGATCATCTCCTATTTTTGTATCCTTGGCCGCGTCCATCTCCTCTCGAACATCTTTCTCATCAACTGGCATGAGAGGATCAGTGGTGCTCTTGCCACCCCGAGTAGTAATAGCCATACACTACCCTTTATTTTTAGGGTTCTGAACTATGTTGCTAGACAATGTACTCCTCTTATGCTGATTAAGTTGATTTGACACTTGACTAAACTATTATTCCAGCTGTTTGATAGCCACAGAGTGAGACTCTATTTTCTGATTTATACTCGAAATCTCTGATTTCATGCCCCTCAGAGTCTTATCCTATGTCTCAGCTTTCTTCAGCAGATGATCAAACATCTTTTCAATTTTGGAACTACTTGCACCTGCATCACGATTATGCAGTGGCATATAAGGGCCATTTTTGAGGCCTTCTCTGCGACTCCGATTTGTATATCTCTCTGGACCCCTATTCCTATATAGTAACCTTTGTGGTTGTCCTTGTAAGCTCCATCTCTATAAAAGTTTCAACCTTAGTTTCCTTGACCTTAGCACCAATAGTCCTGATTGGACCCTTGGGCGTTGGTCCGAAAACCCCTGTTTGATCAGTAAAAAAATATATATCCTCATCATAATATGGCTCATCATATATGGGTTCACGAGGAGGTTGATAAACCACTGCATTCACTCGCTCTTGGTTCTATTTCATCATCACCTCCATACATGTGCAAATCTGGGCAAGTTGCTGCATAATTTCTTCATTGATCTTTGCTTGCTCTAGACCAATGCTGACAATGCTAAACTTCTAGTAGATGCTTTATCACTCTGCCCCTTTGCACGATTAATCTTAACCCTCTTTCCATTTGCTTTGTGATCCTTACAAATGGTTGATCCACGAACAAGTCCCCCATGATAGTTTCAACACAGGCCTGACTGTTCTGATGAAGGGCACAATAGAAGATCTCTACTAAAGTATCATCAACTATCTTGTGGTCAGGGATACTCCTTGGACATTTGGTGAATCGCTCCCAAGCAGTGCTGATTGAATCACCAGAAAGATGCTCAAAGTTATTGATCTGGTCCTTCAACTTGAGCTTCTTTGATCTAGGAAAGTACCTCTCTAAAGAGGCCTTCTGTAAGTATGCCGAACTGGTGAACTAACTCTGCGAGAGCTCAGACAGCCATAATGCTGCATTGCCTATAACAGACAATTGGAAGACACAAAGTCCCACAACACCTAAAGATAGATTCTGTGTTCCCATCACTCTTACACATGAATGCCACATTGTGTAGGTGGCTATGACGATCCTTCGATGGTAAGCCCACAAATAGCCCACGGTTCTGCAACATCTGAAGTAACCCACTTGAGACCGTGAACTTTGTATCTGCTAGTAGTGATGGCAACACAATAGTTCCAGCCACATCCACAGCCATAGGATTCAACTTGTATTGATTCCACTAGTAAGCACTGAAATTGAAATCCTGAGGCTGTGGAGGAATGTCCTCCAGAGAAGGTGAGTTTCTCATTCTGAGCATCTTCACTGTTATTCCCGTTTAGAGCTACATTGGCCATGTTATTGATATTGTCTTGGTCCATTCTTCTCAATGTTTTGTGGATCTCTTAGTCAAATGGAGTTAAGGGTTTGCCTTGACTCTAGGTGTTGGGCGCACAGTACACTTTCACCCTAAAAAAGAACAAAAACAACAAGCAAATGTAAAATAAGCGAACTAAGGATTAACACCCGAATCACTTACTGATTCACTCAGTCTAGCGATATTCCTGGCGACGACACAAAAATCTTGATGTCACCCAAGTTACACTTATTTTTTAGAGGATAGAACAGTCGCTATCGAGAAATAAAACTTAACAAAGGTTAGGGTCGAATCCATAGGTAATATGTAGACTCAAGAGAATTCAATGATTGCAATTCGAATGGTTAACCAACTTACTTCAAAAAAGTTAGGGGGGATTTGCAATAATCAATGAAGAATAAAACTAAACTAACTATCACAAGAGAAAAGTCAATATGGAGAGAAACTAGGGTATTGTGTTCCCCATGATTCTCCAGCTCAGTATCACCCAATAACCTAATTCTTTTCTAGTGTATAGTATGCAAGACTATAAGTTATGGTTACCAAGCCCTTTGGGCAAAGGTGAGAGGTGAATTTCACTATGAGACTTGGCCTATTTCCATAGTGTACATTACTAAACCTTACCTATTAGTCCTAGTACAACCTCCTTTGGCCTAGTTTGGTTGATTAGAGTAGAACACATCAATCGAATCCTGTTAATTAATCTCTTTTCCTATTCATTACTACCTTGGTCCAATAAGTAATACTAGGTGGGTTCTGATGTTGTCTACACTAGAAAACATGAAAAAAAAGAGAATTAATTAATATATGCATATACACCTTCCAAGAATCATGAATTATCTGGTTTTACTTTGTTAGTTCGTCATGGTTCCCACAATACTACTTGTGGATTTAGCTACTCGTGCTATGTGTAGATGCAAGAATTATGGATTGAGAAAACATAATTGAACACTTACACAATAGAATTAAGAACAAGTAAATCCAACTTCAATAAGAATCACAAGCTTAAAGATGAAACTCGAATACAAGTGTTCTCCAAGACTTTCCAATATGATCTTACAATTTCTCTCAATAATTATCGAGTTCTTTGAGTACCAGGCGAAAACTTCTAAAAATAACTTAAAAAACCTATTTATAATAAGTAAAATACAAGTCCTAAAAAAATAGAAGAACTGGTCAGCACACACGTACGAAAGGTGTTTACCGGCCGTATTGCATTCAATTGCCCATAATCGGGGTCTCGTACTCAAGTGCTAAAAATCTGTACTTCAACTCTACGATACCCTTCTATGACTCGTAAAGTGATTTACGACCCGTAAAAGGGGTTTCGTCTGATAAAACTTTAGAAATTCCTAATCTCTGATCCTCATGGCACGAACTATCTTCTATAACTCGTAAAACCTTCTACGGCTCATCTGCATGTTTATAGAATGATCTTCAGAAAATAGCCCTTTGCTAGAATTGCTCACGAAACCATCTTACGGCCCATATAACGATCAACGATCTGTAAAGGGTCTCGTATAATAATAAAAATCAGCAACATCTGCACTTTTTTCCAAAATCAAGGTCAACCTGTAATCTTGCAAATATAAACACAAAAACACATAAAACCAACTAACATCACATTGAGAATACACAAAATTCCAAGTTTAAGCATTAAAAGTTTTGTATTTTGGTAGCACATCAGTTTTGTCCACCGACTTCTTCCTTGCCCTATCTTCCTCATCCCTAGAGATTTGGTCTCAGTCCTCCGGATGTCAGTAGATACTGATGGAGTAAGCTCTATATTAGTCTTTTTGTTTCTAAGAACTCTGGCCCTCTTACATAGGGCTATGATGAGGCTTGGAAATGGAAATGAGGTCTACCTTGTTTTGCCCTCGTGAAGATTTCTGGAACAATGATTAAACTAAGTTTAAGCTCTTTTCTATCCATAATACAACCAACTAGTGTAGCTTTGGCATGTCGAAGTATTGGCTCATTCTGAGAAGGAATTAAGTTGTTGTTGATGAATCCGAACCAAAACCATGCTAGTATGTTCATTTCTTTATCATCACTGTCAGAGTCCTGGAGATCAACTAACTTTCTTTTACCATTCCATTGAAATCTCCCTATTAGGTCTTTGCAATCTTTGTTTTGCCCGGTTAGGGGCTATACTAACTCCCCGAGCCATCTTAGATCCACCTCGAGTAATAGGTTCTTTGTATTTGCCCATTTCTTCATAACAAGCTCCAAACATGGTGTGAGTATCAATCATACAACAATTATGTTCAACATTTATGCACAATAGAATCATTTTGGGTGGACAGGTCTATTTGATTGCAAATCATGTTTGGTGAGTTGTCAAACTGGTTTGGCAGTCAAATAGGTCATCACCATTTTGTATAGTTTTTAGGCTTTAGTTTACTGCCAATTTTGGCGATGATAGTGCGAATTCTATGCTACACCAAATCAACTCGGTGGTAGAAGCTACCATGGCCAAAGGTTACCCAGGTTAATAACAATTAACAATTAGAGAAAGTGGCGTGTATGACCCTTCAGTGTATCACTGAATCCATTTGGCAGTCTAAATAACCATCAGAGAAGATGACTAGCAAGGCCGATTCCCATGCATTCAAAATTTTATCACTTTTCATAGGGATAATTGAGATAATTACACAATAACCCACGTTCAATCACTAATACATGATCATTCATTCATTCCTACATTCACATGACCATTATGGCTATAAACTCATTCAAGCGACAACTTACCCTTAAGAATGACATCACACAATCTATCATCGGGCAAGTTCATTTCAGTTAAAGGTTTTAGGTTACTCATACTTATCCATAGCCAACAAGGGTAATCAATACAACAAGCATGCATATTCGTGCAAGCACTCTCATGATCATTGTACTATATCAAGCTAAAGCATTCAATAGGGTATCACAGGCAAAATTGAGATAATAGCAACTAACATTCAACATTTGGGAAACAAATTAGTCTCATCTAGCCCTAGCCCAAATAATATTCACCACCGATTTCAAGCTACACCGAATGAATCAAAAACCTAAATAAATCAAACATATATATAACACTAGGTTTTAGAATCATCATAATGTATCACCCACATGATTTCTATCAATTTTTCAATCACAAAACATCACTATCAACTCATAAAAACCTCGGTCGTTGTTCTTCATCTCAAAGGCATCACACCACAAATGAAAGTAAAGCTAAGGGCCCAAAAACATAGCTCTTTAATGATGTAGAGATCAACAAGAACCTTGGGTAGCTTTTGTTAATCAATTTCTTCTCACCTAGAGAAATTTTGCAAGTAAAAGACAAAAAAAGAGTATTGGCTTGTAAAGGAAGTGAAAAAGAGGGAATATGAAAAGTGAAAGGCCAAGGCATTTGAAAAGCCTTTAATAGGTCTATTAGGCGCGAGGAGTAGGTGACGTCGATTCACCCTGCAACACATTTTGTGGTGCACCGATTGTGCTTAAGACCGCCATTTTTAATAGATATAAAGCCTTAATTTCAGTCATAGAGGGCGGTGTTATTGACCATCACTCACCAAGTTCGGCGACCCTTCAAATTGTAACTAAGGTCTTCAAATTTGACAGCACCTCAAGAGTCTTTGAATAAATCCAAAGGTGGTCAAACTCACAATAGGCATCTCAATTCGGCGATTCATCGACCAGACCCATCAGGTCGCTCCTTTTTTTCTTCCACTTCAAATTCTCCCTCTTCAAACCTGCACAATTTAACACCTACTATTTAAAATAAAAACTTATCTGACTACATTGGGTTGCCTCCCAAATAATGCCATAGTAAATTCTACGGCACAATGTAGTCCTTCCACTTTCTTAAGTCACCCATAAGCAGTCGATCAATGATATTACTTGGAGGTCTTTCGCCCTATTTAGAGTTTTTTAGATGTTGAATACCACTTTATCATCATTTATCCTAAACCTCAAGTCTCCTCTTTCTACATCCACAACTACCCTTCCCATGGCTGAATGTCCTTCCTAAGATAATTGGCACATCGGTGTCCACCTCACAATCCACGATTACAAAGTTAGTCGAAAGAATGAACTTTTCTACCTTCACTAGCACATCATGGAGAATCGCTATGGATTGTTTGATGGACCAATCAGCCATTAGCATACGCATAGTGGTTGATAAAGGGGTCTCCAGCCCCAATTCCTCAAATATAGACAAAGGCATAAGATTTATGCTTGTGCCTAAATCACATAGCGCCTTGTTGAATTAGTAAGCTCTAATGGTACAAGGTATTACGAGTGCACCAGGGTCCTCTTTCTTCACAACTAGAGTTTTTGTCAAGATAGCACTATAATTATAAGACACCTCGAACGTCTCACACTCTAGGGTCTATTTCTTTGACATCAACTCTTTCATAAATTAGCATTTTAGTTAGTGCATTATCCAATCGAAAATTTATGGACAGAGAATTAAACATAGAAAGAATTTTTTAAAATTTGGTGTCCTTCTCTTTCTTCTTCAATTGCTGAAGGAATGGAGGATCAATCTTAATTTGAGCTGATTTTAACCTCACAACTGAACTTGAATTTTTGGGGGATGTTTTCTTAACATTAACAGCCTCACCCCCAACGTTCTCCTTTTCACCACTCTGGGAGCTTCTCAGAGTATCACCACTTCCATCATTAGCTATACCCTCATCAATATCAACATTCATTGCACTTTCATCCTCTCCTACCTCATTCTGACTTTTTTCACCAATAAGTGACAGCTTAGTACCTTCTACCACTCTTGCGCTGTAAGTAGTAATAGCTAGGAATCGCTGATCAGTGCCCTTAGGATTGACTATCATATCACTAGGAAAACCACCTATTGGTTACTAGTTGAGATAGGTTGATACCAAGTTGATTATCTAAATTCTTGATTGAAGTTGAATGTGACGTTACTGTTTGACTTAATTGTTAGAAATCAAATTTCATCTCCTTCAAGATTTGGTCGAAGGCTTTAACTTTTTTCAAGATTCGAGTTAACATATCTTCAATGTAGAGACTTTTTGGATTCACCACAGGATCAACTGTTTTCACCCTATCGTAGGGCGGAACATACCTATCCCTAACCCCATTACGGTTTCTCCAACCCTAACTTGAGTTTGGTAAGGCCATGCACGATCTCTCTATCTAGCATTATTATTGTTCCAACCTTAACTCCCGAGAGACCTTGAAAAAGCCATCCAAGAACCATCCCATATAATGCACCTCCTCATTGTAACCACCTTTAAATGGTGCACTATCAAACATCACATCGCTAGCATCCCCCACAACATTTGTACTCTTACGATTTTCTCCTATCGTATGCTTCATTAAGAGATCAAGTGAGTTAGCATCTTAGCCATATTTGCATCCCTCTCTTGATCTTTAGCAAGCTCCTCTTTGGATGGATCTCTGTGACATGAAGATATGGGGTCATCCCTCATGTTCCATGCTTGATTTACTCTTGTCATGTTAAATAGGAGGTCACAAGCTACAGTGAACACTTGTTTCATGATTCCACCTCTCACCAGTTCGTCAGCTACCCCTTTGTTGACTACGTTGAGCCTTACATAGGAGTATTACAATAGCAAATGGTTTAGTGCTCCATGATTTGGCCATTGAAGTAAGTGTTTTCGAACCGTAGCCATGTCTAATTTAATGGCTCACCTTTAATTTGTTTGAAGTTCTCGTTACTTCTTCTTAGCTTTACCATCTTCGAGGGAAGGAAATATCTTTCAAGGAACACATCTTGTAGTTCCTCTAACAAAGTATTAGAATCACGAGGTAATTTTGCTAGCCACCTCACGACCTCTCCAGTGATAGAGAATGGAAACAACCTCTGTCTAATGGCTTCTTGGCTCACTCCCCTGAAATTAAATGGGAGACAAACATCAACAAAATTCCTCAGTTGTTCATGAGGATCCTTATGGACAAGTCCTCCAAACAATTTCTTCAGATAGAGGAGTTACAACATAGTTCTTGTCACATGAAAATTAACTCCTCTAGCTAGTGAGGGTAGTCGGAAAGCACCTGTGCTTCCCACTTGGTCCCATTTAACACCCGGCATACAATTAGCATCTCTAAATTCTCAACATGGACACACCCGTCGTCTTCCATCTTAACACCTATTTTTAACAACCAAAACAATAAGAAAGAAGTAAAATAATTCTAACTACAAGAACAGAGCTCAACAAATACTGCAGTCATGAACTTGTCGATTCCCCGACAATGGCACTATTGTGGATATGGCTCAACCCGACTACTCAAAGGAAGTAGGAGCGGTTGTCATCAACATATATAGGGAATCATGGTTCACAAATTGAAGTGGTTCATTGGACTAAGAAATTGTAGGTTCTCGGGGGACACAATAATTAAAATCAGGATTCAACTACACAATATCTAATTAGCAAATTGATCAGCAGATTAGGGAAGATGTTGGGAATGTGCAAATATGGAATCAATCTACTAGCTAGATCTAAATATATGACTAATTGGGTTAATATTAAGTGAATAGGCTAGGTTTCTTGTAACCCATGTTCAATAACGACACATGAGTGTTTCATATGATTCAATTACGATATCATATGCAAACTACAGATGACACGTTGACCTAAGAAGTCTTACCAAATCCCGTAAAACCATATCCATTGAATCCATAGTTATGGACTTCAACTGAGACCGCAAAAAGTTTCTAGTATAACATTCAATTCACATTCTAATCACTCCGATTAAAATAATAATTTGAGATTTAATTTAAACCCCAAGTTTGTAATGTTGAAATTATAGATTAAATATAGGAATAAATGTAATTCACTCAAATCAATAAAAATCAAGTCAAAATATGAATGATCCAACAGATAAATCAAGAACCCATATCATTAGCATACCCCCAACATGAGGGTTTAAGCCACTCATGCTCGAAATTAGAAATTTAATACCAAAAATATCAAATTTAGTCATGGATAACAAGATTGAATAGAGAAAAGTTGATTAACAACAATATGTCTCCTCAAGTTTTGCTTTCCAAGAGTTTGAAAACCCTATCAACCATTTGTACTCAAAAGAAGGAATATTTTATATACTGCTGATCTCGCTATAAAAGTAAGAAGAATAATCCTGTACAACATCCTTTCTAATTTTCTTGACTAGTTAGTGTAAAAGTATAAGAGTTTGTGCTCCGAGTTGCCATTTCGTGGTCAAGGCCGACCATCATCGAGCACTCTAGCGATGCATCGAATTTGCACTTGGCTGCTTTTCTCTACATCCTCTTAAGGTTTGTTTCTCTGCAACATTGAGCAATGGTTCTTTACTTCGTTGATGCAGTTCAGAGATTTGCCGAAGCTCCCATATCATCATCTTCTTGTCATGGTTTTGGGACTTTGATTACTAAAACTTTAGGCAGTCTTTTGAGCCATTCGTCGATACACCGAATATGTTTGACAATGTCAATTTTGACCGTCTTCTTAACTTGGGATTAAACCATGGTTACTGCAATGCTTGGAAGCCTCTCTGAGTGTTCGGTTGTTCGCTGAATACGTAGGCGATACCACATTTCCTTGCCTTTTTTACACTTTTGCTCCTTTTCCAAGATTTTTCAAGTATCATCCATTTGTGCACTTTTAATTCCATTTTCTAACATAACACATACATATTATTTAGAATCGGAAATAATACACACTGAGGATAATATTTCTTTACAAACTAGCCCCAAAATGAGTTCGAAATATGGACTCATCACTCACGTATGGGACTAGGTTATGTGTTTATGAAACATGAAAAGTTATAGCATACATATCAACGTAATTAAAGGTGCATGAGCAGACTTATACAACCCAAGATCTTGAATTGATAGTGGTTGTATTTGCATTAAAGATATGACATCACCATATTTATGGGGTGTATATTGATATATTTATTGACCAGAAAAGCTTGCAATATGTGTTTAGCCAAAGGGACTTGGACCTTAGTCAAAAGATATGACTATAATTGCTTAAGGACTATGAAAGAAGTGTGTTGTATCATCCCAACAAGGCAAATATTTTGGTCAATCTCTTAGTGGGGTGTTAAGGAAGTGGCACCCATATTTAGAATGAAATAAAGGAGTTAGTTATAGATGTCCACTGGATAGCCCATTTTTATGTAAGATTGGCTGATGCACAATCGGGAGTATTCTTATGCACAATGGAGAAGAGTCTTCATTAATAGTGAAGGTCAAGGCAACTCAAGATATGGATCCAACTTTGGTGAAATTGAAGAAGTTAGTGGTTGATAAGAATGTTGAGATTTTCTCACAAGGGGGAGTTGGGGTACTTTGTTATCAAGACCGACTGTGGGTTCCTAATGCTAATGGTCTAAGAGAGATTATATTGAATGAAGTCCATAACTTACGGCATTCTACTCACCCTAGATCTATCAAAATGTATAGAAATTTAAGGGAAGTATATTGGTGGAATGGAATGAGAAGGATGTAGCCAAGTTTGTGGTGGAATGCTCACATTGCTAGCAAGTCAAGGTTAAACATCAAAGACCAGGAAGTCTAGCCCAAAATATTGATATTCTTATGTGGAAATGGGAGGATGTAAATGTGGATTTGTGATTGATTTACCTCATACAAGAAAGCAACATGAATCGATTTGGGTTATAGTCGATAGAATGATAAATTTCATACCAACTAAAACATCATATGGTGCCAAGGACTATGCCAAGATGTATGTCAGGGAGTTAGTAGGGCTTCATGGTATGCCTTTGTCCATTATTTTAGATTGTGGTACTCAATTCACTTTACACTTTTGGAAGTCCTTTCAAAGAGGACTTGGTACCAAGGTAAAGCTAATCACTGTGTTTCATCACTACAGGAATGGGCAAGCCAAGAAAACAATTCAATCATTTGAAGATATATAGAGCGTATGTGTATTTGAATTCAAGGGAAATTGGGATGGTCACCTACCTTTGATTGAATTTGCATACAATAACAGTTATCACTCAAGTATTAAGATGATGCCTTTTGAAGCTTTGTATGTGTGAAGATGTAGGTCTCTAGTAGAATGGTTTGAAATTGTTGAGATGACATTAGTTGGTCCCGATTTGGCGCTTAAGTCTACGGGGAAAGTGAGACTTACAAGGGAGAGGTTAAAAACTGCCCTAAGTCATCAAAAGTCATATTCAGATGTTAGGAAGAGGGTTCTTGAATTCAATGTGGTTGACTGGGTCTATCTCAAGGTATCTCCCATGAATGGTATAATGCATTTTAGCAAAAAGGAAAAAATGAGTCCTACATATATGATACCTTATAGGTTCGTGGAGAAGATTTGTGAGGTGGCTCACTAGATGGAAGTGCTAAAGGAATTGGCAAAGGTCCATCTATATTCCATGTGTCAATTGAGGAAATATGTTATTGTACCCTTGAATGACATTAGAATTAAAGAAAATTTTACTTATGAGGAAATTTCGATTGAGATTTTGGACCGGAAAGTTAAAAGATTGAAAAACAAGGAAGTTGGATCCGCCAAAGTCTTAGGGAGAAACCAACAAGTTGAAAATAAAACCGGAGAAGTAGAAGTGAATATAATGAAATGATATCCTTATCTTTTTCTTTCTATTCAAGCCTAAGGTACCTAGTTAATCATGCTAAATCCCTTTCGATTCCTAAGTATTAATCTCTCTATGTCATATTATATGCATCAATACTCATGAAAATGATTTTAAAAAAAGTTGCATTATTACATTCATGTTGCATTGTTAGTTACGTACTATACTCTACAATACTCAAGTTGATCTTGATTCCATTTGAGAATGAATATTCCCAATGCGGAGATATTGTAACACCTCTAAAAATGCCTTCAAATGATCTTATAAAGATGTCTTGCATAACATATCATGCATACTCTTTTTGGTAAATCTAAGGCCAAATTATTTACCAGGAGGTAAAATTATGCAGAAAAATAGTCTCATTTGATTTTTAGGTCAGCCATACCAAAAAATAATTTCTCTTAAAATTTTGCATTGCTAGAAGAAACTACGACCTCTCAAAATCACGAATAGGGTTAACTTCAGAACAAAATTGACCTAAACTCATTCTAGTGTCAAAATAAGAAAAATTGAACTTCACGCGAAAATGACCTACACAGGTACAAGCTTGCATTGTGCTTATGCTCTAGTTTAAATGTTTTCAAGTAATCTTAATTTTAAGTGTAACTGCCTTGGACATTTTTCTAATGGAAATTAAATAAATATGAATGTTTTTTATGACTAAAAACTCACTTTATAAATTGCCTTTGACCCCTACGTTGACTCTATTCTTTAACCATTCACTCATTACAAAAATTGTCTCTCTAGAAAGTTACTCTCAAAGTTTTCTTCTTCAATAAGAAAAGACTCCATTGAAGACCAACTCAAGATCTCCATTTCTCTTCAAATTTTAGGCAATTACTTAAAATATGTGAGTTTCGTCCCTAGAATCCTTTCCTCTATGGAGCTCCTCTTAAATTCTCTATTTTCACCTAAATTCATGTATGTAAACTGTATGAGTCTTCTCAACTTCAACTCAATTTCTTCAGTTATAATTGAGATTATGTCTATTGATAAATCCTAATGTGAATTCATGTCTATTACATAAAAATTTATGATTTTCCATGTATTCTCTCAAAGTCCACTTAGGGATCATGATTTCATAATGGGTCTTATTTGATTCTCATCCAATTGAATGAATTACGTTTTAATTGTGATCTAACTACTCAATTAAGCATGTATTATTATTAAATTGCATAATTATACATGATTTTGGTTTAATTGACCATGAACCCATGTTATGCCTAGTTTCCTATGACTAAACTATGATTTCATAAGTATGATACTAAGTATGATATGATGATGATGATGGTGGTAAGGGTGATCTAAGACCTTAATATTTATGAAAAAAATAATAAGATGAGAAGTATACCCATACCATATACAAAGTTATGTAGATACATTATTACTATGATATGTTATGTTCTCATAAAGTCATGATACCTATTTTACAAACTATAAAAGTATGATTTTGATGAATTATGAATTATGATGATGTTTATATAATGCATGATTGCGTATTCTATTAGATATGACTTAGAACCAAGAGGATCTTGATAAATTTCATTTTCACATAACTTTGCGCCATTGTAGGGTAATGATCATCTGCCTACAAGGCTAGCTAATGAATCCATATAGCTTCATGATGTGACAGTCATTATTCTAGGATTAAGCCTAAAGGGTGGGATCTTTATACATACTTGTGATACTTTCCATGTTGGGATTGAGCCTATAGGGTGGAGTATTTATGAATATATGATTCTCATCATGTTGGGATAGAGCCTGTAGGGTGATTGTCGGGTTTACCTTGGAAAAATATACTCCTCTTTCTCCAGTGTAGAGGAAACATTAAAATTTCATGTAACAACTTACATGGTCTTATTGTCGGTTATATGCCTACTCCTACATATGTATGTCTATTAAGCTATGAAATATTTTATGATGCTTTCAATCATGATTTTAAAGATGTATTGATCATTTGTATCTTTCCCTTACTTTATTAACATGTCTATGCATATTTCCATTATGTACGATATTCATCAATGCATTACATGCTTATATACATAGTACATTCCAATGTACTAACGCATACTCTTGCTCACATGATATCACCATGTAGGAACGGATGACAATTCTACACTACACTTTATGGCTAGCTTTTGGCATTTTCTAGTGAAGATTTGGTGAGTTTCCATGCTTCACGGATAAGCCCTTATGTTATTTATTATGTTGATATTGTTAGGACTTTTGTACTTTCTTATCTTGAGGGTGAGCTAGTAATATATTGTAAACCCCGCCAAGATCTATGATATGGGCATGCTTGGTCCTATATTGATGTAATTCCCTTTGATGGAAAATGTTGACTCCTATGTTTATCTTGTTTTAAATTATGTTTCCTCTTGCTTACTCTTATGATTTCTTATGTACCTTCTATATGCTTATGATATGAACAAGAGAATTGGACGGGGTGCCTGCGAGTATCATATTCACCGTTTCACAACAAGGCCCTAGGTTTGGGTCATGACAGCGTGCCATACCTCAAATTCTGGGTCGTAACACTTAAGAAGTTAAAGGAGCAATTGAAGGAATTATTGGAGAAAGGATTTATAGGTCCAAGAATTTCACCATGAGATTCCCCCATGTTGTTTGTGAGAAAGAAGGATGAATCACTTTGGATGTGTGTAGACTACTAGCAATTAAATACGTTTACCATAAATAACAAGTATCCCATTCTGAGAATAGATGATTTATTTGATTAACTTCAAGGTTCTTGCTACTTCTCTAAATTCAATCTCTTGTCCTGTTACCCCTAATTGAGGGTACTGGAGTTTGAGATTACGAAGATGACATTTCGAATGAGGTTTGGACATTTTGAGTTTTTTATAATGCTCCCACTTTCTTTATGAATTTGATGAATTGGATTTTCAAACCATACTTAGGAATGTTTGTGATGGTATTCATTGATAATATATTGGTTTATTTCCAAAGTGAAAAAGAGCATATAGTTCACTTAAGAGTGGTATTGTAAAGATTGAGGGATAAGCAACTATTTGACAATTTAGGAAGTGAGAATTTTCGTTGAGGGTGATGGCCTTTCTTAGTCATATTATGTTTGGTGATATTATTATTTTTGATCTTAAAAAATGGAGGAAGTAAGGAATTGACCTAGACCCTTTTTGTGTTAGGATATTTGTAGTTTTTTGGGCTTGGCCGAGCATTATTGAAGGTTTGTAGAGGGATTTTGATCTATTAAATCACATTGACTGAATTGACCGAAAAAGGTGAAGTTTCAATGGTTGGATGAGTGTGAGAGAAGTTTCTAAACATTGAAAGATCATCTTATATTAGCTTCTTTTAGTATGTTATCAGAAGGATTGGATGAGTTTGTTGTTTATTGTGATGCTTTATGTGCTGGTTTGGGTTGTGTTTTGAGGCTAGACGATATGATCGTAACATATTCTTTAAGGCAACGAAAGGTGCCTAAGTTAAAATTATTCAACCCATGATATTGCACTAGCAACGTTTTTTTTTTTTGCATTAATAATTTGGCATAACTATCTTTATGTGGTGAATGTTGATATATTCACTGACCACACAAGCTTACAATATGTGCTTAGTCGAACGGACTTAAACCTAGGCAAAAGAGGTGGCTTAAACTCTAAATGGATTATGACATGAGTGTGTTGTACCATTTGGGCAAGGTAGATAATATCGCTGATGCACTTAGTTAGAAGTCTGTAGGTATCGTTGCTCATGCTGATGATGAAATAAGGGAATCAATTAAAGGTATTCACCATTTTTACCATTTGGATGTCAGACTAAGTTAGTCCACCGAGGGTGGCATTCTTGTTTGTAATGGCTCAAAATCATCATTGGTGGCGGATGTAAAAGCAAAACAAGATATGGATATAATTTTAGTTGAACTAATAAGATTGGTGATCGAAAAATATATTCAGGTTTTCTGTCAAGAGGGAGATGGGGAACTTTGTTAGATAAGACCAATTATGATTTTTAAATATCGATGGCCTAAGAGAGATGATATTGAGTGAAACCCATAACTCTCGATATTCAATCCATTAGGGATCTACCAAAATGTATGGATACTTGAGGGAAGTGTATTGGTGGAACGGTACAAAAAAGGATATACCAAAGTTTGTATCTGTAAGGACCCTCAAGTAAAAGTGCAGAAAAGTTGAGCTGGAAGTGCACAAGGCCCATTCTATGAAGCCAAGTTCATGGCTCGTGGTTCAAACCATGAGTCGTAGACCAAGATCGTGGATGAGAGGCTCAGAAAGTTGTAAGTTTTTGGCTAACTGTAAAGTAATCAACAAAGACCATCAATTGTCCGTGGAAGGAAATGCGGATTGTAGGTAGTGTTGTAGATATGAGTTCCATACATGAAGGAAATTTAGAGTTTTTGGAAGGTAACTCACAACCAATAGGATGACCCATAGTGTCGTACATGGTACGTGGTTAGCCTTCATAGATGGGGTCCAAAAAAGTAAGAATTTTTGATAACTGTTGAAGGACTCCACAAGGCTACCCTCCGTTCATGGATCAAAGAACGGCCCATAGATAGAGGTTTCGTAGTTGGTGGTTGGTAACCACTTTCTGAAGATTTGAAAAGGGGAATCAGATAACAAGAACCATGGCTCATGGTTCTATCCACGTCCCATAATCGGGGTCACTTGGTTCTTGTCCGACAATTTTAATGGACATTTTTATCCTTTTTGTCATTCCTAAACCTAAACTATGTCATTTTATGTCCTTTTGGCCCATAAATAGACCTTAAATCCCTAGATTCCTAGATTCCTATTCCTTTTTTATTCTTGCATTTTCTCAAATTTTCTAAGGAATTCATTCTCTCCAAAGCTAAGGCAAAGAGGGCTAGGGTTTCAAGGGTCTTCATCATAACAACAAATTCCTACTTCATAAGCTTACCTAAGGTATGTGAGTTGATTTGTGGGTCTACTTTCACCCAAAAAGTTCTTCGTTGAAAGTTTTAATCTTTTTTAAAAGTCATTGGTACTATCATTCATGCTAACGTCGATTTCATGATGTTTTATGTTATATTCGGCCTTTAATGTTACCATGTGATGTTATACCAAGTATTTTAATGAGCTTCTACTTATGGGTGATGACCCCAATGATTAATGCTTTGAATGATGATGTGTAGGCTGTTTTTCATGTTTAAATGATCATGAATTTCCTATATTTATGCATGACTACCATGATATATGAATTTTTTTCGACTTATAATTAAGCCAACTAAGTTTTAAGTCAATCGTTGCATGTTATATGATAAGAAATAGGGATGGAAAGAAAGGTTTTAGGTTGATGTTTGTCAAACATATAAGTATGTGCATAACGCCCTAAATGATGTTTAATATGGTCCCCAAGTTGAAAGGAGAATTCTCACTAGGTGGTTCCTTAAATTTTGAGCCATTCTTGAAGATCGCTACTTATGATTCTAAGTATTACTATTTTACTAAGTTAATGTTCAAAAGAATTCAGTGGGATAACTTAGCACCGAATGAGGCCACAAGATGATGGGTAAGGGAACCCTAAAAGCAATCCTTTGCCCCATTAACTAGGGTAGTGGATCCATATAGGCCAATTGTGATATATGAGGATGCATGCCATGTGATGGAGTTCCACCTAGCAAGTGGTCTACCCATGCCAATATAGAGGGTTATATTGGATTCATTGTAGTAGCTCACAGGATCTTATATGGCGGTCACGGTCCATTCCCACAAAAGTATGATATTGATGTCTTCGTTCCATCAGATGTGTTTCATTTATGCATTACTTTTACTCATATTGAACATAATTCCTTGTGCATGCTTAAGCTCATATAAAGGTTGCCTTTACCATTTCATGCATTCTAGTCTTTAACTTACGAATGATGGCATGCTGAATCTCACATACATAGTACATTCCAAAAGTACTAATTCATAGTTTGCCTACATGATATCATCATATAGGGATAGGCACTCCTCCTTCGACTCGTGGCTAGTTCTTGCGACACTCCAAGACTAGTATTGTTATGGTGAGCCCTTAGTTCCAAACTCCGCCTATTTTCCTTATTGTTCTGTATTTTGGACATGATGTATATTTTGGTATTTAAAATTAACACTTTTAATTTCTATGTTCAAATTTGAAATCGTTTCTATTTGAGGGAAACCGATCGGTTATCGGTTCCCATTTATCAATGTTCTAGATGAAATGTTTATGGACACTATTAATGTTTTATGATATTTCTTTTATTCAAATTATGTCCCATAAACCCTATCCATTTATTCCATAAAATGAATGAATCTATGTCTAAGAATGCTTGTCATGCTAAGATGGCTTCGGTGAGGTGCCTACGTGTGCCTTATTCGCTTTGTTACAACTAGGCCTTACGCTTGAATCATGAAAAACTTGGTATCAGAGCATGAGGTTTTATAATGTTCCTCAAATTGTCCAAACATACCATATCAGATAGAGTCTCGTTCAAGGTTGTGAAGGTGCCACAACCATGAATGAGAGGCTATGAGACATTTAGGGAAGACTTCCCTTCTTCATTATTCAAATCATGCTTTTTGAGTTGTATAAGGTTCTCCTATAACTAACAATGATCCCTTTGCTATTTCTATGTCATGCCTCCAAGAAGAGCTCCAAAACTAAGGAATACCATCGAAACAACAAGCCCCTCTATTACAACAAAATGATAGGGGGTCCCATGCGGAGTTTAGAGTCACATTCGCGATGCTAGCCCATTTTTTGGCTAATTATGCTAATAGGTAGATTGCTATTTCTCCCCAAGTTCCATTCCAGCTACACTGGTTAGAGATTTCATAAGGATGCGTCCTCTGGAGTTCCATGGTACTCATCTGGAGTTCTATGGTTCTAAGGTGGAAGAGGCTCCTATCGACTTCATAGATGAGACTTATCAGATTGTCATCATAATGGGAATTCCCTAGGAAGAGAAGGATAAGTTGGTGTTGTAACAATTAAAGCGAGTAGCAAAGATATGGTATGAACAATGGGTAGAGGAAAGGGGCCAATGAGCGGGTGCAATCGAATGGGAGGAGTTCAAGGGTGCTTTCTCGAACCTATTCTTCCCACTAAAGTTGAGAAAGGCTAAGGTACAAGAATTCATCAACCTCAATCAAGGGCATATGAGTGTGAGAGATTATTTTCTTAAGTTCACTAAATACTCCAACTATTCCCTTCCACGGAAGCGGATCCAAGAGCCCGAATGAGCAAGTTTAGATCCGGTGTATTGGACTTGGTGCCAAAGGAGTGAAAGATGGTCATGCTTATGAGGGAGATGGATATATCTTGGTTGATGACATATGCTGATCAAATTGAGGAGGAGAAGTTGAGGGAGAGTCTAAGAGGACTCGGGTTGATGGTGGGGGATATTCTCACCAAAGGAGTGGAGGCCATAACAAGTTCCAAGGTGGCCACAAGCAAGGTGGCAAAGGGTCTATCAGCAGTCCTTCTACCTGATCCACCAAGGACAAGGGGGTATCACCAAAGTCACAAAATCCTAATTTCCCAAAGTGTGGGAGGCCCCACAAGTGAGAGTGCTTAGCAGATTCAAATGCATGTTTCAAATGTGGAAAGCCTGACCATCATGCAAAGGATTGTAGGAGTGGAGGTGCAAGGCCCAAGGACAAGGTGGGAAAGCTCAAGGTACCCCAAGGGATAACCATTTCTATGCTTTTCATGGCCAACAAGAAATTGAAGAGGCTCCGAATGTTGCTATCGAAATGTTGAAAGTTTATAATTTTGATGCATATGCATTATTAGATCTAGGGGAGAATTTGTCATTTGTAACTCCTTTCCTTGCAAATAGATTCCATGCATATCCTAAAATCCTTAATGAGCCTTATGAAGTGTGTACCCCTGTTGGAGAGTCTATTGTTACACGAAGAGTTTATAGAAATTGTCCCTTTTTCATCTTGTATAAAGTTGTCCCTTGTGACTTATTAGAGCTCTCCATGGTTGACTTTGATGTTATACTGGGGATAGATTGGTTGCATGCTTCTTATGCCTCCATAGATTGTCAAACTGATAGTCAAGTGGTAATTCCCAAATGAGTCCATTCATGAGTGGGAGGGTAGAAATTCTTCATGTAGATGTTGGTTTGTTTCCTTTCGAGAGGTCTAGAAACTGATGTCAAAGGGATGCATATATTATCTAATGAGGGTCAGAGATGTCACTCCAAAGTCCCTTCGCTTAAGTCGGTTCCTATTGTCACTGAGTTCCCCAATATTTTTTCGGATGAGTTATCGGGTATCCCTCTAGAAAGAAAAATAGATTTCAGCATATACCTCTTACCCAACACTCAACCTTTCTCAATTACTACTTGTAGAATGGCTTCCGCGGAGTTGAAAGAATTAAAAGAACAATTAAAAGTTTTGTTGGAAAATAGGTTTTATTAGACATGGTAGGTCTCCATGGGGTGCTTTGATTTTTTTGGTAAGAAAGAAGGATGGGTCACTCTACATATGCATAGACTACCGACAACTCAACAAGGTCACTATTAAGAATAAGTATCCAATCCTAAGAATAGATGATTTGTTTGACCACTTGCAAGGGGATATACGTTTCTTCAAGATTGATTTAATATAAGGTTTGAGTATCACCAAATAAGGGTGAGGGAGAGTGATATTCGTAAGACAACTTTTAGGACTAGGTACGGTCACTTTGAATTTATGATAATTTCTTTTGGTCTCACCAATGCACCAGCTATTCTTATGGACCTTATGAATAGGTTGTTCAAGCCCTACCTTGACATGTTCATAGTGGTGTTTATCAGTAATATCCTCATTTACTCCCGAAGTAAGGAAGAAAATATGGAGCACTTGAGAGTGGTGTTGAAAACTTTGAGGGAAAAAAGGCTTTTTGCAAAATTTGACAAGTTTGAATTTTGGCTAAGTAAGGTTGCCTTCCTTGCACATGTGGTGTCAAGTGATGACATCAAACTTTCCTAAAAAGATAGAATCAGTGAAAATTGTCCAAGTACATTGACTCCTACCGATATTAGGAGTTTCTTAGTTCTAGTTGGGTACTATAGGAGGTTTGTGGATGGTTTCTTCTCTATTTCATCCCCATTGGCCAAGTTGACTCAAAAGAAAGCAATGTTTGTGTGGGCAGATGAGTGTGAGAAAAGTTTCCAAACCTTTAAGGATCAGTGGACTTTTGCTCCAATTCTTGACCTTGTCGAGAGGAAATGATGGGTTTGCTATCTATTATGATGCTTAAAAGATTGGTTTGGGGTGTGTGTTGGTGCACCATGGTAAGATGATTGCCTATGCATCAGGGCAACTGAAGCTACATGAGACAAACTATCCAATTCATGATCTTAGACTTATAGTCATATTCTTTGAAAATTCGACATTACTACTTGTATGGGGTTCGTTTGGATGTCTTCACCAATCATAAGAGCCTACAAGACATATTGACCGAAAAAGATCTCAACTTAAGGAAATATGGATAGTTAGAGCTTCTCAAGGACTATGATAGGAGTGTGAAGTATCACCCGGGAAAAGCTAATATGGTAGTCGATGATCTTAGTAGGGTTTCCATAGGGTAGTGTGTCTCACATAGACGATGATGGAAAAAAAGAGTTGTCCAAAGAAGTCTATAGTTAGGTTGGGAGTCAAGTTGGATAAATTCGGAATTGGTGGTGTCATGGTGCTACATGGGTTCAAATCTTCTTTGATCAAGGATGTTAAGTCCAAGCAAGTCATTGATCTTATGTTAGTTGAATTGAAAGCCCTAGTGAAAGAAGGAAAGATAGAAGTTTTCTCACAAGGGGGAGATGGTGTGCTCCAATATCAAGGGAGATTGTGTGTGCCAAACGATAGTGAGTTGAAGAAGTTGATATTGCAGACAAAGGTCACAACCCTTCTTCTTCTATTCATCCTGGTTCTATAAAATTGTATAGATATTTGAGGGAGGACTATTGGTAGAATTTAATGAAGAGGGACATTGCTAAATTTGTGTCCAAGGGTACCATTTGCCAGCAAGTCAATGTTTAGCATCAAAGCACGGGTGACTTTCAAGATATTGACATTCCTACTAGGAAGTGGGAAAAGGTCAATATGGACTTTGTAGTAGGGTTGCCTAATACCAAGAAATACTTTGACTCCATACGAGTAATAATGGGTCAGATAAAAAAGTTGGCTCGCTTCTTACCAATCAAAATGATATTTTGTCTCAAAGACTATGATCAGTTATATATTTGAGAATTAGTGAGGTTGCATGTGATTCTATTATCCATTATACCAGATTGTGGTTCGCAATTTATCTCTCATTTTTTAAAATCTTTCCAAAGGGGTCTTGATACTAAAGTGAAGCTAAGTATTGCCTTCCATACCAAAACCAACGGGCAAGCCGAGAGAACCATTCAAATATTGAAAATCATGTTGAGAGCTTGTGTGTTTGAAACGACCCCAAAAAGTGCTCGAAAATGTGCCTTGAAAATTCTCAGAATAGTAATTTCTATATATCTCAAAATTCATGTATTATTTCGAAAATCCAACTTCATATTCTTGATCAGAGGATCAAATTGAGAGAAAAATGGGTCTAACCCTGATTTTAGAGCAACGGTAGTGAATTTTGAAATTTCAAAGTTTGGTGAAAAACAATGTTAATTCGTCGCGCCCCATTGTATTTTGCTGTCCAACTTTTCAGTTTGGTCCAAGACTTTTGGGTCTTGGACCTAAGCCTTCCTATGCATAAAAATACCTATTCTTAGCCTTATTTCACCCTCATATCTTTCAAGACATTCCTAAATACTCTCCCAAATACTTATAAATATTTCATCTCCAAAATTCAAGTCTCAAAACTCATCCGGATCTAAGGATTTCCACTCAAGCTTCAAGTCTCCATCTCTAATCTTCTTCAATGATTCTTCAAAAGCTAAGGTATGTGGGTTTTTTTCATGTTTTCCTTCCACCTATGATGCCAAAGCTTCCTTTTTATAAAAATTTCATGATTTAAAGTTGATTTAATTATGTGTCTTATTTATTATGAAAATTCACTACACACTATGTTGTGGTTTAAGAAATTGTGATTGTTTGACATATTTTGAGCTATGGATCCAAGATATATTGTAAGACTTGATGAAGTATTTTGATGTATATTATTTGAAGGTATTACCAAGTATTTATTGATGGTTTTACATTGAATTTACTTGCATGTTTTCATTCTTGAATTGCATGGTTTTACACTAATACTACACACCCGCAAAGTGTTTGATAAAATATCCGGGTTATGATTCTTGAGTTGTTGAAGGCCTAATGCTTTGCATATGAGATATATGACTTTATGTTAATGAAAGTATGTTGTATATGTGAAAATTTCATGATAAGCTTCTATAGTGTTACATGTTGACCATAATCTTGTTGAGAGGTTGGTACCTTGACCATTTTGATGGAGGGTGTTAAGTCCATTAACCTTGTTGAGGGGTTGGTACCTTGACCACTTTGATGAAGGATGTTAAGTCCATTAACCTTCTTGAGGTGTTGGTACCTTGGCCACTTTGATGTAGGGTGTTAAGGTCATTAACCTTGTTGAAGGGTTGGTACCTCGATCACTACCAAAGGGGTGCTAAGCCTTGGATTCCGAGTACTAGTTTCTTAGTCTAGGATGATGGTCTCTTATTATCCACGTAATATGTTTTATATAAGCATGTTTTACTTCAAGCATCATTCATACATGTCATATTAATACTATGCTATGTATCGATTATTATTACGTATTTTGACTATGTTGCCTGTCTTTTGTTGCATTGCATCTTGCATACTTAGTACATTCAAATATACTAACACATATTTTATACCTAAATGATGTTACCATGTAGGAATATGAGCTCCATTTGGCCATCCTTCTCTTCCACATGGCTAGTTCGATTGTCTCTCAAGCTAGTTGGTGAGTCCTCCATTTTGAGGACGTTGGTCTATATTTATTATGCTATGTATTGATACTCTATTCTTTATTGCTACTTTGACTATGAGGGTGAGGCCGATTACTTGTCTTGGCCCCTGCTAAGTATCTATATTTAGAGGTATTGTTGGACTTATTGTGCATTATTCTTGAGCTTTGGCTCATCTATGATATTGAAGTATTACTCCCTCTTTCTCTTTCGCTCCCTTAGGCCCAATTCCCTTGTTTATACTTATCTTTATTTGTTATTTTAGTTGCTTCCTTGATCAAGGATGTGTAATGATATGCTATGAGGGTTGTTTGGGTTTCCTTCGGGTTCCCCATTCGTCGGTCACGTCTAGGCCCTAGGCTTGGGTCGTGACAAAGATGGTATCAAAGAACTAGGTTGTTAGATCCTCAGAGTCTACACATCGCGTCGATTAGAGTCTCATTCATGGTTGTGTTGTGCACCACAACTATGAGTAGGAGGTTATGAAAAATTTTAGAAAATGTTTCCCTTCTTTATGTTCTAAGTCGTGCTATAAAGTTAAAGTAAGTTTCTCCCCTAATGATTGTTCTTCAATATTATATGTCATGCCTAACACAAGGGGAAGAAGAGCCCGCACCCTCCAGGAGCAACCGATCCCTCCCTCTCCTCAAGATGGGGGACCGATTCATGAAGAAGTCCAGGATGCTCTCACCTTGCTTGCATAAGTTTTGGCTAACCAAGCCATCCAAGGGTCCTAAGCCCCTCATGCTCCCACTCTGGCATCTCTGGTGATAGACTTTATGAGGATGAATCTACTGGTATTCTATGGGTCAAAGGTTGATAATGACCCTCAAGAGTTCATTGATGAGGTTTACAAGGTGTTGGCCACCATGGGTGTTAGGTCAGAGGAAAATGCGGAGTTGGCGGCTTACCAACTCAAGGGGGTTGCACAAATATGTTTTCATCAATTGAAGGAAGAGAAGGGGGTTGACAATTTAGTTCTATGGGAGGAGTTCAGGGTGGCTTTTCTTAATTAGTTCTTCCCACTTGAGCTTAGGGAGGCTAAGATGGTAGAATTCATGAATTTGAAACAAGGTTCCTTGAGTGTGAGGGAGTATGCCGTCAAGTTCAACTAACTTTCAAAGTATGCTCCCCAATTGGTGGCTGATCTAAGGTCTAGGATGAGTAAATTCGTGATGGGAGTGTGTAACTTGGTGAGTGAGGAGTGCCGGTCTTCTATATTTATTAGTGACATGAATTTGGCTCGCTTGATGACCTATCCCGAACAAATGAAGGAGGAAAAGTTTAGGAAGAGGAGATGTAAGGAGGCCAAAAGGGCCCATGGTGAAGGAAAGTTCCAAAGTCTCAAAGATAGTGGTAGTGTCGTACTTTATGATAGGTGCCCAAAATGTGGTAGACGCCATGATGGCTTGTGCTTGAAGAAAACCAATTCTTGTTATGGTTGTGGAGATGAGGGTCCCTAGATACTAGATTGTCCTCATAGGCTCAAAAAGGGTAGAGGTGGTGATGTTGATCAAGGGGATGCTCCAAAATGTAATCGGTTCTATGCTCTACAAAGTAGGAAAGGAAGGGAAGAGGTGCCCGATAAAGGCTTTTCTTGATGTTGTTGTGCATGCTATGATGGTTCCAGGGGTTACTTTCTTTTCATTGTTCCTTTTGTTGCTGGTAGGATATGGTTATGTGAGTCTATTGTTGCTAGAAGGGTTTAGGGGTTGTTCATGTTCTTATTGCTTAGGGTTTTGTCTTGTGATTTTGGTTGGACTCAGTTTGTTAGATTGGAGGTCTTGAGGTGGTTTAACTACTTGCATAGCATGCTCCCAATGAGTGCAGGACTCCATAAGGTTATGATATGATGGTTAAGGATGGTCGATTTATTTGGTCAACTGCAATGGGTTAATCACTTCTCTAAGCTTGATCTTTAGTTCGGGTTTTGTCCCCAAGTGATGATGAGGATAGATGATATCCCTAAGTGTCTTTTTGGATTATTAGTGAGCTTGTTGAGTATTCTCGGAGTTTTTTGGTTGACTTATGCACCAGCTAGGTTTGTGGATTTCATGAATAGCGTCTTAAAACCCTACCTTGATATGTTTGTGGTGGCCTCTAGTGGTGGAACAATGATTTATTTAGAGCTTGTGAACCCTTTTTGGGGTAGTGATGCAAGTCTTAAAGGATGAGAGGTTATTGCTAAATATGGTAGGTGTGAGTTGAGGATAACAATAAGGTGGTTAGAACTCCTATAATATGAGTGTTTTTTTTTTTTGGTAATGCTAATGTTGTAGTCGGTCTCTAAGTAGACTAAAATGTGTTGATGATGGTGATAAAGAGGTGACTTGAGGGGTCCATCGTTTGGCTAGATTGGGGGTTAGGTTGGAGGAATTTGAGCATGGTGGTGTAGTGTTCTTGATGGTTCCAAATCTTCTTTTGTTGATGGGGTCTAGATTAAGCAAAGCCTTGTTTTCGCCTTACTAGAGTTGGAGATTTTGGGTGAAAGAGGGTAGAGTGGAGGTTGTCTCCCAAGGGGGAGATGGTGATTTATCGTACCAAGTAGGCTATGTGTGACTAAAGTTGACAAATGAGGTTAGGGTTGTAAGACCTTGTAGAGTGCAGACGAGGATTGGTAAGGCTACTTAAAGATTGGAAATTCTTAGTGTTATGGTTATGGGTTGTTCGGTTCTTTATGATTCTAGGTTGAGGAGGTGTGTTGGTGATTCAAGTGTTATAGGAATCTTGAGGTTATGGATGTTGTGGAGGATGCATTGACTTATGAGGAGGTCCGATGGAGAAGTGCGGTGGATGTGAGTAAAAGGTGATTTTAAGGATGTAGTGTTCGTCAAGGTCCATGGGAAGGATCGTCAAGTCTAGAGTGTCTTTCGGGGAGTCGGAGCGAACATGGAAAAGCATTATCCATACCTCTTTCATTTTATTCAAGCTTATGATAACATGTCAAACTCCTCTTTGTGATTTCATGTCTCGTGTTCCAGCCCCTAAGTCATTTGCATGCATTCATATTTACATTGAAAAGATTCATGGTGATTTTACACTTATGTTGAAATTTTTAAATGGTGTTTTAAAGTGTATTGTTGCATTCTTGTTAGGGCTGACCTCTTTATCATTACTCTTCTCTTGTACGTTTCTTTAACATTCGGGGACGAATGTCAAAGAAGGGGGAGATATTGAAACGACCACAAAAAGTGCTCGAGAATGTGCCTCGAAAATGTCCAGATTTGTAATTTTCATATATCTTAAAATTTGTGCGTTATTTCAAAATCTGACTTCGTATTCTTGATCAAGGGTTCAAATTAATTGAGAAATAGGTCTAACCTCGATTTTAGAGCAACCGTAGCGAATTTTGAAATTGCAAAGTTTGACGCAACATAGTGTTAAACCGCATTTGGGGCGTGTCCAGTTTTTTAGTTCGGTCCAAGAATTTTGGTCTTGGGCCTAAGCCTCCCCATGCGTGAAAATATCGATACTTAACCTTATTTCACCGTCATATCTTCCAAGACATTCCCAAATACTCTCCCAAACACTTAGACAATATTTCATCTCCAAAATTCAAGTTTAAAAACTCATCTGGATCTAAGGATTTCCTTTCAAGCTTCAAGTCTCCATCTCCAATCTTTTTCAAGGATTCTCCAAAAGCTAAGGTATATGAGTTTCTTTCATGGATTTCTTTCACCCTTGATGTCCAAGCTTTCTTTTCTTAAAAATTGCATGATTTAAAGTTGATTTACTCATGGGTCTTATTTATTACGAAAATTCACTGCACACTATGTTGGGGTTTATGAAATTGTGATTTTTTGGCATGTTTTGAGCTATAGATCTAAGATCTATTGTAAGATTTGATGAAGGGTTTTGATGTATATTGTTTGAGGGTGTTACTAAGAATTGATTGATGATTTTACATTGGATTTACTTGCATGTTTTCATTTTCGAAATGCATGGTTTACACTAACACTACACACCTGCTAAGTGTTTGATAAAATGTCCGGGTTATGATTCTTATGTTATTGAAGGCCTAATGCTTAACATATGAGATGTATGACTGTATGATGATGAAAGTATACTGTATATGTGATAATTTCAGGATAAGCTTCTACAGTGTTACATGTTGACCATAACCTTGTTGAGGGGTTGGTACTTTGTAGAGGGTATTAAGTCCATTAACCTTGTTGAGGGGTTGGTACCTTGACCACTTTGATGGAGGATGTTAAGTCCATTAACCTTGTTCAGGGGTTGGTACCTTGAACACTTTGATGGAGGGTGTTAAGTCTATTAACCTTGTTGAAGGGTTTATCTCGATCACTGCCAAGGGGGTGCTAAGCCTTAGATTCTGAGTATTAGTTGTTTGGTCTAGGATGATGGTCTCTTATTATCTACGTAATATGTTTTATATAAGCATGTTTTACTTAAAGCATCTTTCATACTTGTCATATTGCTACTATGCTATCTATTTATTATTATTACACATTTTGACTATGTTGTCTATCTTTCGTTGTATTGCATCCTACATACTTAGTATATTCAAATGTACTAACGCATATTATATGCCTACATAATGTTATCATGTAGGAACCAGAGCTCCATTTTGCCTTCCTCCTCATCCACATGGCTAGTTCGGTTGTCTCTTAAGCTAGTTGGTGAGTCCTCCATTTTGGAGATGTTGGCCTATATTTCTTATACTATGTATTGATACTCTCTTCTTTATTGCTACTTTGACTATGAGGGTGAGCCCGGTTACCTGTCTCGGTCCCCGCTACGTATCTATGTTTAGAGGTGTTGTTGGACAAGTTGTGTATTATGCTTAAGCTTTGACTCATTTATGATATTTAAGTATTACTCTTTCTTTCTCTCTCGCTCTCTTAGTCCCAATTCCCTTGTTTATGCTTATCTTTGTTCGTCATTTTTTAATTACTTTCGCAATCAAGGATGTGTAATGATATGCTATGAGGCCTGTTTTGGGTTCCTTCACGTTCCCTATTTGCCGGTTACGTCTAGGCCCTAGGCTTAGGTCATGATAGTGTTGGACTTAAAAGGAAGTTGGAATGATCATTTTCCTTTCATCGAGTTTGCTTAAAGTAATAACTTTCATAAAAGTATCGAAATGGTGTCATTTGAAACATTGTATGGTAGACGGTGTAGATCATCTACTAGGTGGTTTAAAGTTTGTGAGATGGCCTTGCTAGGACAAGACTTGGTCATAGATGTGATGGAAAAGATTAGGCTCATAAGAGAAAACTTGAAGTTGTCCCAAAGTCGCCAAAAGTCCTACTTCGATATGAGGAGGAGGGATCTTGAGTTCGGAATTTGTATTTGGGTCTATCTGAAGATGTCCCTCATGAAAGTTGTGATCTGGTTTAGTATGAAGGGAAAAGTAAGCACTAAGTATGTAGGGCCTTACAAGGTGGTGATAATAGTGGGCAAAGTGGCATATGATGTGGAATTGCCTATGAAAATGAATTTGGTTCATCCAGTCTTTCATGTGTCAATGTTGAGAAAGTTCATAAGTGATATAAACTCCATAGTTCCCTTGGAAGATGTGAACATTGAAGAGAACTTGAGTTTTGAACAAGTACCGGTTGAAATCTTAGACCGCTAAGTGAAAAAGCTAAGGAACAAAGAAGTTGCATCTGCTAAAGTACTTTGGATGAATCAATAAGTTGAGGGTGCAACATGAGAAGTGGAAACAGACATAATGAAGTGTTACTCATATCTATTCCACTCTACTCAAGCCTAAGGTATTAAGTTCTCCTTTCACAAAACCTCTAATTTCTTGCATTTTAGTTTTCCATGATGCATACACTTATTTTCATGTTTATGGACTGTTTCGAGACCAATGTTAAGTGTGGATTTTTAAAATTTCACAACAAGCTGTTTAAATTGCAGTTTTGCATGCATGTTTGGTTGTTAACTGATGTTTGACTCTTTAGAACTTACACTTAAGTACATTAAGGAACAAATATTCCCAAGAGTGAGATATTGTAAGGACCCTTAAGTTAGGAGCTTGGTAAGTGTAGAAAAGTTGGGTTGGAAGTGCATAAGGCTCATTCAACAAAGCCAAGTTGACGGCTTGTGGTTCAGACTACGAGCCGTAGACCAGCTCGTGAATGAGAACCTTAGAAACTTAAAAGTTTTTCTAAGTGTAAAGTTATCCATGAAGACCATCAATGGCCCATAGATGGAAACATAGACAGTAAGAAGTGCCATAGGTATGAGTTCTAGACAAAAAGAAAATTTGAAGGTCACCCATGACCAACAAGACAAGTCGTAGTTCCATACTAGTGTTGCTCAACCCGACTACTCAAAGGAAGCAAGGGCGGTTATCATCAGCATATTAACCCAACATTAGAGATCGGGGTTGATCCCACAGGAAACAATCTGTCGGTGAATGAGTAGAGTAAGGACCTATGGCTACTAGCTTTTGACTCAATAAGTGAGTGTCAAGCAAGAGTTCTAACTAAAATGAGGGAGGGGGGGAGCTAAGCTATCAACTAATCCTAAGAAACAATTGGGTAAGGATTGATCCAGTAAGGATAGGGGATATGTGAATCAATCAAAAGTTAATCAATCTTAACATCAAATTAACACTATGGGTAGTCTAGGTTGCTTGTAATCACACCGGCTAGGATAGTTGATGCTTCACAAGAGCCAACTATAGCCTCTTATACTGGCCACTCAAAGATACACCTGGCTTGAGCACCTCAAAGCAATACTCCCAAGACCTTAGCCGTTGAGTCCCTGTTGAGGCCCTCAACTCATAAACCTATGACTATCATGCAATTCTCCACCTCAACTATACTAGCTAAAGCAATAATTGAAAATCTAAGCTAGATTCAACTAGCTATCTCATATTTAAGTTATACCAGAAGATATTCATGAACTCATAAATCAAGTCAAGCAATCAAAGCAATTTGGGAAAAACCCTTTTAATTTGGCAAGTAAATTATCAACTAAGAATGAAATTAAGAGAAATGATCAAGACCCATATATAAATTAACATCCAAGCTTCACTCGGCAAGTGGATCCACATAGGCCAGTTATGATATATGATGATGCATGCCATGTGACAAAGTTCCACTTGGCAAGTAGTCTTACTATGCCAACATAGGGGGTTGTGTTGGATTCTCTATAGTAGCTCACATGGTCTTGTCGGTCACTTACGGTCCATTCCCACAAAAGTATGATATTGATGTCTTCATTTCATCACATGTGTTTCATTTATGCATTACTTTTGCTCATATAGAACGTAAATCCTTGTACATACTTAAGCTCATATGAAGGTTGCATTTACTATTTCATGCATTCAAGTCTTTAACTTATGAATGATGGCATTACAATTTCATACTTGCATTGTATCTAACATACGTAGTATATTCAAAAAGTAGTAATTCATATTTGGCCTACATGATATCACCATGTAGGGGTAGGCGCTCCTCCCCTGACTCGTGGCTAGTTCTTTCGATACTCAAAGACTAGTATTGCTATTCTGAGCTCTTAGTTCAGGGCTCCACCTATTTTCCTTCTTGCTGTGTATTTTGGACATGATGTGTATTTTGGTTTTTAAACTGGTGGCTTTTAATTTCTACGTTCAAATTTGGAATCATTTCTATTTAAGAGAAACCAACCATTTATCGATTCTCATTTCTAGATGGTATCTTTATGGACATTATGTATGTTTTAAGATGTTACTTTTATTTAAATGATGTCTCATAGACCTTGTCCTATTTATTTTTGCAAAATGAATAAATCTATGCTTATGAATGTTTTTCATGCTAAGAAGGCTTGGATGAGGTGCCTATCGGTGCCTTATTCATTTTCTTATGACTAGGCCCTAGGCTTGGGTCATAATAGTAGCGAAATCTCAAATTGCTAATGAATGATGGTTGAATGCCAAAGTTCAGGAGGTTTAGCCCATGATATTGATATTCCTACATAGAAATGGAAGACATGAATACATACCTGATAATGGGTTTACCTCACACTTAGAAACAACATAACTCGATTTGAGTGGTAGTTGATAGAATGACTAAGTCATCCCATTTTCTACTGGTTAAGATTACCTGTAGTACCAAAGTTTATGCAAGGAAGCATATTTGTGAATTGGTAAGGCTTCGTGGTGTGACTTTATCTATTATTTTGAATCATGGCACTCAATTCACTTCTCACTTTTAGAAATCTTTTCTAAGAGGTTACAGTACCAAAGTTAAGTTAAGCACCGCTTTTCACCCTCAAATCAACAAGAAAGCCAAGAGAATAATCCAAACTATGGAATACATATTGAGAGCATGAATAATTGATTTTGAGGGTAATTGGTGTGATCACTTATTGCTTATTGAATTTTCTTATAACAATAGTTATCATTCAAACATTGAAATAGCACCTTTTGAGGCTTTGTGTGGGAGAAGATCTCGGCATTCAGTGGGATGATTTGAAGTAGGTGAAGTAGCCTTTATAGGACCTGAATAGGTATTTGATGCTATGGAGAAAGTGAGGCTTATAAGGAAAATGTTAAACTGGCCCAAAGTTATCAAAAGTCTTATTTAAATGTGAGAAGGAGGGAACTTGAATTTAATGTGAATGATTGGGCCTACTTGAAGATTTTATCTATGAAGGTGTCATACATTTTGGCAAAACAAGAAAGCTTGGTCCTTGATATGTAGGCCCATACAATATCTTAAAGTGTATTGGTAAGATGGCTTGTAAACTTGATTTTCCATTGGAGTTAGCCTTGTCCATTCAGTATTCCACATATGAATGTTGAGAAAATGTGTTGGTGTCCTATTGCCATTTTACCTTTTGGTAATGTAAGTGTTGAAGAGACTTTGACCTATGAGAATGTTCTTATTGAAATTTTAGACCAGCAAGTTAGGAGGTTGAGGAACAAAGAAAATTATATGCGTTAAAGTTTTATGGAAGAACCAAGAAGTTTGAAGCTCTACATGGAAAGCAGAATTGGACATGATGAAATAATATCCTTACCTCTTTCATTCCATTCTGACCTGAGGTACTTAGCTATTCATGCTCAATTCCTCGAAGCTCTGATGTTCCAACCTCCTCATTTCATATTACATGCATGCATTTATATGAACTTGATTTTTAAATAAAGTTTAAATTATATTATTGCATTCATGCTGGATTATTAGCTATACACTCTACTCTATTTAAGTCTGGTTTTCATCTCATTTTTGAGGAAAAATATTCTCAAGGGTAGATTATGTAATATCCTAGGCATTTGAAGGTTTGAATATGATATCATAAGATAAAATATTGTAGAAAATGGCCTCGGTGGATTTTTAGGACAAGTATTTCACATTTTTTTTTAATTTTCTTATCCGACATAGGCACGTCGCATACCTACTCCATGTTAGTTCAAATTTGTCCTTGACCAGAATCTGACCATAATTAGACTTATGGTGAACCATCTCTGTGTCGCAGGGCTTGACCTACTACTATGGTTCGATTTCATTAAGTAGGAGCACTTTGGACTTTTTCCCTACCTATTAATTAATGAACCTGGACGTTTTAAGGTCTAAAATCCTAATCTATTAAATACCTCAAGCCCCCAATAATTCCCTTGTTCACTCACAATTCATCAATTTCAAAATTTCTCTCTCCATTAAGACTCTCAAATCTCAATTGAAGACAACTAGCAACTCCTCATGTTCTCCACCAAAATTCAAGGATTCTTCTAACTTCTTACCCAAGGTATGTGAATCTTCATCCATGGGTTCCTTTCACCCATGGATCCCAATAATTTCTAACTTTTTCATTTAATTTCATGTATATATTTTCATGGGTCTTCTTAATTTTATTCAATTGCATGAATCATAATTTATTCTATGATAATTAATTTATTCAGACATGAACTAATGAGCATTGCATGACATTTATAATTTTCTACATGAATTTCTCTACAATGTTATTTAGGACTCAAAATTTCATTGTGAATTTTGTTGAATTCTCCTTCAATTTCATAAATTGAGTTTCAATTATTATTTATTTTTTCAATTAAGTATGAATTATTATTCAATTGTATAATTTTGATGATTTATAAGAAATTTTTCCTACAAGCTACTCAGTGTTTGCTAGTGGATCCACATAGCTCAGGACCTGTAAACGAAGTAGAGTTCTACCTTGGCAAGTAGACTCCCTTTTCTTCGATATATAGATAAACATTGAAATTTCATGTTATAACTCGCATGGTCTTATTATTGTTTATAGTTACTCCCACATATATATGATCCTTGTAATGATTTACTTCACTACTTATAACCTTTACCTTTATATGATGTTCTTATGGTTTACTTATGCATTCACCTATCTCATTCCTAATTATTATTCTACTTTTCTTTTATCATGATATTTGAAATGGTTACTATACATTATGATTTATTATCCATTGTATTTCCTACATACCTAGTACATTAAAATATATTAACACATAATCTTTATCCACATTGTGCTATGATATAGGAGAGGGTTTTCATTTTACTTCTCATGCTTGTGGCTAGATTCAAGAGTTTACTTTAAAAACTTTATGATGAGTCCTTATGGTTCGAGGCCAAGCCCTACATTTCTCTATCATTGTTGCTTTACATTTGGGATGTTATGTGACTGCTTCTTGAGTTGATTTTCTTTGAGGGTGCGTTGGGGACATGCCTTAGCCCCTGCCTACGCTAGACTATGTAGAGGCATATTGGATTGTGTGAAAGTCTATGTTATCCTTTCATTGCTTGATAAAGTTGTTTCTTTTATTATTCCTTACCTTATGTCTGCTTGATATGCTAAGAGCTTTGGTTAGAATTCATTTGGGGGATTTTAATCACCATGTCACACCTATGGCAGCTTGGATTGTGACAAAGATATGATGGTTGAGAATTATGATAAAACCGTAGCAGGAAGTTAACCCTCTATTTGGATGGTGGTTTTCCATGGTTGCATAATATATGGTATTGTATAGTATGGTATGATGTTGTATATACTGTATGGGCTGCTATGATTTAATGATAATTTGTTATTTGATTTGATTGTGTGGTATTGTATCACAACTTATAAATTCACAAAAATGTACTTGATTAATATAAATATTAAATTTATCAATATTTTTAATAAATATTTTTAAAAAATAAATACATAAAATCAAATAGAGAAACATACAAGCTAATGTATCTCCAATCCATATAAAAAAATACTAGAAAATAAAAAAGTAAGATCTTTAAGAAACTCGCCTCCAAAAAATAGACTAAAGCTTGAAATAAAAGATGGGAGGTAGAAGAGAAGTTTCAAAAGTTGATGTGGAGGGAAATAAGTAATACAAAGTAGTAGATATATTATAGAAAAAGTGTAACAAAGAGTAAAATATAAATTAGAATTATTTCAATTTAAGTAGGAGTATTATTGAAAAAAAAAAGAGAACTATAGGATCCCACCAAATTAGTGGTTTTAAAAAGTGAGGATTCTCATAGTTGCATACCATACCATATAATTAATGAAATAATCAAAACAAACATGGTTTTGTTATGTCACGACCGAAGCCTAGGGCTTAGGCGTGACATGGCGCATGGGGAACCCAAAGGGCCCCAAGGAAGCCTCTTAACATAAAATCATTACACATCATTGGTCGCGGAAGCAATAAAATAATAATAAGTAGTAGTAAATAGGATAAACGGGGCTATGAGAAATCTTCCATATCGTAAGCACCATAGAGTCAAAGAGAGTCAAGGCTCATAGCATCATTATATAACTTGTCCAATAACACTTCTAAACATAGAACTTAGCAGGGGCCAAGACAAGCAACAAGCTCACCCTCACAGTCAAAGCATACAAATAAAGGAAAGAGAGTCTTAGCACAACATAAGAGCAAAAGACATCGTCTTCGGAGTTAAAGACTCACCAACTAGCTTGAGCGAGATCGTACTAGCCATGTGGAGGAGAAGCTTGATCAAGCGGGGCTCCGGTTCCTACATGATAACATCATGTAGGCATAGAGTATGCGTTAGTACATTTGAATATACTAAGTATGTATAATGCAATCAAATGCAACAAGAGATAAGCAACATAATCGAAATGCATAAACATATGTAATTAATAAGCATATAGCAATATGGCATTCATGGATGATGCATAGGGTAAATCATGCTTAACATTGAACATAATATGTGTATAAGAAGTGACCATCAATATATAGTATCCAAGTCCTACCACCCCTTTGGCGAGGCGATTGAGATACAAACCCCTCAATGTGGTTATTGGGGTACATATCTCCCATTTATGGTAGCACAGGCCTACTATCTCGCAAGCGAGGAAATTAAGGTACAAACCACTTAATGTGGTTGCATGGGCCTACTACGTCCCGAAGAGGCAATTGAGGTACAAACCCTCCAACATGGTTGCATGGGCCTACTAGCTCCCGAGTGAGGCAATTGAGGTACATACCCCCTTCTTCAACATGGTAGTTCGGGCATACTACCTCCCAAACGACGCAATTGATCAACTTCCAACACTATAGATACTTTTCATGAAATCAACACATTTATGCCATCTTTCATCATCATAAAGTCGTACAAGTCATGGGTCATTCAATAGAACATCAATGGCTCAAGAACCCTAAACCGGACATTTTTTCAAACACTTGATGAGTGTGTAATGCTAGTGTAAAACCACACAATTAAATAGTGAAATCATGCATGAAATCTTGAAATAAATCATCACATAGTTACTTGGTAATACCATCATACAATATACATTAAAATCCTTCACAAATCTCAAGATAAATCAAAGATTCATAGCTCAAAACATACTAACATAGTCATACTTTACAAAACCCCAATATAGTTCATAGTCAAATTTATAATAGAAGACCCATAAGGAAAATCAACTTAGAAATATGAAATTTGTATATAAAGGAGGCTTAGGCACCATCGGTGAAAGGATTCAATGGTTGAAACCCACATACCTTGACTTTGGAGAATTCTTGATGAAGATTGGAAATAGAGACTCGAAGCTTGAGTGAAATCTTTAAAATTCAGATGACTTTTGGGACTTAAATTTGGGGTGAAATATTTGTTTGTGTTTGAGAGAGTATTGGGGAATGTCTTATATGATATGAAGGTGAAATATGGATAAATATAGGTAATTTCACGCGTGGGAAGACTTAGGCCCAAGATCCAAGGTCTTGGACAGACTCAACAAAACTGGGCAAACATAACACTGGTTTGTGCCCTAGCCACGTTGCGCCAGGGGCGTGGATCAATACTAGATAAGGAAATTTTTGAATTTTGATACAATTTCTCTAAATTCGTGGGTATACCCTTTTCCCACTCAATTCCCTCTCCCCCCATAATGAATATGAAGTCAAATTTTTGAAATCACGCACGAATTTTGAGATATATGGAAATTACGATTCCAGACACTTTCGAGGCATATTTTCGGGCACTTTTTGGTGTCATTTCAATATCTCCCCCTTGGGAACATTCGTCCCTGAATGTCGAAGAACCATACATAAGAAGAGTAATCATGAATAAATCATCCCCCAACAAGAATGTATCAATACATTTAAACACCATTTTCAAAAATTTTAACATAAGTATTAAAATCACCATGAACTTTGTCAATATAAACATGAATGCATGCAATGATAGAAGGGCTGATACATGAGGCATGAAATCACATAGAAGATTTAGAATTAGTATCCTAGGCTTGAGTAGAATGGAAGAGATAGGGATATTACTTTTGCATGGCTGCTTCGGACTCTCATGTAGCACTTTTGACTTGTTGATTCCTCCAAAGGACCTTAACGGAAGAAACATCCTTGTTCCTTAACCTCTTCACTTATCTATCCAATATCTCTACTGGAACCTCTTTGTATGTCAAGTTGTATTCAACTACCCCTACAATATCCAATGGGACAATAGCACTCGAATTACCCATATATTTCCTCAATATGGATACATAAAAGAGCAGATGAACCGAATCCATTTCACTAGGAAACTCCAATTCATAGGCCACCTTATCATTCCTTCTCAACACCTTATAAGGACCCACAAATCTTGGACTTAATTTATCCTTTTTATCGAAATGAACCACACTTCTCATGGGTGACACCTTCAAATAGACCCAATGACCAACTTTAAATTCAAGATCCCTTCTCGTCACATGGGCATAAGGACTTTTGACGACTTTGGTCAGTTCTCAACCTTTCTCTAATCAACCTTACCTTCTCTATAGCCTCCGTAACCAGATCCGAACCCAACAAGGCCATTTCTCCCACTTCAAACATCCCAACCTATGATTTACAACATCTACTATGGAGGGCCTTAAAAGGATCCATACCAATGTTAGAATAATAGCTATTTTTATTAGTAAACTCAATCAATGGAAGACGATCATTCCAACTACCTTAAACTCCTAAAATACAATCCCTAAGCATATCCTCAAGAGTTTGGATAGTTCTTTTGCTTGACCATCTATTTGAGGGTGAAAGGCCTCCAAAAGTGTGAAGTGAATTGAGCACCACAATCCGAGATGATAGACTAGGGCACCCCATGCAATTCACCAATTCATAAATGTACAACCTAACATAATCTTCAGCCCCTTAAGTAGTCTTAATCGGTAGGAAATGAGCCAACTTTATCATCCCATCAACTACAACCGAAATAGAATTAAAGTCATTTCTAGTCTTAAGCAACCAACCACAAAATCCATGTTAATTTCATCTCACTTCCAAGTAGGAATCTCTATGCCACCCGACCTTTGGTATTCATCTTTGACTTGTTGACAACTATGATAACCGGATGCAAATTTGGCAACGTCTTTCTTCATTCCTCCCTACCAAAACACATCCCTCAAATCCCTATACATCTTGGTAGAACCGAGGTGAATAGAATAGGAAGAATTATAAGCCTCATTAAGACTCTTTTTTCGCAACTCCTCTAACACAAGCCACACACATTCTACCTTAGTACCTAAGGGCATCATCTCCCCCTTGGGAGAAAACCTCCACCTTGCCCTCTTTCACCAAGGCCTTCAATTCTAACAAGGAGGGATCAAGATCTTGCTTGCTTTTACCTCATCAACCAAGGAAGATTTTGAACAATCAACAACTACAATACCACCATTATCAGCCTTTTCCAACCTAACTCCCAACCTAGCTAACTGATGGACCTCCCTAGGCACTTCTTTGTCACGACCATCAACATGAGCTAGGCTACCTATAGACACCCTACTCAAAGTATCCGCCACAACATTAGCCTTACCGGGATGATAATGCACACTCATGTCATAATCCTTAAGAAGCTCTAACCACCTTCTTTTCCTCAAGTTGAGATCTTTTTGAGTGAACTCATATTGGAGACTCTTATGATCGGTGAACACATAAACATGCACCCCATACAAATGATGATGCCAAATTTTCAAGGAAAAAACTATGGCAGCCAATTCAAGATCATGAGTAGGATAATTCTATTCATGCATTTTGAGTTGCCTAGAAGCATAGGCTATTACCTTACCATTTTACATCAACACATAACCCAAACCAATCTAGGAGGTATCACAATACACAACAAACCCTTCCAGCCCTTATGGTAGAGACAAGATAGGAGCAGACACAAGCTTATCCGTCAAGTTTCACACTCATCAGTCCACACAAACTTAGCCTTCTTTTGAGTCAACTTAGTCATGGGAGAGGCAATAGAAGAGAACACATTCACAAACCTCTTATAGTAACATGCTAAGCCCAAGAAGCTTCTAATGTCCGATGGGGTAAATGGTCTAGGACAATTTCTAATCACATCCATATTTTTAGGGTCCAGATTAGTACCATCCCTTGACACCACATGACCTAGAAAGGCAACCTCTTTTAACCAAAATTCACACTTCTCATGTTTAGCATACAACTTGTCTTCCCTCGATCTTTGTAGCACTACCCTCAAATGAGTCACATGCTCCTCCTCACTATGAGAATAGATCAAAATATCATCAATAAAAACCACCACAAGCAAATCAAGGTAGGGTTTAAAGACCATATTCATAAAATCCGTGAAGATAGTCGGTGCATTGGTCAACCCAAAAGATATAACCACAAATTAATAATGCCAATACCTAGTCCAGAAGGCCGTCTTGAGAATATCACACTCCCTCACCTTCACTTGATGATACCCAGGCAGAAGATCAATCTTAGAGAAGTGACTAGCCCCTTGAAGTTGGTCATAGAAATCATCAATTGTTGGGAGAGGATACTCATTCTTGATGGTGACCTTATTAAGTTGTCGGTAGTCAATACACATTCTAAGAGACCCATCCTTCTTCTTCAAAAACAACACCGGTGCACCCCAAGGTGATTGGCTAGGCCTAATAAAACCCTTCTCTAATAAGTCCCTCAATTGGTCCTTTAACTCTTTTAACTCCGTCGGGGCCATATGGTAAGGGGGAATAGAAATGGGTTGAGTATCGGGAAGGAGGTCTATGCCAAAATCTATTTCCCTTTCGGGAGGAACACCGGGAAGGTCACTAGGGAAGATATCTAGGAACTCATTAAACACCAGAACCGACTCTACAGGAAGGACATTGGACTCCACATCCCGAACCCTCAGAAGATGATAAAGAAACCCCTTAGAGATCAACTTTTGGGCTTTAATGCATGAGATAAACCTACCCTTGACTACCACATCATGACTCTCCCACTCAAGGATGGGTACATTTAGGAATTGGAATTTGACCCTATGGGTTCTACAATCAAAAGAGGTATAGTATGCATGCAGCCAATCCATCCTAAGAAAGACATCAAAATCAACCATATCCAACTCAACAAGATCACAAGGCAATATTTTATGCGAGATGCAAATGGGACAATTTCTATAGATCTTTCTAGCAACAATAGATGCACCAATAGGAGTAGATACCTTATAAGACTCACACAACAATACAGGCTTAACATGAAACCATTGGTAATAAGAGGAGTAACAAAAGAAAGAGTGGTACCGAGGTCTATCAATGCATACATATTGAAATAAAAAACTTTTAACATACCAGTGACGACATCGGGCACCTCATCAACCCCTTGCCTCTCATATAAAGCATAGAATTGATAGTTCCTTATGGAACCACCTTGTCTACCTCCTCTTCCCAAAGGAACCACATTGGCACCCTATCCTTATGAACAAATATCCTTACCCTTATTCTGGTTACGAGGTCAATCCATCATCTTGTGGCCTGCACGTCATCCGCGCGATGTACCTAGGGCACACTTTAGTGTAAAAATGTCTTGCATGTTTGGTCCATGTTGCGCCTAGTGCGCGGACCAGAGTAATATTTCCCTCAGGTTTTCCAGCTTCACTCAAGGGCATTTGGGTAATAACCCAATGCCTATTTATATGAGAATCCTTCATCTTTTAAACTATCCCATGTGTCAAATCTCTCAAAAACACTCCTAAAACCCTCTTAATTCATCATCAAATCCCCCATTTAATTTTAAGATTTTCAAGAGCACACTTTGGATTTCAAGAACCCAATCCAAGCTTTAAGTTTTCCTCAAGTTTTCTTCAAGAAAATCTCAAGTTTAGGTATGTGGGTTTCATGAAGTCAAACCTTTCCTCTTTATAAAATTTCATGATTTTAGTATTGGATATTTTATGGGTAAACTCTATTATGCATTATAAATATGATTTAGGTTTGGATTTCTCCATGTATTGACTATATATGCGTGAATATCTATTGAAGCTTATTCCATAAGTTGATTTATACCTATTAAGGCTATGCATGATATGAACTATGAAATTATGAATGATGGTGAATTTTTGAGATGGAATTCATGTCACCCAAATCAGGGTTTTACTTTTATGTTGGTGGAGTGATTTGAATGATTTCAAAATAATTTGATTTTGCTCCTTCTTGTTCTATACTCCTAAATTGCATGATTTTAAGCATGTGTATGCATGCCACCATGTTTGAGTAAGTTTTCATGCTTATGAATCTTATGTCGATGAGAGGTTATTACATGAATTGCAAGACAAGTATTTTACGATAAGTTATGAGCTTTGAAGCATGTGTTGAACTCATGAAAAGTTTCTACGATCCACAAGTGAATTATTTAGGTCTTATGCTATGTTTTATTCTCATGTAAATTGTGAAGTATACTAGAAGGGGTTACGAACTAAGTTATATTCCTCACCCTCTAGTACAAGGAAAATGTCTACATGAAGGGGTTATGAACTAAATTGTTTGCCACACCCTCATGTACGACTTAACACTATGCACTATCTTGTGCCTGGAGGGGTTATGGACTAAGTTGTATGTCTCACCCTCATGTATGGTTTAATACTGTGCTTCATCTTATGTTTACATGAAGGGGTTATGAGCTAAGTTGTATGTCTTCCCTCATGTACTATCCAAGATCTACCAGAATGGTTTATGACCTAACCTATATTCCCCACCCTCTAGTACAAGGTACTTGGATTAGCTATTCATGTCACCTTATTGCGTTAAACAAGTTATGCAAGTATGATTATTCTCAAGAATGATTTATCCTAAGAATTGATTATACATGTCATATTGAGCTCATATCTACCGATTATAATTATTCATCTTGATTAATATACTTATGATCCTTGTTGTATTACACCCAATATACTTAGTACATTCCAAGTACTAACGCATACCCTATGCCTATATGATATCACCATGTATTAGTTGGAGCTCCTATTGATCCTCTTCCTCCGTGTGGCTAGCCAGATCATTAAAGTTAGCTTTTGTTGAGTCCTCACATCTGGGGACAATATTTTCTTTCATGATTATGTTAAGACTCTATCTTGTACTTTTGGATACTTATCTATGTGGGTGAGCCTGGGAGATGTCTTGGCCACTGCCCCATCTACTAGTAGAGGTATTGTTGGATATTGAGATAGTTGTACCAATGAGCTTGACTCATTTATGTCTATGATATTATGAAAGACTCCTTTTGTCTTGCTTCCCTTATGATCTATTATTACTTATTTGTTATTTTATCTGGCTCCCGCAATCATGTGCGAAAGATACACTGAGAGGCTTGTTTGGGATCCCTTTGGGTTCCCATTCATCGTGTCACGTCTAGGCCCTCAGCTTAGATTGCGACAAGCTTGGTATCAGAGCACTAGGTTGTTAATAGTCCTTAGAAATCCAACACACCGCATCGAGTAGAGTTCTGTTCATGGTTGTGAAGTGCGCCACAACTATGAATAGGAGGCTACGAGGCATTTTAGGAAATGTTTCAATTCTTTATGATCTATGTCGTGCTCTAGGATTAAAGATAAGGCTTTCTCCCCTAACGAACACTCTTTTACTCTTTTATATCATTCAACTACAAAGAGGACAGCCATAGAGGGCCGCCTGCACACCCGAGGAGGATCCAACTCATCAAGCCCCTCAAGGAGAAGGGGCTACACAAGTCGAATTCTTGAATGCCATCATGATGTTGGCACATGCTATGTCCAATCAATTGAATCAAGGGGTTGAAGCTCCTCATGCTCCTACTTCGGCCTCATGGGTGAGGGGCTTTGCAAGGATGAACTCTCTAGAGTTTCATGGTTCTAAAATGAAAGAGGATCCCCAAAAGTTTATTGATTGGGTTTATAAGGTGGTCATTATTATGGGGGCGAGTTCGGAAGAGAAAATGGAGCTTATGGCTTATCAACTCAAAGGTGTTACCCAATGTTGGTTTGCTCAATAGAAACTTTGAGAAGGGGAACTATGACCCTATCCCATGGGAGGAATTCGAGGCTTCCTTCCTCAATCGATTTTCCCTATTGAGTTGATAGAGGCAAAGATAATGGAGTTCATGAATCTCAAGAAATGCTCTATGAGTGTGAAGGAGTATTCCCTCAAATTCAACAATCTGTCAAAGTATGCTCCTCACTTGGTTGTAGATCCTAAGGCAAGAATGAACAAGTTTGTGTTAGGGGTGTCCGATTTGGTGAATGAAAAATGCCACACCGTTATGCTTGTGGATGACTTGGACTTGTCTCGACTCATGACCTACATTGAACAACTTAAAGGGGAGAAGATTAGAAAGAGGAGAAGTGGAGAGTCCAAGAGGGCTCAGATTGATGGTGGCTTCCAAGGTGCTAAGCGTGGTCATTTCCAAAAAAGTCATAAATTTTAAGGTCAAGAGTTGCATTTAACATCTTATAAGGGCTAGGGATGTTGAGTCTAAAGTCCTTCATATTGAGGCAGTTTCGATGGTCAATGAGTTTCTTGATGTCTTTCTCGATGAGTTTTTCGGTGTTCCTCCCAAAAGGGAAATAGACTTTAGTATTGACCTCCTCCTCAATACACAACCTATTCTATTCCCCATACCATATGGCCCCAGTGTAGTTAAAGAAGTTGAAGGACCAATTGAAAGATTTGTTGGAGAAGGGTTTCATAAGGGCACTGGTGCTGTTTGTAAGAAAGAAAAATAGCTTACTTAGAATGTGCATCAATTACTGACAACTCAATAAGGTCACTATAAAGAACAAGTATTTTTTTACTAAGGATAGATGACCTATTCGATCAACTAAAAGGGTAGTCATTTTTCTAAGATTGATCTTCCATCTGGTACCACCAAGTGAGGGTGAAAGAGTGTGATATTTCCAAAATGGATTTCCGGACTAGGTATGAGTATTTTGAAATTTTGGTGATGTAATTTGCTTTAAATAATGCACCGATGGTATTTATGGATCTTTGAATAGGGTCTTTCAACCCTACCTTGATATGTTGTCATAGTCTTAATATATAACATATTGATTTACTTCCAAAGTAAAGAAGAGCATGTGAATCATTTGAGGGCAGCGTTGCAAACTTTGAGGGATGAAAAGTTGTTTTCTAAATTTGATAAATGTGAATTTTGGTTGAAAGAGGTTGCATTCCCAGGGCATGTGGTGTCGGGCAATGGAATTGAAGGGGACTCTAAGAAGATGAAAGTGATAAGAAATTGGCATAGGCCCTTGACTCCAATGAATATTATGAGTTTTTTGGGTTTGGCAAGATACTACCAGAGATTTGTGACTGGTTTCTCTTCAATTGATTCCGCTATGAAAAAATTGACACAAAAGATGGCAAAATTTATTTGGTCCGATGTATGTGAAAGAAGTTTTCAAACTTCGAAAGACAAGCTTATCTCCGCTCCTATTTTGGCTTTACCGGAAGGGATAGAAGGGTTTGTGGTTTATTATGATGCCTCAAGGATTGGTTTGAGGTGTGTATTAATGCAAAATGGAAAGGCTATACGATATGCTTCCCGGTAACTAAAGGTGTATGAGGGTAACTATGCTACCCATGATCTTGAATTAGCGGTTGTGGTGTTTGCTTTGAATATTTGGCATCATTATTTGTATGGGGTTCATGTTTATGTATTTATCGACCACAAGAGTCTCCAATATGTATTCATACAATGGGATCTTAATTTGAGACAAAAAAGGTGGTTAGAGCTTCTTAAGGATTATGACATAAGTGTGCACTATCATCTCGGCAAAGCTAATGTTATGGCCGATGCTCTAAGTAGAGTGTCTGTGGGAAGTGTAGCTCATATTGATGATGGCAATAAGAAGGTGGCTCGATAAGTTCATCAGTTAGCTAGGTTGGGGATAAGGTTGAATGAAGTTGAAAATGGAGATGTGATGGTTATTGATGGTTCCAAATATTCTTTGATTGAAGAGGTCAAGTCCAAACAAGACCTTGACCCTGCCTTGCTAGAATTGAAAGCTTTGGTGAAGGATGGTAAAGTAGAGGTTTTCTCCCAAGGGGGAGATAGTGTTCTTAGGTACCAAGATAGATTGTGTGTGCCTAATGTTGATGACTTGATCGAGTTGATTTTGAAGGAGGCACAAAATTCCTCCTACTCTATTCACCCCGGTTCCACAAGAATGTATAGAAACTTGAGGAAGGTTTATTGATGGGGTGGTATGAAGAGAGATATTGCCAAGTTTGTAGTCGGTTGTCACAATTTCCAACAAGTGAAGGCCAACATCAAAGGCCGGGTGGCCTATCCCAAGACATAAAAGTTCCTACTTGGAAGTGAGAAGAGATCAACATGGATTTTATGGTTGGTTTGCCAAAGACTAGAAAATACTTTGATTCTATTTGAATTGTTGTTGATAGGATGACAAAGTCCGCTCACTTTCTACCGGTTAAAACAACTTATGGTGTCGAGGATATGCCAAGCTATATAATCATGAGATGGTTAGGTTGCATAGGGTACCATTGTCTATTATTTTGGATTGTGATGCTCAAGTTACTTCTCATTTTTGGAGATCCTTCCAAAGGGGTCTTGTTGCCAAAGTCAAGCTTAGCACGACTTTTCATTCTCAAATAGATAGTCTAGCCAAAAGGACAATTCAAACTCTTGAGGATATTCTTAGGGCTTGTGTTTTGGAGTTTAAAGATAGTAGGAATGAACATCTTCCACTCATTGAGTCTGCTTACAACAATAACTAGCACTCTACCATTGGCATGGCTTCCTTTGAAGCTTTATATGGTAGGCATTGTAGATCCCCGATTGGGTGGTTTGATATAGGGAAAATGGTTTCGTTAGATCCAGATTTGGTTATAGAAGATTTGGAGAAGGTGAGGTTGATAACAGAGAGATTGAAGGCGGCTCAAAGTAGGAAAAAGTCCTACTCCTATATAAGAAGAAGAGACCTTGAGTTTAATATTGATGATTGGGTATACTTGAAGGTCTCACCCATAAAGGGTGTGGTCTGATTTGGCAAGAAAGAGAAATTGAGCCTAAGATTTGTGGGACCGTATATAATCTTGAGGATAATTAGTAAGGTTGCATGTGAATTGGAATTGCCTATAGATATGAGTATGGTTCATCCAGTCTTCCATGTATCTATGTTGAGGAAGTGTGTGGGTGACTAGAGTATTATAGTGCCCTTAGAGCTGGTGGGTCTTGTGGAGGATAACTTGACGTATAAGGAGGTCCCAGTAGATATATTAGATAGACAAGTAAAAAGATTAAGAAATAAAGATGTGACATCCGTCAAAGTCCTTTGGATGAATCATCAAGTTGAAAGTACCACTTGGGAAGCCGAAGCAGACATGAAAAAGTGATATCCATACCTCTTTCACTCTAATCAAGCCGAAGCTAACAATTTAAGTCCTATCTATGATTTCAAGTCTTAAATTTCAGCCCTCATGTCATTTTGCATGCATATATATACTCATGGTCACAAGTTTTGATGACTTATGATGCATATGTATGAAACTTCTTAAGAATGATGTTTAAGTGTATTTGTTTCATTCATGTCGGGCTGGAAGTTTCATAATTACTTTGCTTACATTTTTTTCTTTAACATTCAGGAATGAATTCTCCCAAGGGGGAGATATTGTAACACCCCTCATGTGCTTTGAAATGCCCTATAAATGTATTTCTTGAATATCTCAAAATTCGTGCATAATTTCAATCATCCCACTTTATATTTTTGTTCAGGGAGCAAAGTCGTGTGAACGATATCCCCTAAATTTTAGAATACTCATAGTGAAAAATAATTTTTGCAATAGGGGGCTAAGGCAGTGTACCTGCAGGATGTCCCCGCAACGTGCCTGGGGCGCGCTTTAGTGCAAAAATGCCCTGCGCATCTGATCCGCGTCGCATCTAGGGCACATACTAGTGTCATTTTCCCCTCAGTTTTTCCAGCTTCGCTCAAAGGCATTTGAATAATAATTTAATACCATTTAAAAGAGAATCCTTCATCTTTTTAACCTTTCCATGCTTCAAACCTTTAAAAAACACTCCACCCTCCAAAAACCCTCCCAATTAATCATCAAATCCCCCATTCAATTTCAAGAATCTCAAGAGCACACTTGGGATTTTGAGAACCCAATCCAAGCTTCAAATATTCCTCAATTTTTCTTCAAGAAAATCTCAAGTTCAAGTATGTGGGTTTCATTCATGGGATCCTTCCACCTATGAAGTCAAACCTTCCCTCTTTATCAAATTTTATGATTTTAATGTTGGATATTTTATGGGTAAACTTTATTATGCATATAAACATGATTTGGGTTCAAATTTCTCAAGTATTGACTATATATACATGAATATCTATTAAAGTTTATTCTATGAGTTTATTTATATCTATTGAGGCTATGCATTACATGAATTATGAAATTATGAATGATGATGAATTAGTTAGATAGATTTCATGATACCCAAATGAGGGTTTTACTACTATGTTGATGGGTTGATTTTGAATGACTTCAAAATGAATTGATTTTGCTCCTTCTTGTCCTTACTCCTCTATTGCATGATTTTAAGCATATGTATACATAGCTACCAGATTTGAGTAAGTTTGCATGATAATGAATCTTATGTTGATGAGAGGTTATTGCATGAATTGCAAGACAAGAATTTTACGATAAGTTATGGGCTTCCAAGCATGTGTTGAACTCATGAAAAGTTTCTCTACTAGTGAATTATTGAGCCTTATGCTATGTTTTATTCTCATGTAAAGTGCGTATCCTACTAGAAGGGACTATGAACTAAGTTGTATTTCTCACCCTCTAGTACAAGGCAAATGTCTACATGAAGGGATTATGAACTAAGTTGTGTATCTCACCCTCATGTATGACTTAATACTATGCACTGCCTAGTGCCTATATGAAGGCATTATGAACTAAGTTGCATATCTCACCCTCATGTACGGATCAATACTATGCTTTATCTTATGTTTAAATGAAGGGGTTATGAACTAAGTTGTATACCTCACCCTCATGTACTATGCAATATCTATTAGAAGGATTTATCACCTAAGTTATATTTCTCATGCTCTAGTACAAGGTATTTAGATGAGCTATTCATGTCACCTTATTGTGTTAAACAAGTTATGCAAGTATGATTATTCTCAAGCATGATTTACCCTAAGCATATTGAGCTCATGTCTAATGATTATGATTATGCATCTTGACTAATTTGCTTATGATCCTTGTTGCATTGCACCCAGCATACTTAGTACATTCCAAGTACTAACACATACCCTATGATTACATGATATCACCATGTAGGAATCAGAGCTCCTATTGATCCTCCTCCTCCGCATGGCTAGCCAGATCGTTGAAGTTATCTCTTGGTGAGTCCTTGCATCTAAGGACAATATCTATTTTCTTTCATACTTATATTAAGACTCTATCTTGTACTTTTGGATACTTATTTATGAGGGTGAGCCCATGAGATGTCTTTGCATCCGCTCTATCTACTAGTAGAGGTGTTGTTGGATATTGAGATGGCTATATCTATGAGCTTGACTCCTTTATGTCTATGCTGTTATGAAAGACTTCTTCAGTCCCACTTCCCTTATGATTCATAATTACTTGTTTATTATCTTATTTGGCTTCCGCAACCAAGGATGTGTGAAAGATATGCTAAGAGGCTTGTTTGGGGTCCCTTAGGGTTTCCATTCGTCATGTTACGTCTAGGCCCTCGACTTGGGTCTTCACATTAGTAATATTGTTAATATTCATGTAGTGTTTTTTTCTTCAATTTTACTACTACCTATCAATCCATTTGCTTTGAGTCATATTCTTATTTTGTTATCATATATTTTTTTAATCCCATTTTAATTACACTTTCTTTGAATCGAGGGTCTACTGAAATAACTTCTCTATCCCAGAAAGGTATTGTAAGGTTTACATACATCCTACCTTTTATAAATCTCACTTATAGAATTACATTAACATGTTTTTTTTGTATTTTGTACTTATATATTATTATATAAGTGGGAGTTTGAAGATGAAGCTGACACATCTCTGTCGATATGCTTGCTTCAACTATGGGATTTTTAATTTTTTTCTTTTAAAAAAATTATTTCTTTTGTTCTACTTTATTTAATTAATATATAATTTTTTTAAAATTATGGGACCCATTTTAACTATAATTTTTTTGTTTAAAATTAATATTCTTCAATCATAGCTTTGTTATACTAAATATCTGTAATATTTGTGTATATTTTGCAACTTTTTGAGTAATAAAAATAATGATCAATGATGGAAAATACTATAATTATGGATATCTTAATGAACCTCTTCACATTATATTTGTGCAAAAAAAAGTGATGATTTACTTCCACACAAATATATAATATAATTTATTTTGAAATAAAAATTTAAAATTGTTTAACCTTTATTATTTAAAATTTATCAATATTAATAATATTTATTAGGTATTTAGTTTACACTTAATGAGATGATTTGATATTATTTAATTAATACTACTTGAAAAATAAGAGTATGAGTAAATATTGGGTTTGTATATAGCACAAAATTTTCCTAAGGAAAATTTACTTGGTTGAGTACTTTTTAATAAATAATTATTGATTTGAGCAATACTTTTTATTTATTACTGTTTATAGTAATACATAGCAATACTATGATAATTTTCACGTGTATTAAAAGTAAGTTATGCATGTAATATAAATGTATTATAAGTGTTTGAAAATATGTTGTGCTTGTATGATAAGAAATTGACACAATATGCATTAAAGTGTATGATAAATGTGATGTCCACGAATAAAACTTGTATTGTATATATTTTATAAATAATTTTTTGTAATATGTATTAAAATTGTATCAGAAGTATTCAGCAAAAAAAATTGTTATTGCTATAGATGGACAAATCTTTTCTTAATATAGTACATGTATGTAACTTTCATTTTCGTAACAAGTGAAAATCGTTTCCATCCCCCAAATTTTGTTTAAAAATTAAGTCCTCTTTTAGATTTGAATAATTATCAAACTCCCCCTTTTTCCTGATTAAAATTCTAATATGCTTATTATACTCTTTTATTATCAATTTTCTTTTACCTTTTTCAAAAATTTAATATTTTTATTTTCTCGATTTCATGTAACAATTTTTCATAAAAGCATCAATATTATCTTTTGGGTAAAAAAAAATGAGAAATATTAATTAAGTATATATACTAATGATGTTTTATAATGAAGTAAATTAACATAATAATAAAACTAATTTTATTAATAATAAGCAAAACCCTAATATTTATTTATACAAGTGAAATAATAGTGTCACACCCCACCTTGGGGTCGTGACCTGTGCCCGATAGGGACACGTGAACACATACTAAACCCAATTCCTTCATAAACCTAGTCTGGAAT
>JAABOM020000103.1:12235827-12272058 GCA_011800125.2 Solanum clarkiae
ATATGTCTGATAAGTTGGATGATAATAATATATATTGATAGAATAATTAGTTAGTTGATAGAATCCATGTCTCAATATAGAGATTGAGGATACACCTTTAATGAGAAGCTTATAAGTTTTCCTGTACAAACTTCGCCGGTAGATTTATGAATTTGGCGCATGAAATAAGTTAAGTATTGCTCTAAAGAAAATTAATCATTAAATTAAATTTTTCAGTAATTTAATTTATTGATTAGTATCTATAGTCTTAACATAGGGAATTACATAAGTGTTTAATGGTGAATTTCGAAATATAAATAGAGGAGTGCAATAATGAATTTTTAATGGAATAATTTGTAATTTATTACGGTAAGAATAATTCATATTAAAAAGGAATTATTTTCGTAACAGAAAGCCTTAGTAATAAATTTTGTAGTCCCTATAGTGTCCATATTTAACTGAAACTTGGAATTGTATTTCTAACTGAAGAAAGTTCCTTGTATTTCAAAAAAAAGAGGTTTTCTTTCTTAATTTTGGATTTGGAAAGGTCCTCCATAAATAGGGGTCCTCCAAACCAAGAGAATCCACTAAAACAGAAGAGAGAAAAGAAATAGTATTCTATACAATACTTGGGTTCATTTGGGATCACTGCAGAAGATCATGGATCTTGAGTCTGGTTTGCTTCACTTCAAGAGGTATTCCTTGAATTAATTTCCTATAGGTTTGCTTCACTTCAAGAGGTATTCCTTGAATTAATTTTCTATATACTTTGTGTATGATACGTGTTTGTGATTGCTATCTATTATTCATGTAAGCTATAAGATCTGAGAATGCTTCCGCTGTATGCTATTTTCCAACAATTGAAACATAGTGAAAATGTGAATATGATCAATCTCGACTTATAAGGAGTGTAGAGGTTCACAATATATAAATATGATCATATAAAAATAAAAAATTAGCGCCTAAAATTTGTGGTTATTGATTGCAAAGAAAATAGGAACTAACTTGATTAACAATGCAGAAAGCCAACTTTAAAAGCATAACAAACAAGTGATCACAATACAGATACAATACTAACATACATGATTATCATTATCAAAATCGTCCACTGCGACTCAAAAGTCATTTACACAATCATTTCAAAGAAAATAACGATAATAATAAGGTACGAACAAGGACATTTCAAGTACAAAATGTCCTCTGTTTGAAAATTTTAACAAGGGAAAGACAAAAGACATACATCTGCAAAATTTTCATTAAGAAATATGACAATGAACAATATGTGTTAATTTTCTACTGGATAAAATGGACATAGTGGTAACAGAGATGATAGTGAAAAATTATATCACTATGTACATTTTCTTTGATACTAGTGAATGAATCTTATTAATACGTATTTAAGATTCAGTGAAGATTCAAAAAACCTGAACTTTAAAAATGAGAGTATGGACATTATATATTTCAAGTGGAGAAAAAACAAACTTTGATTTAACATAGAAGCTATCTAAAAATTTGAATATTCAAAGAAATTTTAATTAAAAAACTTATTATGAGCCACCAGATATTACAACTCCAAATTAGAAAAGAACAAAGGTTTAAACAATATCTAATCTTAAAATATAAGAATACTGAAAGTAAACTATTGAAAAGTTATCCATATTAACACTAAACACAATTTAACCAGATAAACAACGGACAAACGTAAACAATCCTAACATTAGACAAGTAATGATTTGAACCAAAAAGTTACTACTCCTCATAATGTTTACTTGTCTAATAATTAATAAGAGTATAAAAATCAGCAAAATATTAATTTTTGGAGTCATTATTTCATTATCTCCTTACATAGCACAAAAGACAGTAAACACACAACAAATCCTACATCTGCTTGCCCCTTGTGGGATTAAGTTTGCCAACTTTTTCCCTCCCTTATAGCTTGTAACTGATTTGAAGTCATTGCTTCTTTTCCTTTCCAAGTTACTTGTTTTTGGTGAATATCGAAGGTTGGCTGGCAGGGACATGCCATTGTGATCTCCTTGAAAAGTTATCTTTCTTGTTCCAGTATGTATCTTCTTCAACTTTTCATAAAGTATAAAATTACTTTTAAAAATCACTTTAGGATTTAAAGTAGGGTTTGAATCATGCCCTTGTCATGACTCAAGCCTAGGGTCTAGTCGTAACACTGCGAATGGAGAACCCAAAGGTGCTCCATCCAACCCTCTGAGCATAATATAAGCATACATAAGCTAGTAGAGCATAATAATAAGCAACGCAAGTGGAAACATAAGTCTCAATAGGCAAAGCTAGAAATAATGTCAAGAACTTTTCCACTAAAAAAAAATACATAACTATGTCCAATGATGCCTCTACTTTATTAAATCTTGGCGAGGTCTAGAACATGTCACTAGCACATCCTCACCAAAAGAAAGAAAATACGAGAGTCTCAATCATAATGACATAAAAGCATGATATAAAGACTTGTCCTTGAAGCATGTATACTTGCCAAATCTTCAAGATGTAGTATCTATGTAAGGACCCATAAGTTGGAGGGTTAGAAATGCAGAAAAAATGGAATTGAAAAACTTATAGAGGCAATTTACGAGCTTAATCTATGGCCTGTGGTCCATTTCATGAGTCGTAGACCGGGCTCATAGATTGGGGGTGCGGGATTGAAGATTTGGCCAAGTGTCACAAGAATTTACAGGGGTAGTTTACGGTCCATAAAAGGAACTTCAGACTGTAGAAAGGTGACATGGATTGATGTTTGAGTTACTGGAAAAATAGGTTTCTGAAGTTGGAACTACAAACAACAAGATGGGTCCTAGTCTGTTTTACGCAACCGTAGTTTGGTCTCATGGTTAGGGTCCTGCAGATTGAAAATTTACTAAGTATGGGAGGAAACCACAATAAGTTTCTACGACCCAAAGTTCAAACTATAAGTCATATATGGGACTTCAAGGATGAAAAGGAGAGCAGAACAAAACCAAAACATGGTTTGTGGTTTGGTCTACAGATCGTAATCGGGGTTGTGGATCATGTTCTTTTAGTTTTAATTAAGGGAATTTATTTTCAATCCTCATACCCTAGACTCGAAACTATGTCATTTTGGGACTCTTTTGTCCCCCATATCAACCCTAAACCCTTCCAAATCTTCCCATTCACTCCATTATCAAACCCTTCTAAATTTTCTAATGAAAAGATACTCTCAAGGCAAGACAAAGCAAGATTAGGGTTTTCATTCAAGAAGCTTCTTCCTTAAACTTATTTAAGCCTTTCTTTAAGATTATTTTTAGATATGTGAGTTTGATTTGTAGGTACATTCCACCCACAAAGTTTCCCATTAAATTATTTTATCTGTTTTTTTAAGTTCTTGAAAACATTGAATTAGATGAGCACGATTTTAATGGTATTTCTATGATGTTTTTACATGTATTTTGATCTTAATGATATAATATGATAATACACAATGAGATTTTATAATGTCTAAGTTGTTGGCTATAACTTCCCTACTTAAGGTTTTGTCAATGATGTATGGGCTCCTTAATCCTAGTTTTAAAGTTGTATATTTTATCATGTACATGCATTATTGCATTAGACCATGCGATTTCAAGTTATTTCCTATGCCCACTAAGCATATGATGAATTGCATGATGTTAATAAGGCCATAAAGGTAGATTTCAAGTTATAAATATTGTCAATGATGTAAGCATAGTTGCCCTGAAAAGATGTTTATGATGGACCCTTAATGTGAAAAGTTAATTATCACTTGGGCAGTTTCTAGGTTATCGAGCTATATGATTCTAATTTACATTATATGACAATGGTTATGACTAAAAGTATTATGTGGGATTGACTTATCACTGAATGAGGTATTGAGGTAGGGTTCGATAAGGGAACCCTAGTAGCAACCCTTGCCCTATTAACTATGTTTCACAATAGGAGCCCTTGTAGTCTAGGCTAGTGGATCCATGTAAGTCATATATGTTAAAGAAAGATGCATGCTTAAGTTGACAGAGACCTGACAAGTGGTCTCCCCATGCCAATATAGGGATTATGTTGGATTTCATGTAATAGCTCACATGGACTTATATATCAGTTACAATCCACTACCACAAAGTTTATGAGTTGATGTCTTTGTTTCATCACATGTGTTTTCATATGACACTTGATTTTTACTACATATTGAGAATTACCCATTGACCATGTCTTGCATGTTTTGAACATTGACTTTACAATTTTATGCATGGAGACTTATAAATTTTATAAATGATGGCATTACAGCTTCATGCATGATAGCATTATAATTTCATGTTAGCATTATATCTCACATACTTAGTACATTCCAACGTACTAATGCATACTTTGCCTAGATGATGTCACTATGTAGGGATTGGCGTTCCACCTCCTCCACCGATACATGGCTAGCTTTCAACGATCGAGACTAGTGATTTGGTGAGCCCTTAGTTTGGGGACTTCATCATCTTTCTCTTTATGATACACGTTTGAGACTCCCATGTATTTAAAGTTGCTTGTTGGAGACTTTTACTTTCTATCTTATTTTCATGTATTTTGTATTTAAGGGGAACCATGACTATTTTTTAGTCCTCGTTAAGTCTTACGTAGTTTGGTGTGCTTAGACAATGAAACTTTGAGATGTTACCTTATCCTAAATTGAATGTTTTCCTTAGTCCCATTCCACATTTTAAATTCAACACTATGTCATTTAAATTACCTATGAATGTTTGATGTATGCAAAGATGGCTTGGGTAAGGTACCTCGGGGTTCCTCATTCGCTGTGATATGGCTAGGCCCTAAGTTTGGGTCATGTGTCACAACCTAAAGCTAGAGCCTAGCCATGACATCAAAGATGCCCATCCAAGCCTCTTGATCATATCATAAAAGTACATAAGGTAAAGTAAGTAAAACACAAGAAAGTACGCAAGTGGAATATAATATCATATTAGTCAAAACTTCTCTTATGGGAATTATAAAATCATAAGTCCAAATCATGTTTCTACCTTACCAGAACGTCACTTACTAGCTCACCTTCAAGATGTACATCAAAAGAAAAGTCATAAAGTGTCAACATAGGAAAATCATCATATGAAAGGGCTTGTTCCCGAAACATGAGAATTCACCAACAAGTCCTCGAAAGCTCAATCAACTCTAGCCACAAAATAGAGGAGTAGTCTCGTCGTCCGTCCCTACATGGTTAGATTATGCAGGCAGAGAAGTATGTGTTAGTACATGAAATGTACTAAGTATATAGGTATGTTATGCATCAAGGAACGTCATAACATTATATCAATATGTATAATCATAATCAATAAAATAAAGACATAATATGAATGATTAGTGCTTGTTTAGAACCACGAGTAGAAGCACCATCAAAACCTTTCATAATTCTAAGGTACATGTGTGGGAATAAAATCATAAACAATAATAAGACCATGTGGACTATTACATGAAATCTCGATATTGAATCTACGCCGGAGAAAGAGTAGTCTACTTTGTCAAGGTAAACTATACCTCACCTTATAAGGATCTTTCTCATTTCAGTGGGTTCCTTAACATTAACTTGGGATCCTTCCTATTTTAGTGTATGATTTACATATGTGGATCAACTAACATAATCCCACATAGGCTTATAATCATCAAACTATAGTAGCAGGTTGTTATGAGACTTGAGGATTTACATAAGGACCCTTGGAGATAGTCCCCCTCACATAAGTTCATGCGGTGCTAAGTTATATGTATGAAATACATAATCATGCATATACATAGCTTTAAACATAATTCATATGTGATTAAAATCATACTTTCATAACTCGTAAAATAGGTATCCTAACTTCACGAAAAATATCTCATATCATAGGAATAGTCCATCTACCTAAGGGTGTGGGTGTACTCCTCATCTTAACATCATCATTAGAGTATAAAGTCACCCTCATCATTTTATTATCATCATCATTATTAAATCATATTTTTATACTTGAAATCATACTCATGAAAATCATAGCTTTATCATAGAAAATTAGGGCAATGTGTGGGTTCATGAACAGTTGAGTTAAATTTATGCATATTATGCAATTGAAATCAATTTTAATCATTAGTAAAGGAACCCACATCAATTCAATAAACCCTAATCATACTATACTTGAAATCGCTTTCATTCACTTGAAAATAATAGAAATCATGTAATCCTTCATAATTCATGCATAAATAGGTATAGTGATCATGTAGGAATTATAATCCAACCATTTGGAATTAAGCCATAAAGGCTCATAGAAATCTATGCTTAGAACTTTGAGAAAAAAGGTGAATTGAGTTAGGCTTCATGTATGCATCTAGTCCATGAATAAAGTCCTACATACCTCAAGTGAGAATCATTAAGCTTGAAGAAGAAACTCTGAAAATCTTTTTAGTCAAACCTTCAAAACCTAGCTTCAATAGAGAGGATCCTTAGGAAGAGAATTTTTGCAAATTTCGGAGAGGTATTGAGAATGAATGAGTTTGAATGAATTAGGAATATGTTTTATAGGGTTTGAGTTGATTAAGTTAGTTAGAAGGATCAAAATGACATAGTTTAGGAGTTAAATAGATTGAAAATGACCAAAAAGTCCTTTATTTAAAAACTATCAGAGCCATTCACGAGGCCCCTTTCACGGGCCGTAAAAAAATCATCCACGAGTCATGGTTGGCCATCGTGGAATACGTGTCACAAAAAATTCATCTACTGAAAATTGCATTTCGAAACCAACAAACCTTTTCTACGATCCATAGTCCCTTTTATGGACCATAATAACCCTTTATAGATGGACCTTTAGACTTAGAAAAATGTCATTCCTTAGGGCCCGTTCACGATCTAGTCCATAGGTTGTAGTTTCATTAATGGCCCATCTTATTGCTCATACAATGATTGTAACTTTAAAAATTTTCAACTTTCTAGTCGCAGGTCCATGAGACCTTTCTACAACCCGTGGTCCCATCCACGATTCCTAGATCACCTCATACAACCTGCCAATCTTAAAATTCTGCAACTTGTTATTTTCAGGCCATTCAACTTGTAAGGTGTTACAATTCCCCCTTGGGATCATTCATCCTCGAATGAGACAAAAGCAAGCCTGAGTGGGATAGAAACATAACTATCAACTTATCATAAATGCAAAAATATGATATAAACATCATTTTCATAAAACTATCAATCTTATGTATCAAATATCATTCAAAAATAATCTCATGATCATGCATGCATGCAATATGATAAGGAAACACCTATTTGTGAGAATTTTGGAAGAATAGATCATATTAGGAACCTTAGCCTTGAACGGGAGGGAAGTGGTCAGATATTCTTTCATCATGTTTGCCTTGCTTCCCAAGTACCACTCTCAACTTGTTGGTTTCTCCATAACACTTTGACGGATGCACTTCCTTATTTCTCAATCTCTTCACTTGCCGGTCCAAAATCTCAGTCGATACTTCATCACAAGTCAAATCCTCCTCAATAATAACATCCTTCAATGGAATAATAGAATTAGGATCACCCATGTATTTTCTTAACATTGACACATGAAACATAAGAAGAACCATAGCTAATTCCATATTTTCTTAACATTGACACATGAAACACAAGAAGAATCATAGCTAATTCCATAGGCAAATCTAGCTCATAAGCCACCTTCTAAATTCTCTTTACAATCTCATATGGTCATATGTATCTAGAACTCAATTTACCTTTCTTGCTAAAATGCATTACACCTTTCATAGGAAAAACCTTCAAATACACACAATCACCTTCATTAAACTCAAGATCTCTTCTCCTAACATTGGCATATAACTTTTGACAACTTTGGGCGACCTTCAACTTTTCTATTATGACCTTCACATTCTCCATATCATCAAGTACAAATCCAGTCCAATTAAGGACATCTCCCAACTTTAGATCATCACACTAGTGACCTACATCGTCTACAATACAATGCTTCAAATGGTGTCATCTCAATACTTGAGTGAAAACTATTGTTATAATCAAATTCAAATAAGAGGTAAGTGATCATCCCAACCAGCTTCGAAATCAAACACGCATGCCCTCAACATATGTTCCAATGTTTGGATTGTCCTTTCGACTTGTCCGTGCATTTGAGGATGAAATGTGGTACTTGTCTTTACTTTCGTACCAAGGCATTTTTGGAAAGGCCTCCATAAATGAGATGTAAATTAAGCACCTCGATCCGATATAATAGACAATGGTACCTCATGCAACCTTATCAATTCTTGAATATAAATCTTATCATAATCTTTGGCACCATAAGAAGTCTTTACCAAAAAAAAAGTAGGTTATCTTCGTCATTCTATCAAAAACCACCCATATTAAGCCAAATTGCTCGTCTTTGGGAAAATATGTAATGAAGTCCATATTCATTTCCTCCCATTTCCAGGTAGGTATCTCAATATCTTAGGCTAATGCACCTAGTCTTTGGTGTTCCACCTTCACTTTTGATAATTTGCACATCTTATCACACACCTTGCTATGTTTTTTTCATGTCATTCCACTAATACACCTCTCTCGAATCCTTATATATTTTGGTGGATCCCAGATGAATTGAATATTTAGAATTATGAGCTTCATCAAGTATCTTTTCTCTTAGTCCATCAACATTAGGAACACACAACTGCCCTTGGTACTGAAGAACCCCATCTCCCCATTGTGAGTAACCCTCAACCTTCTTATCAACCACTAGGTTCTTCAATTCGCCTAAAGTGTGATCTATGTCTTGTTTTGCTTTAACTTCCACTATCAAAGATGACTCTGCCCCACTTTGTACCAATACACCACCATTGTTCAAGCGATTCAATCTCACACCCAAACAAGCCAAAACGGTGCACTTTTTAACCAATTCTTTCTTTCCATTCTCAATATGTGCAATGCTGCCTATAGACACTCTACTCGACGCATCAGCCACAACATTAGCCTTGCCGGGGTGATACATTACACACATGTCATAGTCTTCTAAAAAAGCTCCACCCAGCTACTTTGCTTACCTTTAAATCCTTTTCGGTAAACACATATTGCAAACTCTTGTGGTCAATGAATATATCAATATGCGCCCCATAAAGATTATGTCGCCAAGTCTTTAGTACAAATACAATGGCCAATGACTCAAAATCATGAGTCGCATAGTTCCTTTCATTCACCTTTAATTGCCTTGAGGCATACGGAATGACTTTTCCATGTTACATTAGCACATAACCTAAGCCTATATGTGAGACATCATAATACACAATAAAATCATCGGACCATCGAGCAATGTTAAAATAGGAGCCAAACTAAGATGATCTTTCAATATCTAAAAACTTTTCTCAAGCTCCATAGACCATTGAAATTTCACCTTTTTTGGTCAACTTAGTCAAAAGAGAGGCAATTGAAGAAAACCTTTCAACAACTTCTATAATATCCGTCCAAACCCAAAAAGCTCCTAATATCGGATGGAGGCAAAGGTCTAGGCCAATTCTTCATCGTCTCCTTCTTCTTTGAATCATCTCTAATACCATCACCCAAAATAATATGGCCAAGAAAAGCCGCCTCCTTTACCCAAAACTCACACTTGCTAAACTTGGCAAAAAGTAGTCTATCCCTCAAAATTTGCAACACAATCCTTAAATAATCCTCATGCTCCTGTACATCGCGTGAATAGACCAATATATCATCTATAAACATAATCACAAGCATGTTCAAGTATGTCTTAAAAATACTATTCATAAAATCCATGAAAGCGGCAAGGGCATTTGCTAGTCCAAATGACATAACATAGAATTCAAAATAACCATATCGAGTTTTAAATGTCATCTTAGAAATGTCATCCTCTTTCACCCTCAATTGGTGATATCCAGACCGAAGATCAATCTTGGAGAAGTAGCTTGCACGTTGTAGTTGGTAAAATAGATCCATAGTCCTCGGTAGTGGATACTTATTTTTAATAGTCACCTTATTTAATTGACGATAATCTACAGACATCCGAAATGAATCTTTCTTCTTCCTTACAAACAATACAGGAGCACCATGTGGAGATACATTAGGCTTTATGAACCCTTTATCAAGCAAGTCCTTTAATTGTTTTAAATTCTTTCAACTCCATCGCGGCCATTTGATATGAAGGTATAGAAATAGATTAGGTGCCGAGTAAAATATCAATGCCAAAGTAAATTTCCCTTTCGGGAGTACTATCGGGCATATCGTCAGGGAAGATATCGAAAAGACTAAATCAAGAGTAAAAACTTTGGATTCAACATCCATGACTTGGGAAACATGATATTTGCAACCATTGAAAATCATTTTTGTAGCCTTTACATAAGAAACAAACTTTTACTTGAACATCGAATTGGTTCCCTTCTCCTCAAGGATGGAATCATTAGAAACGTAGAATATAACCCTATGGGTTCTACAATAAATAGAAGCATAAGATGCATGCAATTAATCCACACCAAGGATAATATCAAAATCGGTCATATCAAGTTCAACAAGATTACATGGAAAGACTTTACACAAAACCATCAGAGGACACTTTCTATAGACTTTCTTGACTAGGATTGACTCAAGAAATAGAGTATAAACCGAATAAGGTTCTAAAAAAACTTATAGAGACACATCAAAATTTATAGCAAGGTAAGAGTAACAAAAAAGACATATTAGAACTGGGTCAAGCAAAGCATACACATCATGATCAAAGACTTCTCAACCTCTTGTCTAGCATGTAAAACATAGAATCAGTTACCATATTTACCACCTCCTTGAGCTTGGGCACCTTGTTCCACATACCCACTTTGAACTATTTGACATTATGGACGCCCTTTCTTACCTTTGTTAGCAGCATTAGAATACTCGGCAATCTTGTGCCCCACTCTTCCACAACCAAATCTAGCATTTACACCTCTCAAGCAATCTCCAACATGATTATTACAACACAAATACCTAGGAGGAATAGCACCACCCTCCCCCAATAACATCACCTTGAAGCTTAGGTGTAGCCACCCTTTTTTTGTCAAACCTTTTTAAGAAGCACTTTCAGATGACCCTTGACCTAGTTGAAAACAGCCACCACTGGAATTAGCATGTAAAATGCACCATCAAAATGAGCTCTTTTTGACTCCCTCATCTTTATCTTTTGCAATTTCTCTCTCCACTTGTTCCGCAAATGTCATGAGCCTCAAAATATCCATCTTCTTAATGAGAATTATGGTTTTATATTCCATTTTCACCAAGTCAAACACACCCAAGGTGAACTTGTTCATATTGGCCCTATATTCTGCAATAAAAAAAGAGAATACTTGAATAATTTTGTGAACTTATGGGCATATTCCCTCACACTCATCCCACCTTGCCTCAAATTAATAAACTCCCTCACTTTAGCTTCCCTTAGTTTGAGCGAGAAGAAAGGATCAAGAAAAGTAGACTTAAACATTTCCTAATCAATAGAGTCCTCTTCAACCCTTTTAGACTTCTATTGTGTAAACCAAACTTAAGCAACTCCCTTAAGTTGGTAAGCTGCAAATTCGTCCTTCTTTTTGGATGACACCCCTATAATCTCCACAGCTTTGTAAACTACATCAATGAACTCTTCTGGATCCTCATCCACCTTAGAACTAGGGAACTCTAAGGAATTCATCCTAGAAGAATCTCTTATCTTGGAAGCCACAGTAGGAGTCTTTGGAGAACCAATAACTTCAGCCAAGATAGCAATAGTGGTCCTAAACTCACATCAGTAACTTGGTCGACTAGAGGGCCTTGAGGAACTTAAGGAGACAAAGGAGCTTGATCCTCATTCCCATAAACTCCCCTAGACAACAGAGCACATCATAGAGGCATTTTGTGAAAATATCAAACGACAAGCATTAGCGAATGAGAGTCTTGAAGTCACGACATAGATCATAAAAGAAAGCAAAGATTTCCTAAATGTCTCATAGTCTCTCGCTCATGGATATGGCGCTTTTCACACCTATGAAAAGACTCTACTAGATGCATCATGTTAGACTCCCTAGGATACTTTCAAACTTTGTGCTTGATAGCATGTTTATCATGACCTGAACCTAGGCCTAGCAGTGAGATGATGAATATGACACCTAAAGGCACCATCCAAGCCTCTTGATCATATCATAAGCATACATAAGGTAAAGTAACTAAAGCATAAGAGAGTAAGAAAGTGGGATATAACATCATACGAGTCAAAGCTTCCCTTAGTGGAATTATAACATCTTAAGTCTAAATCATGCCTCTAATTTATATGATATGGGTAAGGTCTAGAACATTGCTTACTAGCTCACCCTGAAGATATACATCATAAGAAAATTCATAAAGTCTCAACATAGGAAAAACACCATATGAAAGGGCTTGTTCCTGAAACATAGAAACTCACCAACAAGTCCAAAAGCTCAATTCAACTCTAGCTACGAAATGAATGAGTAGTCTCGTCATCCATCCCTATATGGTTAGATCATATAGGCAAAGAATTATGCATTAATATGTGGAATATACTAAGTGTGTAGATGTGTCATGCATCAAGGAACATCATGACATAATATCAATATGTAATATTATAAGGACATAATATGAATGATGAATGCATGTTTAAAACCATGAGCAGAAGTATCATCAAAACCTTTCATAATCCTAACATACATGTGTGGGAATAAGATCATAACCAATAACAAGACCATGTATACTATTACATGGAATTTTGGGGTTGTCTCTACACCAGAAAATGAGTAGTCTACTTTGCAAGGTAGACAATACCTGTAATGACCTGACCTAGGGGCCTGATCGTCATACAGAGAATGAGATACCCAAAGTCATCTCACCCAAGCCATCTTAAGCATTCCTAGGTATTTAAGGAAAATAATTTGTGGAAAAGTTATGGGAAAAGGGACTAAGGGCCAATTTGACAATGAAACAACATTAAAAAGCAGAGGAAATACTACAACCATCTTGTTTGTAGATATACATACCAACTATACCATAAGCAGATGGAACCGGTACCGATCGATCTCCATCAAATAGAAATAGGTCTAAAACAGTGCAACATAGAAAGTAAATACCTCAAAAAGGCTACAATACATCGTCTAAAATCAAAGAAAAGATATAAGATAGAATGAAAAAGTAGAGTCCAAAACTAATGGCTCACAATGAATAACAAAGCTAGTCTTAAATGGTGAGTACTACTCACGAGCTGATGGAGGAGTGACTGTACCTACATGAAAGAAAAGATATAAGATAGAATGAAAAAGTATAGTCCAAAACTAATGGCTCACAATGAATAATAAAGCTAGTCTTAAATGGTGAGTACTAGTCACGAGCTGATGGAGGAGTGACTGTACCTACATGGTTAAATTATGCATATAAAATATATGTTAATATATTTAAATGTACTATGTATGTGAGATACTATACATGGATAAAATTGTAATGCCATCATTATTAAACATAACATATAAGTATGCATATGGTAAAGGATACATAACTTAAGCTTAAGCATGTATAAGAAATATGACTCAAGATCAATATGAGATAATGCATAAGAAAGCACACATATTGAAATCATAATATTAGATCATAAGGCTTGTGGGAATAGACCATAACAGACAATAATACCATGTTAGCTACTACACGGACTCCAATGAACTCCTTCCACTAAAAAAAGGCCAATGCACTCTTCCATTGGGAAAAAAATCTACTTGCCAAGGTAGATATCTGAACTCAATAACTTTGCAATTGCATCTTTCATAACATTTGAGCCTATGTAAATCCACTAGCCTAGCCTACAAAGGCTCCTATGGTAGCACATAGTTAGGGACATTGAGATTTAGCTTCAAAGGGCCATGCCTCAACTAATGGAATAAGTCCCAATCTCTATTCCTCTCGATACTAAGTTATCAAACGAAATCTTTAAAACGTATGTTAGAATCATAAGTAACAATCAATAAGAGTAGCTCAAACTTAGGAAACACCAAGTGAGGATGTCCCTTCACCTTGGGGACCTTTCGTAAACATCTTTTAGGGTAATTATCATTATGCTTATATCTTTGATAAGCTTAACATTAAGGCTCTTCATAAATACCCTATCCATAGTCATAAATCATAGAAAGCTTTACCAGAAAACTAGGTGGGTTAGGCTTTATCATTGAACAATCATAAATCACATAAGTCATAAGAAAATTTCTCTTTGAAAGGAACATAAAAAGTGCCAACCTTAATCACATCGAAAATCATCATGGAATCATTATCATTAGTCAAATATGCATATATATATATATATATATATATATATACACATACACACATACATACATACACACACACACATACACACACACATATATATATACACACACACACATAGCAAAATAGTAGTTGAACTTCATAAGTATCATTTAATTATATAAATATCATGAAATCATCATAAGCATGCATGTTAACTTGAGAAACTTAAAGAAAAGGGTAAAATCCTAAATAATAAACTTTTTGGGTGGAAGGATACCCATAAATCAACTCATATACCTTGGGGAACTAGAGAGAAACGAAGTTGAAGCCTCAGAGAAAGAATCCTTAGAAACCCTATCCTTGCTCTTGAGAGCCTTTTGCCTTAGAGAATTTTAAGAGTTGAATGAATAAGGAGAATTTTTCCATCAATCTCAGATGGAGCCAAAGATTCACTATTTTTTGGCTTTGGGGTATGATGGAATAAAGAAAAATGGCTCTTTAAACTGTCTGCGCTTCTTTCAATTGTGAAGTAGCAGTTAGTCAATGTAACTTTTGACGCTCATCATGGGTCATCCAAAAACAGTCGTGCTATGTTTTTAAACATAGGGGTCAGGCTGCGTATATCCGACCCCCTACCCCGCAATAGGCGGGAGCCTTTGAGGCACTAGGTAATGTTATTGTTGTTGTTGTAAAGAATGAGGAGAATGGGGCTTCATAGGGCTTAAAGGCTGATTTAGGGCTCCTTTTCTATCCTCAAAATGATGTAGTTTAGGAATATAAAGGATAGAAATGATGAAACTGCCCCTTATTAAAACTGCTAGAATTGACCTCTGAGATGTCGATTATGGGTCATAAGTTGATCCATGAGCCGTAAGTCTCTCTTGTCAATTATGGTATACCTCGCAGGAACAACATGTTCTATGCTTTGCACGCTCGACAGGAGGCAAAGGAGACTCCAGATGTAGGGACTGGTATGTTAAAATTTTTAACTTTGATGCTTATGTTTGCTTGATCCTGGTGCAAATTTATCTTTTATGACTCTTCTTTTGGATGTTAAGTTTGGTTTGAATCCTGAAATCTCGAGGAAGCCATTTTCATTCTATACTCCTGTGGGTTAGTCTATGATTGAATCTGTGATCAAACATCGAGATCATATGCCACCAATGCAGCACGGGTGCTCTTACAGCCCGAGGAGCATTGAATGGCTCATGAGGCTCATAGTGGTCCTGTACTTGGGGCATATGCCTTGATTGGATAGAGTGATAAAAAGCAAGAAGGAGTCCATGAGTCGTGGCATGGATCATAGAGCTAAGCACGGCTCGTCAAGCCAGCCCTACGCAAGTTGGGGAAACTACCATCAAAATTTAGAGAAAACATACAAGGGAGAGTCAATGTGACCCTCCACGGACCGTGGACCTCACTATAAGCCGTGAAGAGGGTCGTGGTACTGAGATAGTGCTGCGCAGTGAAGAAAATATCCAAGGAAAGGTTCATGAACCATTTGCATAGACCGTGAACCTTACCATGGCTCATGCTGACAAGAGTGGAAGGGAGCCTAAGAGTTGAGCCCAAGTGAAGAATCGCGAACCGTTTCACGATCCGTGCGAGGTGTCATGAGCTATGCAAATGATTATGATTCGTGCCAACGTCTATTTTTCTATTTTAAATTGAATTAGGTTTTTCCAGTATATATAAGACTATTATATTCCATTTTTATTGACCATTGACTATTAGAAACTAGAAGCGATGTGAGAATAATATTTTATGCATATTTACATTGAGATTTTAGATTTTTTATCCTCTCTTTGAGACTTTAATTCATAGATTTCTTCTATTATCAATTGTAAGTTCTCAGTCATGATTTTCTCATCTTTTTGTGGGTTATTTACATTGAATATGATAGGCTAAACCTATAACTAGGGTTGTGGGAACCATGACATTTAATAAGGTAGACAAATTTGAGTTGAATTTTGGGATTGGTTATTCCATACATTTTATTTTTTTTTTCATTTTAATTTCTTCCTTAATGAGTCGGCGCATTGATGGTATGCCTATATTTTTTGCTTGCCCGAAAGAGGTGTAGTGATTAGGAAAAGAGCTATACAAAAGAAATTCAAGATCAATAACCTAGTCGAAGTACTTGAGATCGAAAGATGAGAGTATTCTGGGTTCCATAGCAAGGGCTGGAAATATACGTTCCGAGACCAGGAGGCGAGGAATGAAATGAATCTAAAAAGGATCAAGAGGTGATTTAGGTGTTGTCTAATTTTCTTGATCTTGTATGCATAATCATGAATAGATTCATTAATCAAATTTGGCTATCAAGTTAAGCATCATAGGAAGCACAATCCTAGTTCATAATTAATTATTTGAAATCCAGTAGTTATCAAATTCCTTTTAGTATTTCACTTAATTTTACAAGTTCTCACACTAAAACACCTCATTTACTTTATGTACTCTTGTTTCTGGGAAGTAGATATTTCATCTAAAAATGGATGCTAATAGAAACATTCTCATGCATTCCTTGTGGGATCGACCTCAACTCTTGTTGAGTTCCATATTTGATCAATGACCGCTTTACTATTCCTTTAGAGTGTAGATTTGGGCATGTCAGACTTGTCCCGGGCTTATCCTCAAAGTAAAGACATAAGTGGAAATAGCATAATAGGTAGATAGAAGGTGGCTTGTCCTTGAATGGAATGACTCACCACAAGCAACACTTTCTCAAATACTCTAGCCTTCAAAGGATGGATGAAGATGGTCTCTGGTCCCTACATGGTTAGATCATGTAGGCAAAAATATGTGTTAGTACATTTGAATGTACTGAGTATGCGGGCATGCAAATGCTTATGAACTTATTAACCAGCAATCAATGTTAGATAACAAGGGTACATATATAGAAATAACTATATAGGAAAGAATATAATGTTAATATGCCATGAAATCCATGATTGCATAATGTCATAATACTTTAAACATAGCGGGGATGGGACCTCAACCGACATAACACCAAGTGAGCTATAACTTGAAACTTTGTCATCTTCCCCACAACGAATAAAGAGGTAACCTATTTGCCAAAGGTAGATCCTTAACATAATCATCCCTTAAAAGGGGCACAAACATGGACCTATGTTTGGCACATAATTATGAGAAAGGAGACTTCATATACGGGCCGTTTGGGATAGGCCCCCACCTTCAATCTCATTCAATACTAAGTCATCATCCCACAAGAATATATATACATATACATTCTTGAAAAAGGAGCATAAGTCTTTTCAAATCATAACAATACATACTTAGGCTTAAATGTCAAAACATACTTCATAATTATGCATAGTTAGGCTGAAAAGCCAAATCATACTTTACTTCATACTTTCATACATAGGAATAGCTCTTTCATTCTTGCACATAATGGTGTAAAAACCCATGGGACTCTTGATTCAACTCAGATACATTATGTGATTACATTCTTGTCATACTCATACTTCTTCTGTAAACACAATCACAATCATAATTAGGCCTTGGCTCACATCATAAATCTCATGAATTCAATGTTCATGCATGCATATGCCATGATGAATGAATGAATAGCATGGGTACTAGAAATTCATAGTTAAAACATCATAATAAGAAGAAATCATATGAAATCCATGAAGAAATCAAAAATTAAAAACATAATTAAAAATACCAATGCATAGATTCATAAATTAAAGGGACATGCATATTCATACCTTCATAATATCAATGCAATTCAACATAATATGGCTTAGATAATATTAAAAACATCAATTAAATGTAGCCCATAGCTCAATTTAGTAAAATCAACACTAATTTAAAAGACCCATATTTATAGTAAGCTTAGAATTCATAAATGAAGAAGTAAGACGTTTTTGGGTTCTTCATGATTGAAAGGAATCATGAATCATTCCCACATACCTTGGATAACTAGAAGAATTAGGATGAAATTGACTTGAATTAAAATCCCACTTGAAATCCTAGCATGAATTACCACACTAGATATTGCAGAGAGAACCTTAGGAATTGAATTCTAGAGCTTGAGTGTAATAAGAGTGAATGAGTGTAAAGAGTGAGTATAATCCGACTTAGGAGCTTAGAAGAGGTATCACAGTCCTAAAGACCTTTAGAATGAACCAAAATTACCAAAAAAAAAACATTAATGAAGTGGACTTTAAAAAGTGTCCAGGGGTTCCGTAGTAAAGCACCATGGTTTGTACAGATGTTCACTGACTATACAAAGTGTCCGTGAAAATGCATTCTCTGACACTTAGAAAAATTTAGGCCAAGGGCGTTTTCACAGAAGGCTTCATAATCCATACAATGGTGCATGATCGTACAATGGTCCATGAAAATGCACCCAAGTTCGAATGATAATTTAACACTTAGAATAATATTTTGGGGAGAGGGCTTCACGAGACCCCCACCACGGCTTGTGGTAGGTTGTACAACACCACAGCATGGCTCATGGTGGGTTGCCCAGCCCATACAAGGGTCTCTTGGTGGATTCCTTAGCCAAATTCTTGCCTTGAAGACTAAGGAACCTACCAGGAGCCCCTTCCACTACCAATGGTAAGGACCACGAGCCGTGGCAAGTGCCATAGAGGGCTACCTAGCCTAAAACTCCTTCTTAAGCCACATGAAGCCACGAATAAAGCCAACGTTCACCCCATGGTTTCCCCCACAGCTCGTGGGAGTAGCCCTGGAGAGCCTCCTTGGTCAAAAACTTTCGAAAACTCAATTTTAAACATCGTTAAGGCCTCCTGAGGTCTGAGTCCTTACATCATCTCCCTCTTGGGATTATTCGTCCTTGAATGATCTAGAACATGTCTTGAAATGCTAGACAAGATGTGAAACATTTCAACATGAAGAAACAATGCATAACTCATCACTTGAAAATCATAAAATCATTAAAACTCGTGTCAAACATAATTTAAACCATTTTCGTGCATATGTATGTATGCCATGTCATGAAACATAAAAGTGAAAGAATTAGGACCATTTAAAATAGGAAGAACCTAATATCTTAGACTTGAGTAGATTGGAAAAGATAGGGATATTACTTCATCATGTCTGACTCTGCCTCCCAAGTTGCACTCTCCATGTGTTGATTTCTCCAAAGCACTTTAAAGTCATATCCTTGTTACGAAGACGTTTCGCTTGTCTATTTGAAATTTCAATCGGTACCTCTTCATAAGTCAAGTACTCTTCGACCTCAATACCTTCCAAAGGCAAAATGGAACTAAGATCACCAGTCAACGATCTCAATATTGACACATGGAAAATCGAGTGCATAAAACTCATATCCAAAGGCAAATCCAACTTATAGGCCACCTTATCAATCTGCTCAACTATCTTGTAAGGACCTATATACTGGGGACTTAACTTGCCCTTTTTGCCAAAATGCATTACACCCTTCATCGGAAAAACCTACCCAATCACCAACATGGAATAAAAGATCCCTCTTTCTAATATCCAAATAAGACTTTTGACCACTTTGATCCATCTTCAACCTTTACCTAATCAAATTCACCTTTTTCATGGCCTCCAACACTAAATTCGGGCCTATCAGTGTCATCTCACCCAACTCAAACCATCCCACCGAGGATCTACATCTTCTTCCATACAAAGCCTCAAATGGTGTCATACCAATACTAGCATGAAAACTATTGTTGTAGGAAAACTAGATAAGTGGTAGATGATCATCCCAATTTCCCTTGAATTCTAACATACAAGCCCTCAACATGTCTTTCAAAGTTTGAATTGTCCTTTTGGCATCCATCGATTTGAGGATGAAAAGTGATACTTAACTTTATCTTGATGTCAAGCCATTTTTGAAATAATTTCCAAATGTGAGAAGTAAATTGGGTACCATGATCTAATATGATAGATATAGGAACACCATAAAATCTAATTATTTCTTGGATATACAACCTTGCATAATCTTTGGCATTGAAAGTAGTCTTAACCAAAAGGAAATGAGCCTATTTGGTTATCCTATCAACAATGACACAAATAGAGTCAAATTACTTCTGGGTACGGGGCAAACCAACCACAAAGTCTATATTCACATCTTCCTACTTCTAAGTAGAAATTTTAATATATTGAGTCAAACCATCGTGCCTTTGATATTCCAGCTTCACTTGTTGACAATTAGGACACTTGAATACAAACTTGGCTATATCTTTCTTCATACCATGCCACCAATATACTTCCCTCAAGTCCTGATACAATTTGGTGGATCCCAGATGTATAAAATAATGAGAGTTTTGGGCTTCACTTATGATCACCCCTCTAAGACCATCAATATTTGGAACACACAACCAATCTTAATACTGAAGCACACCATCTCCCCCTTGGGAGAAAACCTCTATCTTCTTTTTGGAAACTAACCTCTTTAACTCAACTAAAGATGGGTCTAAGTCCTATTTTTTCTTGACATCAACAACCATAGAAGACTCAGCCCCCTTCTGAACATGAATGTCACCATCATTAGAGTCATCCAATCTAGGCAAGTGATGAACATCCTTTATCGAGTCTTGTTTTCCCTTATCAACATGGGCCACACTACCTATCGATAGCCAACTAAGAGCATCAACTGTAATATTTGCCTTTTCGAGGTTATTTGAACACTCATGTAGTAATCTTTAAGAGTTGTAACCATCTTCTTTGCCTCAAGTTAAGATCTCTTTGGTGAAAACATATTGCTAACTCTTGTGATCGGTCAAAACATCAACATGAACCCCATGTAAATAATATCTCCAAATCTTCAAGGCAAATATCACAACCGCCAACTCAAGATCATAAATCGAGTAATTTTGTTCATGCACCTTCAGTTGCCTTGATACATAAGTTATAACCTTACCATGTTGCATGAGCATACAACCCAACCCGATTCAATTCGAGAAGCATCATAATATACCACGAACCCATCTAAGCCATCCGATAAAGTCAAAATAAGAGCCAATGTAAGCCGATTCTTCAAAGTCTAAAAACTCTTCTCATACTTGTCTGACGATATAACCTTGGCCTTTTTTTAAGTTAACTTAGTCAATGGAGATGCAATGGATGAAAAACCTTCAATAAACCTTCAATAATAACCAGCCAACCAAAGAAAACTCTGAATATCGGGAGCAGCCAATAGTCTAGGTCAATTTTTCACGACCTCAGTCTTCTTTGGGTCAACCTTTGTAACATTCCTCAACATAGCTCCAAAAGACCCTACAATTTTTTTTTGAATATCTTAAAATCCATGCAGAGTCCCACAAATCTAACTTCATATTCTTGTTCAGGGGGTAAAATTGTGTAGGATAACGGTCATCTACAAGGTATAGGTTTTCCGTGACAAAAAAAATTGTTGAAATTGCACAAATCAGTAGGGTCTGCGATAAGTCCGAATCATGGACTTGCCGCGCCATATGATCCTATACCTATATAGACGAGAATTTTATGTTCTTCAACCATTTTATGCCCTAGAACTCAAAGAAATACTCTCAAAAATCTTCTTTAATCTTCTTAAATCTTTTATTCAATATCAAGATTTTTCAAGAAATCTTGTTGGAATTCAAGAAACCAAGTGAAGCCCAAGCCTTCTTCAAGTAAACTCCAAGTTTAAGGTATGTGGGTCTTCATCCATGGTTTCTTTCACTCATGGAGCTCAAATCCCTCTTTTTCATGAAATTACATGATTTCAAGGTTAGATTATTTATGGATAATTCTTATTATGTATTGTACACATGATTTTGATTTGAATTCTTCAAGTAATGATTCTATTTTGTTTAAGTACCATTGTGGTTTGAATTGTGATCGATTTTATGATATTAAAGTTATGTACTCTATGATGCTATAAAAGTTATGGAAGAACTTGTAGATTTTAGTTGGATTTCATGCTATCCGAAATGAGGGTTTTACTATAATGTTATTGGGTTATTCTCATGATTTTAAGGTTGAATACCTTATGGGTAAACTTTATTATGCATTATAAACATGATTTTAGTTTGGATTGTTCAAGTGTTGATTGATTAAGCATGAATATATATTGAGGTCTTATTCCATGAGTTGATTTATATCTATTGGAACTATACAAGATATGAACTATGAAAACTATGGATGATTATGGATTTTTAAAATGGATTTTCTTATGTTTTATACTCTTAAATTGTATGATTTTAAGCTTAAATGCATATACCCACTATGTGTATGAGTAAGTTATGTGGCACATCTCTTATGTGATGAAGGCATTATGGTAAGAAATGTGATTTATGAATGTCGCTAATGTAGAACGAAAATTAAGCATGCCACGAGCTCATGAGAATATTATGAATAATATGAAGCTCTTTATTTGATATTATTATGTGACGGTTTGATAAGCTAGTTTATGATATTCAAAACTATAAATACTGTAATACCATGAGATACTATGAAGTTAAGGATTATATGAGATGAATTTCATATTTGCACGTCCGTATTTTGAAAGTTGACATGTATGATTGTGATAGGTTGTTTAAGAATGATTTAAATTGATGATATTCACTACTTATCTTGAAGTATGATTTCTAAATAATGAGGAATGATAGCTTATGAGACATCCTATGTTTATTATTGACTTATGAAAAGTTTTCCTATGAATGAATGTTGATGGTAGAAGATCTCCTATCTACTTAATGAATGAATATATTATGGTGGAGGATCTCCTATCTAAAGAATGATTAAGGAGCTATCTTATGACTTTGACTCTATGATATCAATGGGTTGGGAATTGAATAAATTGCCCTTCTATGATATGATTCTATGGCTTATGATCTTCTACCCTGGTGAGAGCACTACCTAGAACCGAATGGACTAGAGGCGAATGCCCAAGTACCAAAACTTCGTGCCGCCGTAGGTAAAGGGGTTAGAGGTGATTACCCAAATCCCTAAGAAGCGAGGAGCCTAAAGTTAAGGGCTTGAGGCGAGTACCTGAGTTCAAGGGCTTGAGATGAGTACTCGGTTCACACATAGCTTAGTGGATCTACTTAGGCGTTAGGAGGTTCTCCTTGGCAAAGTGACTTCTCCCTTTCTTTTGGTGTAGGGGAAACATCAGGACTCCATGGATTAGTTCACATGGTTTATGTCGATTATGGTCTCTCTCACTATGTTGTAAGAACTCCCCAAAAGGCTTATGGTATATGTCATTCTTGATCTATGGTTTTCTTATATATGCTCGTGATCCCATCATATCCCCATGATATCCTTTTATGATGATTTATGATGGTTTCTTCTTATTATCTCCAAATATGCTTACTACAACTAATGGTGTTTCAAATTCATATAAATCATCATCTTACAAACTCAAATGATTTCCCCATATATGTTTATAATTACCATGTAGGGTGCGCGGAGGAGAGTAGGGTTTAGGAGGACACCACAAATAGGACTGGCGGGAGCAGGACCCCAGCGTCTTGGATAGGTTACAAGCAGTGTGGGACTATATGCCATGCAAGATCACCTGAGGCACCACTACCACAAAATTTCTAGTGATCTCATCCATAATAGGCAGCTTGCCATCCCAAGTCCGCTGGGTTTCTAAGCACAATTGTGACCTGACCAACCAAGCAGTAAAGCATACGGTATATTTTTTTCACTTTTTCGGGCTTTCCACACGGGCTTTGAGTTGCTCTCCCTAGCCTATAGCACCTTCAACTTAGCCCTCCTCAAGTCTCCTTCTATCTGTATTGATTTACCTTGCTTGGTTCTATTTTCAAAGGTTATTGTATGCGCAACTAGCAGCATAAGGGAAAACATTAATTGTTGTAGTAGTGCCTAGTTGATATTGTGTAAACTACCGAGTCATCGATTTCCCAACGAGCAGAGCTCGTCAAAGTGTCAGCGTAGATCCCTTCCCTGCTCCTTTCAGACCACGTGACCGAACAACTCATCCCCTCTCCCAAGAGAGAAGAACAAGAGAAAATTTAGCTAACAATCATATTATTCAAACAGAAAGTGTATATATAAAAGTGTAGTAACTTTGAGAGAATTTCCTAAGGATATTTCTCTCAAACTCTAGACTCTAGACTAAGGACTTATCTTAAGTTTTCTATGATTTTTCTGTTGGGTCTACGATGATCCTAACTTAAGACTTGGCCTTCCTTTTATAGGAGAAGGTTAGCCTTACAAACTGAAAAATAAAAAACATTATCACACATGGCACACCATTTTAGGAATGGATGGGCCCTACCTTATTCTAAAAATAGTAAACTTATCTAAAAATAATAAGTCTTATCAAGACCAACTATTCTTATCTAATTTATTCAAATCGAGCCCTACCTAACATGTGAAAGGAACATACTAAATTAAAACACAAAACAAAAGCATGATGTTAGCATGTGCAAGCTGGTGAGTCAACAATTTGTAGGCGGCTGCAAGCAAGTGTGTAAGCTACTTGTAGACATCTGGCAAGCTGGTGGATAAGCTACTTGTTGGCATCATGCAAACAGGTGCGCAAGCTATTTGTAGGCGGATTTCAAGCAGGTGGATAAGCTGCCGGTATGGATACTTGATGACGAAGTATTGCATCTGGCTAATGGACAAAGTTTGTGGTAGGCTTGGTGGCAAAGGATTACGGCTGACTTGTGGACAAAGTTTAGGTAAGCTTGATGGCAAAGGATTACGACTGACTAGGTGATGAAGCTGAGGTAATTTAGGCTGGTAATTTGGGTAATAGTAATTTTTGGTGGAGGTGGTAATTTTGGTATGGTGAAACTTGCACATGTCATCGAGCAGCATCGGACTACGCAGAGGTTGAAGGTGTCACCGGCGGGCATGAGTATCCTTCTTCCATCCACTAATCGACGTCGTGCTTCTTCTTGCTCAGCTCTCTATTCTAAAGGACTCTCTTGGGTGATCTGGTAAAGTATCTATTCCTGATTAATCGTCCTGCAACATTGTGATCCCATATTTGTGGCAGAAGATTCAAACTAATGCTTGCCATTTTTTGACCGACCTGATCTCTAACGATCTCATATGGAACCTTGTATTCCTTAGAAGCTTGTCGAACCTCCTACTAGTGAGGGTGGTCATCAGTATAGTTCTATCGTGCTCTTTTTTCGGGCCTTATCTCCTTTGGGATGAACCTATTTTGTGGGAAGATGATTCTTTATGCTTCATAGTATTCGTCTTCCAAGGACATAATAGAGATGGGGAATGGGCCTAGACCTGTTTATTGATTATCTTCACTGACTGCGCAACATGAAAACCTTGGCCTCTACGAATCTCTGAAGCAACGCATCTACCATCGTCTTGGTTGAAACCAAAGTAAGAACTTCTGTAAGGGAGGTGTGTTTCTATCAAAATCCCTTAACAGGTTGCACTTGAACTCCAAAGGATGTCGTATTGGTGACATAGGTACCAAAATAGCCATAGGAGTTCCTGGGGGGGAATCATCTGCCATAAGGATGAAGATGTGGCATAATGGGTACTCCGGGTGGACTCCAAAAAGGTTTGAGGATGGATCCTCCATATTTTCTGAACAGTTGGAGTTCATAGAACATCCTTCTTTCCATCATGATTGATGGATCAAAGGGATCCTCGAAGTAGGTGAACAATTTCAATGGGTGGTCCGCTATTCCATCATCAGGTGTTGGTTGCCTTCTGATCATTGAGATGGACGCGGGGCTTCCTGAGTTGAGGTCTTCATCGGAGAAGTAGAATAACTTGGAGGTAGTAGTCTATGGCTTGAACTATTCCTAAAAGTTATTCCCCTTGTTCTAATCTCAAGGCGATTCTTGAGTTGTTTGTAGATGTCGAACCCAATAATGAGGTCTCTTCCAAGGATGACAAAACCAAGGAGCTTGATTCTAAACTATAAGCCTGGGAAGAACTCAATCAAGATCGGATGCCTGCTGATCAGCTTAGTCGTCAGGATTTCTCTTGATGGAGTACTAAAGTTCTATAGGTGAGAAATCCAATGATCATCGGGTAAGACTACTAGGTTGAGTATGGATGATGCAGTCCTTGTATCTATGAGTATGATTACATGCACTGGCTTATCCCATTTGGATGAGAAGATAGCCACCAGAACTTGGAGGGTGTTAACCTCATCATTCTTTCTTGGTTTGGATATCTGATAGATGTTGTGGTTGGATTCATCAGTGGTGTTGCCATCCTCCTTTGTTGCTTCATATACTTCTAAGGAGAAGAGTGTTTCGCCCATTGGTTCATCCTCCATGGAGAAGACAGACTCCATGTCGTCATCTCAGTTGAGATAGATGCCTGTATACTCTGTTATTTCATCGAACAGTTGGAGGGTCTCGACTGATCTTTTGGACTGCGGGTAGTTTTTGGCAAAGTGTCAAGGTTTGTTGCATAGGAAGCACCAGTTTTTGTTGTCATGGTTGTCTGTACTTCTCCTCCTAAAGTACTTGGTGCGTCGGATCATCTTTGACCTTGCGTCCAGAGGTTTGGGCAGCTTAAACCTCCTGAATTATTTGTGGACCTTTCGTCTTACTCGGTGGCTTAAGCACGTACAGTCGAACTTGGTGACTAAGTCACTCCTACTACATGCCCTTCCAAGTGTCGGGTTGCTCTGGAGGATCTATTTCAGCACAACTCTCTTTGTGCAAATGTTGTCCAGTGCTTGGAAGATCGCCTGCCAGATGTAGGCAATGTGCAGGGCAGTTATGCTCTTGAATAGTTCTTCTATGATTGTCATGGCTGCCCTGCTAGCATCTTAGGCAGTGATGACATGAATGCCTACTTCAAACTAGGGTCTCCACCTAGCTCAAAGTAGATTATTGCCATCTTCTGGAAATGGATATCGATGATATTTTTGTCATATGACATGCATTTCATCTCGAAGAGTTGTCTCCACAGCTTCTCTCTTCATTAGTCGGTATCTCCACAGAAGACTTCCATAAGAATGTTCAGGTCGCCTGTGAAGTCTTGGGATGTGAGGAAGTAGTTGTCATCTTGCAATCCCAGTGCGTCCCACCAATCCCTAAGAATGCTGAAGAACCTTAAAGTGAATTCGGATAGGATCATGTACTTCTCACGTTCAACCAAATTCTTGGTGATGATCCAAGTGTAGAAGTCTTGGATCCTTTAGGGCCACTATGAGACTTTGACATCGTCGAAGGTGAAAGTGTGAAAGCCAGTTCCAACTTGCTTTAAAGATGTGGTTGCTGGTTCTAGCCTTCATTCTAGGATAGGATCTTCTGTCCTCCCGTCCTTATCGTCGTTTACTTCGGAGACTTCAGGTTCTTTATATTGGTTCATGAAGACTAGGGGATAGTCCTCCACATCTGATGTTAGTGATGATTCTGTAGTTTCTTCCACATATTCCTGGGAACCGTCAACATATTCCTGGGAATTAGTTGATGGTGAATACTCACTATCTTGGATGTATCCTTTTGAGGGATAATTATCCTCAGTTGAGAACTCTGAGGTGATGTTTTCTAATTGTTCATTGCATCGAAGATCTTCGTCGGTTGGGACTTCAGATTCTGAGGTAGTTTCATCTTAGTGTTTGTTGAATTCGAAGTGTTCATCAATTGCCCTGAGGTAATCATCATTGAACTGTCCTCTTTTAAGACGTAGAGCTCTGGAACCTCGTGATCAAATTTGATCGGTTTAGGTTCGAGGAAGCCATGATTTTTGGGCTGCTAGTCCTCTTCATTGACGGATCTGATCATATCATCCCATGCTTTATCTTTCATATGTTTGCTCCGGTGATGATATTTTCTACTCATCAAAGGTTGAACATGGAAAGACTAGGTCCATCCTGCAATTGCAGTAGATGCATCTTGAGGTGGTTTTCTTCTTTTTGTGGGTGTGGCATCTAGTAATCTTCATGGTTCCTGGGTCTGTTGTTTTCTTTCGTTTTGCCTTTATTTGTGCTTCTTCGGCTTGCTTTTGAGTTGCTATTGTTGCATCCTTTCTCTCCCATATGAACTTAGCTATGTCAAACTCTGGTTGTTCTTTTTGCTGGGAAGCTTGAGGTCTACCAGAGAAGAACTTATGCATGAAGCTCCCCTGCTTCGACGGGGAGTAAGGTTGTGTGCACATGGGAAAAAAGGTAGGCCTAGTTGGAGATGGCAATGTCCTTTTTGGCTCAGGACTACCATATTTCAAGCTCTGGATCTACTCCTTGATGGTTATTATCTCATTCCTTTGTTGTTCAAAGAAGTGAGATAGTGGCGTTCCTGGTGAACATAAATCGAATTGTATAGTTTTCAATCTATGTTCCAGTGCTCGAATAAGTCTGGCATATTGCTTGGATATCTCTGCCATCTTCTTGTCCATCAAGTCTATCTTTGTTTGTATCTTGCCTTGAGACTGAATGACATGCTTGATGGAATGACCAATGTTGGACAACGCCTTATTATGGACCATCACGTTCTCTAGTTGCCAGCCTTGTGGCATATGTTCTCCCATTGGTAGGATAACTTTCTTGTGTGGTATTTTTGGAGTGTAGCGTGGGTTATACCTTTTAAAAGGTTGATATGGGGGAAATTGGAGGTGCAGGCTCTTTTGTGGAGGTAGGTTTTCATGGAGTTGATGGCTTTTGTAGGTTTCTGGGTTCATATGTAACAGTGAACGAAGGTTTGTCCCAATTGTACTCCTCATCCATCAATATCTCATCATCTTGTCACTCCTGGCAGTCACAGTCTATGTCCCACGGTATATGTCCTGTGAAGGGCCAACGTGACCAGTGGACGCATTGACCATCTAAATCAAACTGCTCAATCCAATTGTCGAAGTGGTAGGTACCAAACTCAGAAGCAAGTTATGGATCTATGAGTTCTGGGTTATCAACTAAGGGTTGGCACACATTTATGGAGAAGGTAGTTTTGTGGAGCTTTTTGAGTTGAGAGTGATCAAAGCTTATGGTGACTGTTTCATCGGGTTATCTAGTGAAAGTAGGCTCAATGGACTGGAGAAGTTGAGGGGGATTTCGTAACTTCTCATAGTTTGGACTGGTGAGGTAGGGAGAATGTTGACGAGCTCCTCCCTGTTGATTTGTCCAGGGATCTGGTTACACTGAGTCATTTCGTTGGTGGAGTCTATGTTTAGGAAGAGAGCATCTTGGACACCAAGGAGTGGTAGGTCCATGGCATGGTTCTGAACTCGCCAAGCTAGCTGGTAGTGTAGAGTAGCCTAGATAGTATCTCTATCTTGTGGAGCTCCGAGTATCTAGACCTGATCTTCAAAGCCTCTGTGAGGTACGGGTCATGTAGGGATATGTTGAAGTTAGGATAGATCATAAAAAAACATAGTCCTCAGCGTTGAGGGTGATTTCGGAGGTGCCCAAATTTGCATGTTGGTACTCGTTGTATCGGATATCCAAGAGGAAAAGACGCACCACTATGGGCTGGCCTTTTCTTTCGTAATACGTCAATGCAACTCTGACGGCACCAAAATGGATATGGGTGAACCCCAAGCTTTTCCACTTGCGTGGAAATTCCTCTGGCATCTGCAGTATGATGAACTATTCTTCTTGGGTCTCAAGAATAGAGTGTTGGTCAAGTTTTAAGGCAGCAACATATTCTTTCACTCCTTTGGGTTTATGTTGGACTAGAGAGCGAATTTGCAACCATGGATTACAGGTCTTTTTGGCAAAGGCAGAATATGGGTTTAGTAGAGGTAGATATGTGGAGGATATTTTCTTTTCTGGGGTAACACATCTACTTCATAGAGGTAGTCGTACTTGCAAGACAGAGTTTTGCTACGGATAGGAGTCATCTATAACTTGGCAAAGGACTTACAAAGACTCGACTCTAAAGGTAAAGACATCAATTTATAGGAACTAGACGAAGACGGTAAAGACTCGGAAATAGACATATTTTTGGATTTTTTGGACTACAAAGACACACACACATGTTCGTTCTAAGGATCTATGGATAGACTCAATATTTGTTCTAAAGATCTAAGAAAAAGACTCAAAACTGTTTATGTAAAGATTGTACAGAGGGACCAGCTCAATTCCTACTTTGCATATTGCTGTGATTTAATCAACAGATAATAGCTTAAGCCTCAAACGGACCAGCTCAAAATATGCTTGAACAATAAAATTTATATTCTTCCTTTCAAAAAGAATGATGTTGTTTGACTTAACACAATATTTAAGAAAATAAAGAAAATTTTTTTATTTTATAAGTATAAATTAAAATTATATCAAATTTATCAAAATATTAGTTAATCTTGTGACTTTAACATGTCAGGTAAAAAAATACTCCCTCTGTCTCATTTTATATGGCACCCTTTTTTTTAGTCCATTTAAAAAAAATGTCATCTTGAATTAGAAATAATTTTAAGTAAAAAATCTCATTTTACCCTTGAAACAATTTTCAACCACACAAATATCTATGAATGATTTTAGATCACAAATTTTAAAAATCTTCTCTTTTTTCTTAAATACCGTGGCAAGTCAAATAATGCCACATAAAATGAGACAGAGAGTAGATTTTTTTTTGAAGGGAATATTATGCTATCAATTTCGTTTACATTGACCTTTTGGCTAAAGATTGCCTTAAAGACTAACAGACCACATTAAACAATTGAAGAATTAATCAAATAAACATCATGATTTTCTAATCAGGGCCTGTTGATTAGCATAGCATTTTTGCTGTTGTTTGAATAGGGAGAAAAGGAACAAACATGGAGGGGGAAGGGAGCCGTAGTGTTTAGGCCAAAAATAGGGCATATATTGATTAGTGGATTCAAAATTCTGGGTCAGTCTCGCATAATTTCGGATTTTTGTGAATTCGAAGGGGAAGTGGCTGCTGCCGTGATGTGGTAGAGTTGGGCAGATAGAGAATTCAATATTTTTCACAATCAACATTTGGCCTATTTTGTCTTGTACCAAATCTCATCATTCAGAGACATTTTAAGCCTTTTTCCATAAAATTAATGATCTCTTTCTCTTTCTTTTGATCCTTTTTGGATTTGAGTTCATAATGACAAATATTTATTATTTACTTATTTGTTTCATGTTTACACAACATTGTCTTGGTTTTCAAACGGAACCTAGTTCTGACAATACTCTATAAGAAACTTCTAGATCATTATGGCACTGCAGCTCCTGTCAGCTCCCTGCGCCCCTGGAAGCTGACACATAACAGCAAAATCCAAGAATGAGTAGCACAAAAGATATCACAGAAAAGAGTCTTACATGACAACCCCGTGATTTGGATGAGCTTGGAGTTATTGCTCCTTTTGAGCCTTTTTGTACGTGAAGTTCTCTTTTCTTTTCCTTTGAGAACCGTGGGATTGTAGAAACAGTGAGTTGGTGACGACAAATATTGAGCTCATAGCCATTAACCCTCCTGTCAGGAAAAAAGAAAGTAAACAGCTGTTAATTATCTCTCACAATTTGTAACCGCGGTTAATGGATGAATTTTCTCCAAATCACCAACGGATGAATAAAGAAACCATGGTGGAAATCCCTACAAGTAATATTTATGTTTTGACCATATTTTCCAGAGGATTTTCAACAAGATGCCAAATAAGTGATAGGTAACAAGTATCTTAAATTCTTTGAACTGAGACAGAACCAAGCAATATGGATATTATTTACCTGAAAGTGATGGTGTCATTGCAAAATCAAAATTTGGAAGTAGCACTCCAGCTGCAATGGGTATCGCAACCAGATTGTATGCAACTGCCCAAGACAAATTTTGATGAACTTTTTCCATTGTTGCCTGTGCAAGATCAAGTGCTTCCAGCACCTACCAAAAAATTAGGAAGCATTGTCAATTACAAGATAAGCCACATCATCATTTTTTTCAACAGAATAAATTAACAGGCAACTTGCATGGAACATCTGTGTAATCATCCCATAGAAATTGCTGATATACAGAGTGTAATGTACAGTCTGCTTTTGGACAACTGAACTTAACCATAGCTTCTTGGTGATCCTCAACATGATAGTGTGAAATAAGTTAACGTGCCGTATGTTATTCTTTATGCTATGATATTTGGCAACTTTTACAAATAAAAAATTTACCTTTTCTTTCTTAAATCCATCTTCTAATGACCATTCAATGAAAAAGATTAGCAAAAACAAGACACGAGGATAATGACTAAATAGTTTCCTCTATATGACATAAATACATGTTACCACTTACTAAAGAAAAAAGTAAACTTGGTACACGTTGCACTATTTTTATGGCAACGCTAACATGTGAAGATTATTAAATATTTTTTGAAAAAAAAACAATTATAAAAAGCCTTCTTGTGATGACAAGGAACACTTCTGCTTTATTTTTGGATGAATGTGATAACATGGAACATGTACCTGCGAGAGTCTATTTCCAAGGAGTATAATGGATGCAGCATTTGAAGCAGCAGTTTCCTGTCCTTCAACTTGCAAAGCAATCCCCACATCAGCAAGAGCAAGAGAAGGTGCATCATTAATGCCATCACCAACCTTCAAGTATGAAATTCCAATTAGATAGCCGCGCATAGTATGTAGCATTTAGCAGATCACATGTTCATACAGTACAAACTAAAACTCTTTGAGAGATAAATAGAATAATGAAGAGCCCCCCAAAGAGAAAAAGGAAATATGATAACACTTGCTAGACAGGTAAAAGGACAGCTCAATTATTGGATGTTATGTGACATTGAGAAGCAGTTTCCTAAAAAGGGTTGTGTAATTGTAGAAATCAATTTTTGTAGGTTAACTTTTGCAATTAAATAAACCAGAGTTTTCTGGAGAAAGGTTGCAGCCAATTGCACATGGTACTGTAGACAAGATAAATATGTTTGAGGGACAAGTACAACATTATTATGTTTTCACCAGATAAATGCATTTACCGTGGCGACGCAATTGCACATGGTATTAGGACAAGATAACTTCTCTGTGTTGGAGGGACAAGGGGAATATATTAGGTTTTCACCAGATAAATGGAGTTACCATGGCGACACGGTGGCCTGAAGCTTGAAGACCTGAGATGGCAGCAGATTTCTGCTGGGGTGTTAAAGATGCATTGACAAATTTGTCTTTTATGCCAACTGTTTTTGCTACAGTTGCGACTGCCTCTTCCCTGTCTCCCGATAACAGTATTGTTTCAATCCCCTTGTGCTGAAGCCTTCAATTGGTAAGAATATATAAGAAAATCTGAGAAAACTAAACAAGGAGAAAATAAGATGTTTTAAGAGAGGAAGTTGCGAAAGAAAAGGGATGTGAGCAATGTGCAGTTAGTGGAACACATTTTTGCAACTCTACGCAATGAATCCATTCAAATTAAAAACTAATGGACATCTGCGAGAAATCTTTATGATCTAAGGTTCAATCTATAACATGTTCATAGAACTCTGGAGTTTGCGAAACTGCGAGAGGCAAATCAATTTAAGGATTACATGTAATTTCTTCAGCAGGCTGAAGACTGGATGATAGCCACAAATTCCCACTTAGTGATATCCTCTTCAAAATAAAAGAATTAAGAAGCTAATGACCTATCACACATTAAAGATGGGTAACACATCTATGCAGCAAGGAGGAAAATTGAGGGGTGGGGACATGAGGGACTAATGATGATTGTAACTTCTATGATATCTAATATTTACACTTGAAATTGTCTTCAACTTACCTTCTTATTGTAGACTGAGCATCCTCACGTAATTTATCAGATATTGCAATGGCCCCAATCACACCTTCTCCCTCCCGACCAACATATACAACCGTTGTTGAATGATTAGATGATTGACTGTCCTGTAATGATTTATGCATCAGAGATTGCTCAAGAGTCATCAAATCAGAAAGGTCTGCTTTTTGCTGGAAACGTTCTTGAACCCACTTCAGCTTTCCAATTGCAACCAAGAGCCCATTTACTTCTGCCATGGTTCCAGAGCCAGGTTCAGCCAATTGTCCACGTGTGACAGGGATACTCAAATTTAATGATTCTGCTTTGCTTATAATAGCATGAGCAATGGGGTGTGATGCTGTTTTCTCTACTGCAGCAGCTATTTGAAGAATCTCTAATTCCTCATGACGCAATGACATGATAGCGGAGACAGCAGGTTTCCCTTCAGTCAGAGTTCCTGTCTGAGAGTTACAAGCAGAGATCATGTTTGTCATTCAAATAAATCACAATTGATCTTTTGATTTTAGCTGTGGAAATAAATGTTGCAACTAAATACTCAATTGAAGAACTAATAAACACCTTGTCCAGCATGACATGATCCACACTTGCCAAGCGTTCGAGTACATCTCCTCCTCTGATAAGAAGTCCATGTCTTGCCCCTGTTTAGTTTTTCAAAAGATAATTACAAGATTAGCAATTTGGCAGTCTATAAAGTAACACCATGAAAACAGAACAAATAAAGGGAAAAATAAATAGGTGAGTACGCAATCTACAAAGTGTTTGTTCGGAATAATCTTATTTTCTATCTCCTTGTTAAAACCAGTGTTCTTGATTTTTGCCTCCAACTGGATTCTTCCATTTTTGCTAGCTCCTCTAATGCCACTAAAATTGTAGCCCTTATCTGTCTTCCTCAGTCAGGCCCCTGACATCTTGCACTAAATCTAGATCTGCCAGCTCATTGAGCAGATTGCTTTTTCTTGTTGCCTCACTCTCCAAACTTCCCTTTGCTCCAAACTTTAAGCTAATATATCAGGAGCTTAAGTTTGATGCTAAGCTTGTAATTTGGGCATCCTTATACTTCAAATTCACTCCACCAGTTGTGTATCAGATCAGTAAAGCCATCTTCTTCAAACCACCAATTCTCAAATTTGAACTATAATTTTTCCTTCTCCCAATTGCCACATTCAGAATTATTGGGCAATGATCAGATACTAATCTCGGAAGGATCTTCTACCTTATGTATTTGAAAGCTTCTTCTCATTCCAGAGCATAAAAATCTATCCAATCTAGCAGCAGTATTATGATTTGGTCCTCTGAACCAAGTAAGTCTGCCTCCATTTAAATGGGGATCGTGCAGTTCCATTCCTTCAATTCACTTGGAGATATCACTCATGGTGTTTGTAATATACTTCAAGCCCTTCTCTCCACCATGCATCAAGTAGTAAAATCACAACATGTGACCCAATGACCTCCAAATATCCCTCTCATTGCTGTAATTTCCTCCCAACAATCATTTTTTTCATATCTAGTGCGAGGAGCATACTCTCTTGTAAGGTACCAGCTGAAAGAATGTTGTACAGAGTCAAACCTGAAGGAAACAGAGTAGTTTCCTTTATCCATTTGTTACCCAGCCCAATTTCTACTATCCCACATTATCAGGATATCTCCACTACTCCCTTGAGCCTCAAGAAATCCACATCTCATCCATGTACAAGACCATAATTGTTTAGCACATAATTCCACATCTTTTTCCAGCTTGGTTTCTTGGAAATAATAACCATCTGCCTTCCACCTCCGCATTACACTCTTGAAAAGCTTTTATTTTAGAAATCTCGTTAAACCCCCTCACATTCCATGAGATCAAATTGACGTTCATTGAGAAGTCTAAGTTTGGACATTCCCCTTACTCTTGACCCCTTCTACTTCATTAAAATCTGCAGGCAAGTTTTTCAGTTCATTTTTTTCCAATTCCTCTGCTCTTGGGAGTCTTGATCTTATCCACCTGTCGTTGTCCTTGTCTCATCCATGTACAAGACCATAATTGTTTAGCACATAATTCCACATCTTTTTCCAGCTTGGTTTCATATGGTGTTCATTGATCTCGAGAAGGCATATGACAAAGTCCCAAGAAATGTCCTATGGAGGTATCTAGAGGTGAAAGGTGTCCCAGTGGCATATATCAGGGTGATTAAGGACATGTATGATGGAGCCAAAACTCGGGTAAGAACGGTGGGAGGTGACTCAGAGTATTTTCCTGTTGAGATGGGACTCCATCAAGGATCCGTGTTGAGCCCTTTCTTGTTTGCCTTGGTGATGGATGAGATGACGCGATCTATCCAGGAGGAGATATCATGGTGTATGCTATTTGCAGATGACATAGTACTGATTGATGAGACTCGGACTAAAGTTAATGATAGGTTGGAG
>JAABOM020000103.1:12307038-12344746 GCA_011800125.2 Solanum clarkiae
CTTCCAAGGAACTTTAAAAACTATCTGCAATGTTCTAGAGTCTTCTAGAAACCTCTCCAAGACTCTAGTTTCTTTTCCTTGACTCTAGATCCTTCCTTTTTTTTAAAAGCAAATAGAAATGAACCAAGAACGATATGAGAACATGGCAAAAAATGATGATTTAGCTCAATGTCTTAATAAAGCAAGTTAAAAGGGTTCCTAAAGCAGTTAACGCGATTAGAACAAGTGCGAACTTAGCCAAGATGCTATGGTGTATGACAAAAATATTCAGTTCTTGTATGAAATAGGTTCTTTTTACCAAAATTTTCAAAGGCAAAATGTCAACCAAGGTTGGAATCAAGTCAGTGAGTGGAGAGATCACAGTTTGAATTGAAGGGTATGAGAGGCTGAATGAGAGCGCTGTGTACCTCCACATGAGCATATAAAGGTTGGAGAGCACAAAGCCAATCCAAAACACTATCGGCAGGGACATGTCGGCTTGAGCTTTGAACAAGGTGGAAGGTTCTGACAAGGTGAACAAGGAGATGAACAGTGACTTCTAAACATTGAAGCAAGTGGTCACATCACATCGGCCATTATTAAACACCTCATGTCTCAAATGAGTAAAATCTTCTCTTAGTTGACTCTAAGACCACAAGTTGAAGGAGCTCTCCCGACTGATACCATTGTAAATCCATAGAAAGAACTTGTTCATGATGATGGTTGAATGATGCTTAGTTACACCGTGGCACGTTGCTAAACTAAGGTACTTCTTGGGAGGCAATCCAAGTTTAATTTCTATGTTTTAGTATTTGTGTTGTTTTATCGTTTACGGGTGTTAGGGGTTAAGTATGTGAGTTGTAGAAAAAGATGTCAAGTGATAGAAAATTGGCGAGTAGGGATGAAGATTTTCAAGGTGCCAACACGGGTGGCGAGAATGCAGAATAGCACAAAATTACAAGCCAAATTTATGATAGGGGCTTCCATTAAAAGGGTGAACAAAGAGATAAATCAGTGATTCATTAATCCTGTCTAAAAAGTAAGGTGGCTGTTTAAAGTCCCTTTTGCCCCTCAGCCTAGGTCAAATCATTTGGTAGAGGTGAACTTTGTGACTAGTCAAATTATTCAGCGATGTTATTTACCTTTGAAAACAAATCTAGGCGTGAACCTAGGAGTCTTCTAAAAGACTTTATTCTTGTATCTTTTTAAAATTCCACATCTCTCTACTTTCCCTCAATACCCCATATATTCCTTCACGTACTTTGCATTGATTTTAAAGATTTTAGCGTGTTTTTAAGAATGTCCACACCGATTGCACATCACCTACTTGTTCTAAAGCTTCAGTGAAAGGTATGTCATCTTGTTTTTCAATTTCAAGCTATTTTTCATTTGTTTTTGGTTCAAATAATAATGAATTCCATGTGGGTAGTTGTTCTTGTTTGTTTTTGAGCTTATGATGCTATATTTGTGCTTGTCTGCTCGAATGGATTCCAAATGGGTACCATAGTTAAGATGAGTTTTGAGTTTAGCGAATTTTTTATGGCTTGTGTGAAATTGATGCCATTGCTTGTTCAAAAATGTTTGATTTGGTCAAAATGGGTTGAAATCATGCTTCGATGTGTTTGGATTGTGTTAGGAGGCCCTATGCTTAGTTTTGATTTTAAAATGATTTGAGATTGAAAATGGTTTAAATATGATATTTGGGCTGATAATCAAACCTTTGTGGATGAAGTCTGAGTAATTCAATGCCTATAGTTGACAAGTTTGTTATATGATTGATTAGTGACGATTTCCTTAAAGGTTTACTATCGATTAAATACCTATACCTTGTTTTCCAATGAAGTATGAGTAATTGGGAAGTTGGGTAATAGATATCGTACGTGCATGTTCATGATGTTGGGTGCTCATAGTGTGAAAATTGGTTTTGAACTATGTTGGTACAAGTTTGTTGACAATGGTCTAATTGGCGAGCTCCTTCGAGTTTGCTAAAGTGGTTGGCAAAGTGCATTTCATGGTAATAAGCTCGCCTCTTTTACATACCCCAAATACTTCTGAATGGGACTTCTTGGCAAGGTACTGATGTCTCACCAAGTTAGTTTGGAAACTCACCAAACTTGACTATACCTCGCATAGTCGAGCCACTATTTCTCCAGAACCATTTGGCGAGTTAGTCTGAGCTCACCAAAGGCACTTTACGTCTCACAAAACTTTATGTGAGCACCAGATGCCTACAAATTTAAATGTGATTTTAAGCCTTGATTTTGATTCTCTTGTGCCTAATATGATTTTTAATGGTTAATGCAGGCATGCAACGACCTAATCAACTGGTAAGAAGGAGTAGATTGGTGAATGAGGATGAACCACAAAGGCATTCACTACCCCAATGTCTATTTAAGAACCTTTTCAGAGTTTATCTCATCCACCCAAATGTGCTAGGATAGAAGATACATATGAGGGCAAGGGAAAAAAGAAGGTGGTAACATGGAGAGTCCAACAGTGATGAGGAGGGGTATCTTGAGCTGCAATGGACAAGCTTTGAAGAAGAGCAAGTAGGATCCAAATCCCTAGTACATGAGCCAATGGCTTTTGAGTCGATTCAAAAACATCATTAGGTTGTGGCAAGGATTAAGGTGGCATATGGCCCACAAAACCATTCAGGAGTCTAATAAAATTGTCAAGCACATGTACTGTAATGACCCGACCTAGGGGCCTAGACGTCACATGATGAATGAGATACCCGGAGACATCTCACCCAAGCCACCTAAGCATCTTAATCATTCATAGGCATTAAATAGAAACATATTGGGGAAATATCATAAGGGAAGGGGGATATGGGTCATCTTTTCTAATGAAAGAACACAAAAATTAGAAAACTTAGCAGATATCATTTGTTCATAAGCACACCACTGATACGTACAATCAGAACCACTACGGTTGATTCCATCAAATAGAAAGAACATCCATAATAGACAATATAGAAAGTAACAGCCTCAGAAGGGCCGTAAGTACATTATATGAAAATGAAAATACATAAAGTAGTGGAAAATAGGGTGTCCCAAACTAAGAGCTCACCACAACAATAAACTAGTCTCGAACGCCAACTACTAGCCATGAGTTAGTGGAGGAATACCTATCCCTGCATATTAAATCATGCAAGAAAATATACGTTAGTATGTTTGAATGTACTAAGTATGTGAGATGCAATACACGGATGAAACTGTAATGCCAACATTGTTAAACATAACATATAGGTATACATAAATTTAAAGAGTTATGGAATAACCTTAAACATGCATAAGGAATATGACTCAAATTAATATGAGACAATGCATATGAGACACATGAATTAAAGACATATCATAAGATCATGTAAACTTATGGGAATGGATCATAATTGACGGTAAGACCATGTGAGCTACAACATAGAATCCAATGAAATCCTTCCGTTTGAAAAAGGCCAACGCATTCCTTCCATTGGAAAAAGGGAAATCTACTTGTCGAGGTAGACATGTGAAACTTAGTAACTTTGCAATTATTTTTTACATAGCTTTTGGGCCTATGTAGATCCACTAGCTTATTCTATAAGGCTCCTATACTGGCACATAGTTAGTGATATCGAAATTCATCTTTAAGGGATCATGCCTCAACTAATGAGATGGAGTCCCAATCCTTAGTCTTCTCGGTGCTAAGTCATCCCACAGTAATCATTTTAAATGTACTCTTAGAATCATAAGTATCAATCATAGGAGTAGCTCAAACTTAATAATCTTTCTTAAGCATCTTTTAGCACAATAATCATCATACATATATCTTTGGTAAACTTTAACTTTGAAGCTCTTGATAAACACCATAATCATAGTCATACTGCATATGAAGCTTTCATTGAAATAACGTAGGTTTAATTGATGCATGGAACAATCATAAATCACATAAGTCTTAAGAGTTGTCTTTAAAAAGGTATATTGAAATCACCCAACCTTAGTCATATCAAAACCGATCATAGAATCAACATCTTACTTCAAGTATATATACATTTTTACTTAGCAAAATAGTCATTGAACTTTGTGAGTATCATATAGTAACATAAGGATTGTGAAAGCATCATAAGCATGCATTTAGAATTTAGGAACACAAAGAAAAAGTAAAATGCATAGTAGGGAATGCTATGGGTTATAACATACCCATAAATCAACTCACATACATTGGGAACTAGAGAGAATCAGAATTGAAGCCTTGGGGAAGATCTTGGAAACCCTAGCTTTGTTCTTGGGAGTTCTTGAGGGACTCTTTTGCCTTAAAGAATTTAAGATTATGGAATAGAGGAAATTAGTGCTTGAAGATCATTATAGGTCCTTTTCGCGTCCCTAAAATGAGATGGTTTTTGAATAGAATTGATGGACATAACTGAATTGCCCCTCATTAAAATAGTCGGAAGCCGTCTGCAAGATCTCTACTATGGGTCATAAAATGACTTATGGGTTGTAAGTCCTTTACTCTGATGGCTCATCGAAGAATTTCAAATTTGACTTTTGCTAAATTGAAAACCACGAAAAATAGGACGAGCGTGCAATTACTTATGGGCCATGGTTGGACTCTTATAGTCCTTTCACACTTGAATAAATTTTCACCTTATTTCTACCTCATTCCACAAAACCTTATACGAGTCATATAACTTTCTACGGAGCATCTGATAATTTATAAGTCATCTTCTTGAAAACTCCAATTTTATTTTAGGTATGTGATCCCACTCATGAACCTATCTACAAGCCGTAATATACACCATGAGCCTTAACTTGGTTTGTGGGTTACCTCATACTTGGAAACTTTTCTCCTTCCTGAAATTCATTGTTTAAGGACTGACTCTACGAGCCATAGAACAAGTTATGGGCAATAAGTCGTCTCGTAGACTAGGTTGTCAATTATTTTTCAAGTCAATATTTCTGCACTCAGGGCTCCTAATCTGGGGGTCATTACAATATCTCCCCCTTGTAAACTTTCATCCTCAAATATACTTAAAGGCAGGCTCTAAAGAGGAAACTAGTAGTAATAGCCCAGTAGGCATGAAAATATGCAAATCAAATATCATTTATCAAAAAATTTAGTTTTCATACTTTAAAATATGACTCAAAATAGTTCATAAACATAAAAATAAGTACATACATTATGAGAAACTAGAATGCATAGGATCTGATGTTTTGGAAGAATTTGTTAGTACTTTAGGCTTGCGTAGAGTGGAATAGATGTTGATAGCAGCTTCATCATATCTGCTTCCGCTTCCCATGTTGCACCCTCAACTTGTTGGTTCCTCCAAAGTACATTGGCGAATGTGACCTCCTTGTTCTTTTGCTTCTTCACTTGTCGGTCTAGGATTTCAACTAGTATCTTTTCATAACCCAAATCTTCTTCAATGTTCATATCATGCAAAAAAAAACTAATGGATTTTAGGTCACCCATGAATTTCCTCAACATTGATACATGAAAGACTAGATGAATCAAGTGTAGCTCATTGGGTAGATCCAACTCATATGCTACTTTCCCCATATTTCTCACCACCTTGTAAGGTCTCACATATCTAGGACTCAATTTCCCTTTCATATCGAATCAGAGAACGCTGTTTATTAGGAATACCTTCAAATTGACCCAATCACCAACTTGGAACTGAAGTTCTTTTCTTCTTACGTCAGAGTAGGACTTTTGTTAGCTTTGGGCTTCTTGCGATTTCTCCCTTCTATTTTTAATTTTCTCCATGGCATTCATCACCAAGTCCATTCTATTAATTTCAGCTCACCAACTTCAAACCACCCAATGGGTAATCTACATCATCTACTGTATAACACTTTGAATGATGATATCCCAACACTCACATGAAAGATATTGTTGTAGGCAAATTGTAATCCCAACCTCCCATGAATTCCAACACGTAAGCTCTCAACATATCTTCCGACGTTTAAATAGTCCTTTTGGCTCGCCGATCCATTTGGAGATGATAGCTGTACTCAACTTCACACTAGTACCAAGTCCCTTCTTGAAGGAGTTCTAAAAGGGAGAACTGAATTAAACTCCTCGATCTGATATAATGGACAATGGAATTTCGTGTAACTTCACCAACTCTGAAATATACAAGTGGGCATAGTCCTCAACACTGACTGTAGTTTTGACCAGCAAGAAAAGAGTTGAATTTTATCATGCTATCAACTATCACAAATATGGAGTCAAAGTGCTTTTTGATATCTGGAAACCCAACTACAAAGTTCATATTATTCTCTTCTAAGTTCTAAGTAGGAATAATAATGTCTAGAGCTAGGCCACCTGACCTTTGATGTTCAACTTTAACCTATTGGCAGTTGGCACATTCAGACACAAATTGAGTAAAATCATTCTTCATGCCACTCTACCAATAAATCTCCCTCATATATCTATACATATTGCTATTTCCTAGATGAATGGAATATGAAGAGTTATGGGCTTCTTGCATGATCAACTTCTTCAACTCATCATCATTGGGTACAACAACCACCCTTGATATCGGAGTGTACCATCTCCACCTTGTAAGAAGACCTCTACCTTTCACCAATGTTTTCAACTCAACCAAAGTGGGATCAAGATCTGGATTGGCCTTAACCTCTTCAATCAAAGAATATGTTGACCCATAAATAACTATTACACCATATTTTCGAACTCACTCAATGTCATTCCCAATCTCGCCAACCTATGAACATCTTTAGCCAACTCTTTTTTTCCATCATCTTCTATATGGGACACACAACCCATGGAAATACCACTAAGGGCATCAACTACCATATTGACTTTTTTGGGGTTGTACTTAACACTCATATCATAATCCTTGAGTAACTCTAACCACCTATGTTTCCGCAAATTGAGATCCTTCTAGGTAGACACGTGTTGCGGACTCTTGTGGTCAATCAAAACATCCACATAGACTCCATACAAGTAATGTCGCTAAATCTTTAAGGCAAACACCATCGTCGCGAGCTCGAGGTCATGAGTTGTCTAATGCTTCTCATACACTTTCAACTGCCTTGAAGCATAAGAAATCACTTTACAATTTTACATTAGCACAAAACTCAACCCAATCCTTGATGCATCATAATACACAATGAACTCATCATTCCCTTTTGGTAATATCAACATAGGGGCTGAAGTTAAATGATCCTTCAAGCTCTGAAAACTCTTTTCGCATTCATCCATCCACACAAACTTTGCATTCTAGTAAGTTAGCTTGGTGAGTGGAGATAAAATTGTGGAGAATTCTTGTACAAACCATCTATAGTAACTAGCTAAAGCCAAGAAAATCCTTATGTTAGTGGGAGTAAATGGCCTTTTCTAGTTTCTTACCATGTCTGTCTGTTTGGGATCAACTTTGCTGCCCTCTCTAGATACCACATGCTCGAGGAAGGCAACCTCATCTAGCCAAAACTCGCACTTTTCAACTTTGCATAGAGCTGCTATTCCATCAGGGTTTACAATAGGACCCTCAATTGTTCTATGTGCTCTTGCTCACCTTGGGAACAAATAAGAATATAATAAATAAACATCAAAATGAACACGTCTAGGTAAGGCTTAAAAATCCTGTTCATGAGGTCCATAAATATTGCCGGTGCATTAGTGAGACCAAAGGACATCATCATAAATTTAAAATAACGATACCTAGTCCAAAAACCTTCTTAGGGTTGTCAATTTCTCTCACCCTCAATTAGTGATAACTGGATGTCAAGTCAATCTTAGAGAAATGAGTGGCCCCCTTGTAGTTGACCAAACAAATCAACTATCCTTAGGAGAGGATACTTATTCTTGATGGTGACTTTATTGAAATTTTGATAATCAATGCACCTATGGAGTGACCCATACTGCTTTTTAACAAATAGAACTGGGACACCCTACTGAGACCAACTAGGTTTGATGAAACCCTTCTCAAACAAATCTTTTAGTTTCTCCTTCAACTCTTCAGGAGCCATTCTATAAAGAGGGATTGAGATAAATGAGTATAGGGCGAAAGATCTATATTAAATTCTATATCCCTTTCAGAGGGACAACCAGTAACTCATCTGGGAAAACATCAGGGAACTCACTTAACATAGGGACTGACTCAAGAGAAGGAACTTTAGAAGAGAATCTTTGCGAAGTGGTAGATACACTTCTTGGAAATCATCTTGTGGGCCTTAACAAAATAAATGAACCAACCCCTAACGAAGAGTTGCTATCCTCCCATTCAAGAACTGGCTTATCAAGGAATGAGAATTTGATGTTATAAGTTCTACAATCAATGGAGGCATAGGAAACATGAACCCAATCCATCCTAAATATTACAGTGAAGTTTACCATGGAGAGCTCAACAAAATTACGTGGGAACACTTTATCCAGAATAGAAATGGGATAACCCCTATAGATTTTTTTGGGCTATGATAAACTCACTGATATGGTTACTCACCTAATAAGGATCATGGAGTACTTCAAGACATGCTTGAAACTTATATGTAATGAATGATATTACAAAAGACAAGTTTGCTCCCAGATTTAAAAGTACATATGCATCAAAATCATAAACTCATAACATACCAATGATCACATCTAGAGCTTCCTCAATCTCTTGATGATCATGAAAGGCATAGAATTGGTTGGCCATAGGGGAACCTTGAGCCTTACCCTTCTGTACTTAGTGTCTTGTGGATCCACTTCTATAGTCCTTGGCATGGTGGCTAGGCTTTCCACAAGTAAAATAGGCATTTGACCTTGCTAAGTATTCCCCCTTAGGGTGTCTTCCACACTTAGGGCAATTTGGACTTTGGGAGAACCCCTTTGTCCTTTTATAGGGGGAGGGAGAAGTGTTGGTGGATCTTTGACTTGAGTAACCTTGGGATTTGTAGCCACCACTCCTTTGGTGAGACTAGTTCCCACCATCTACATGAGCCCACTTTGACTCTCTTGCCCTATTCTGGAACTTCTCCTCTTCAATTTTTTTGGCATATGGCACTAGGTGGGAAATATCCATCTCCTTGACAATTATTGTTTTCTTGCATTCTTTGGAGAATGACTTAGGGACACCCTCAATGAATTTTCCCATGCAAGTCCTTTGATCTGCGACTATGAATAGAATATACTTGGACAACTTGGTGAACTTGATGGCATATTCCCTCATACTCATGCTCCCTTGCTTCAAGTTGATGAATTCATGGACCTTCACCACCCTAGCTCAATGGAGAATAACTGGTCTAGGAAGGCACAGTTGAATTTGTCCTAACTAATGGGAAACGCTCCTTGGTCTCTCTCTACAGCCCACTGCTCATGCCAAATCTTGGCGACTCGTTTATGTTGGTAGGCCACCAACTCATCTTTGTCCACCTATGGAAAAACCATTACCACCATAACCTGGTAGGCCTCTTCAGTAAACTTAATGGAGTCCTCATACATCTTTGACCCATGGAATTCTTATGGGTTTATCCGAATGAAGTCTCGAACTCTAGCCGTTGAGAAGGAACTTGGGGAGGTACGACTATCTCCTTGTTGGATTGGTTAGTTAATGCTTGGGTCAACACCATGATAGCGACTCTGAACTCCACATGAAAGATTCATTCGTCCTATTGGAATGGAGTGACTTGTTTTTTTGGAGTTCCTTGTTGGTGCAGAGCTCTTCGGTGCGACATATTCTAGAAAAATATGAAAGCCCATCTTTAGTTAGTGGAAAACCTTACTCAACTCTAACGCATGACATGAAATAAGAAAGAAGGGAAGACTTTCCTAAACCATCTCATAGCCACTCATTCAAGATAGTGGCGTGCTTTACAACTTTGAATGTGATTCTATGCTACGGGGCATGCATAGAAATTCAATAAACTTTTTAAAACCTCGTGCTCTGATACCAAGTTTGTAACAACTTGACCTAGGGGCCTGGTCATCACACAACGAATGAGATACCTAAAGGAACCACACCCAAGCCATCTAAGCATCTTAAGTATTCATAGGCATTAAATAGAAACATATTACGAAAAAATAATAGGGGAAAAGGGCTACGGGTCGTATTTTGCAATGAAGCAACATTTAAAAGAAGATAATTTAGAAAATATCATTTGTCTATCAGCATACTGCTAATAAATATGAACGGAACTGGTAAGGTCAATTTCTATTAAATAGAAATAACATCCATAATAGATAACACAAAAAGCAAAAAGCCTCAGAAGGGTTGTACGTATATTGTCTGAAAATGAAAATGCATAAATGAGTAAAAGTAGGTGGAGTCCCGAATTAAGGGCTTACCACAATAATAAGTTAGTCTTGAATGTCAATACTAGTCACGAGCTTATGGAGGAGTATCGATCCCTACATGGTTAATCGTGTAGGAAAATATGTGTTAGTACGTTTGAATGTAATAAGTATGTGAGATGTAATGCATGGATAAAACTGTAATGCCAACATAGTTAAACAAAATATATAGGTATAAATAAGGTTAAAGAGTAATGAAATAAGCTTAAACATGCATAAGGAATATGCCTTAGATCAATATAAGAAAATGCATATTAGACACATGAATGAAAACATATCATAAGATCTTGTAAATTTTTGGGAATGGACCATAAATGATAATAAGACCATGTGAGCCACTACATAAAATCCAACAAACTCCTTCCATTGGGAAAAGGGTAATCTACTTGCCAAGGTAGATATCTAATACTTAGTAACATTGCAAATGAATCTTTCATAACTATTGGGCCGACGTAAATCCACTAGCCTAGCCTAGAAGGTTCCTATGGTGGAACATAGTTAGGGACATCGTGATTTAACTTCAAGGGATAATGCCTCAACTAACAGGATGAGTACCAGTCTCTAGTTCTCTCAGTGTTGTCATCCAATGGAAATCTTTTGAAAATACTCTTAGAATGATAAGTAACAACCATAGGAGTAGCTTAAATTTAAGAATCTTTCTTAAGAATCTTTTAGGGCATTAATAATCATACATGAATCTTTGGTAAACCTTAACTTTGAAGCTCTTCATAAATGTCCTAACCATAGTCATAATTCATAGGAAACTTTCATTGAAAATTAGGTGGGCTCAATTGATGAATGAAATAATCATAAATCACATAAGTCTTAAGAAATTTATTTAAAAGGAATGTCAAAATCACCCAACCTTAATCATATCAAAACCCATCATAGAATCAATATCTTACTTTAAGTATATATACATTTTTACTTAGCAAAATAGTCATTGAACTCTATAAGTATCATATAGTAACATAAGAATCATGAAATCATCATAAGCATGTATTTAGAATTTATGAACTTAAAGAAGAGCCAAAATCGGTAGTAGGGAACTCGATGGGTGAAATGATACACATAAATTAACTCACAAATGTGGGAAGTTAGAGATAATCGAAATCAAATCCTAGGGGAAGTGACTTGATAACCTAGCTTTGTCCTTAGGAGTTCTTGAGTACCTCTTTTGCCTTGAAGAATTTAAGAGTATGGAATAAAGGAAATTAGGGCTTGAAGTTAATTATAGGCCCCTTTCTCGTCCCTAAAACGACATGGTTATGGAATAGAATTGATAGAAAAGACTGAATTGCTCCTCATTATAACTTTTGGAAGCAATTTTCAAGACCCCCACGATGGGCCTAAACTGACTTAAGCACCACAACATAAGTTTTTTGTTTTATGGCTCACTTGAGAATCCTGAAATCCGACTTTTGTTGAAATAAAAACATGAAAAATAGGACGAGTCGTGCAATTACTTACGACTCATGGTTGGTCTTGTAGAGTCCTTCTACACATAGCCAAGTTTTTACCTTATTCTTGACCTCATTCAACAAAAACATTTTATAGTTCGTATCCCATTCTACGGGCTATTTGATAATTCATAAGTCATCTTCCTGACAACTACAATTTTTATTCATTCATGGAATCCTACTATCAAACATATCTATGAGCCATAAGATACACCACGAGCTATAGCTTGGCCTGTGGGTTACCCCATACTTTGAAACTCTTCCCTTCCTAGAGTTCTTTGTTTATGGACCAACCCTACAGGTCATAGAACTACTTACGGGCCATAAGTGGTCTCTTAAACAAGGTTTTTAGTTATTTTTTAGGACAATGTTTTTGTACTCAAGGCTCCTATAGTAAGGTTTGTTACATGTCGTAGGACATGGACATGAAGGAGTAGAGTAATGTTTTCGAGAACAAGTGTGTACCCATGGAGAACCTTCACAAAATAAAGGTTGAGATGGCATGAGGGAAGATCTTGTCTTACCAATTGGATGCCAAGAGGTAAAGAACAAAACAAGAAGAGAAAGAAAGTTCACTAAGAGGGAGGAGCATAGAGATGTTAGAGTTGAAGAAGAGGGTGAAGATTACCTGAGCCCCGAGAAAGATGAGAAGGACTTGGATGACCTAGAGCCAAACAAGGTTACCATTATTGAGGTTCTTTTGGGTACGAATAATCTATTATTTCAAATAGCTTTGGAGAGCTCTTTTGAGGATATTTTCCACCCATCTACCGAGAGCATGCTACCTTCCACCATAATAGAGGAGGTTGCTCCTGTTGCTTCATAGGGCACTGATGCCCCATCTTTAGATGCTCCACCATCTGATCTAATTCCTCCATCCTCTCCTACACAGGGTGCTCCTTTATCTTGATGATGTATTTCTTTATCCTTCTAGTTTTGTTCTTGTTATGGTGCAATAAGAACACTTCTCTTCGTTTTGTTAGGGGTGGTGGTTAGAACCTAAACCATTTTATTTGGATTGTACATATTGACAGTTTTTGTTATTAATTTTTGGATTGTATATTTTGCACTTTGATTTTTGTTTAGATGTTGTTTTATTTTGTTCTATATTGTTGCTATTATTGATATGGTTTGATTATTGATGTCTTTGAGTATCTTTCGAGTATTGATTTTGATCAATATCAATGCCTCAAATTGTTCTTTTGATGCACCTTTGCTTGGGCTGATTTGATGAAACGTTAAGAGTCGCATAGTTCATGTGTGGATTCATAGCATCTTGTTGTGACTAGATTAAAACCAACTTGGATTTTTGTGATAACCATTGCACTTGAGGAAACTTATTTGGTTAGAATAATGTTGGATAGTTGTGTTGGAAAGCCATGTGCAGTGAGGTCTTTTTTCGTAGAAAGTTGTTTGATGGTACTTGAAACTTTCCCTGTTGGTCCAATTGATTGACATTGGTAAGTGAATAAGAGGATCTTAGGCATTTCTTTGATTGTCCACTATTAGTTTCTTATATCCCATGATTACTTTCTTTTAACTGCCATGTAAGTGTGAGCTCTGCTTGGCACCATGTCAGCCTCACCTTTCTTTTTTATCGAACTTGAACTAAAAGGAATCCCTAGATATTTTTACCTTCCTATGTTCTTCTTGGTGTTTGACTTCATAGAATAGTTCGACTTTAGGCCAAAATCCTATGTTAGGGGATGGTGTGGTAGAGGCAAAGGTCAATTGTGAAAAAGTGATTTCATGATGGGAGTGTTTGGGCCCTAATTGGTTATGAGCACATTTTGTTTCCCAGTTTGGAATTTGTGTATCATTCCTAACAAATGATTTGAGTTTGATGTTTGATTCTACTTATAGATTATAAATATGTTAGAAACCATGTCTGTAATTGAATAAAAAGAAAGGAATGCATTGTTAAGGTTAGTAAGAAGAGAAGAAGGAAATGTGAAGATTGGGTCAAGTTTCATGTGGTGTGTTGCGTGGAATGGTAGCTTGAATCTAGGTCATAAACTAAGAAGATTAGTCACTATCCCAAAATTCCACCTTAGCTTGCACTCAGTCCCATTATTGGTCCCAAAAGACCTTTGTGATCTTTTATAAGTCGGTTGATATATTAGATGGAAAATAAGGGAAAGTTCATGAGTTGATTTGCGAATGCTTTTCTTGTTTTGGGAGTGTGAGTGTTATGTGATTCTCGAGCTTGATATTCGACTACTTTGTGAGAATCAAATCTTTTTTAAACTGAGGGCAATCAAGAAAAATTGTTTAGCATGGTTTTGCCTTTGGGTGAGCCTTCATGAGTGAAAGCTCCAGAAGATATGTTCTCGTCATTGCTTGAAGATTGAAGTGCACTTGTGAGTAGTTTCATCGTGAATGGACATTGTTCCTTGGAAAATTCAGTGTCAGTTAGTACATTTCATAGACATGATTGTTGAACTAGTTGACATTTGATTTACTTGAGGACATGTAAAATTTATGTTGGGGTTGTTGGTGATGGTGAATTTGCACTATTCTAGGGCTTGAATTGTGCATAAAATATGTCTTTGATGCCCTATTTTGTTCCATAAATTACCATAAAAGGTGGGGAGCACGTTGAACAAAAACATGCAAAAAGTGGTCGGAATAAGCAAACAATGAAGTATGAGAAGCTGAGCATTAAAAAGGCTAATCCTAAACTATGATCACAGTCAATGGAAGGGTTGTTAATTCAGTGAGAGATGTAACTAGGGTATTGTGTTTCCCATGAATTCTTAACCCAGTATGACCTAATAATTGTAACATTTTCTAGTGTGTAGCATACAAAACTAGTAAGTTATGTTCACCCAATTCCTTTGACCAACATCTAATTCCTAGGGAATTGGTCCCCTGCACTTAGTGGAAGCCTACATTTCCATTAATTGGTATTAGAGATTGGATTCTCTAAAAGGTTAACACCTAGAGAGGATCTTGAAGAAAAATGGAAGCTCCACTAAATCTTGAAGAGGGTCAATCATCTACTAGACCACCTCAGTATAATGGGTAATTTATAGTTTGTGGAAGACTTGTATGCACTTTCCTACCCTGGAGGTCAGTGATGGTGATGTCACTCGAATAATCCCAAAGACTACACAATAGTACAATAGTGTAAATAGAAAGAAGATTTTTGTCACGATCCAAGCCTAGGGCATAGACGTGACATGACGAATGGGAACACAAAGGGAACCTAAATAAGCCTCTTAGCATATCATACACACATCCTTCGTCGCGGAAGCAAAATAAAAACACAAGAAATATAAATAAGGGAAGCGGGACTAAGGAAGTCTTGATATTATAAAAGCATAAAGAATTAAGCTCATAGCATAAGTACATCAAATATCCAACAACACCTCTAACATGGAATGGAGCGGGGGACAAGACACTTTCCGAGATCACCCTCAAAGTAACAAGCATTTAACATAAAAAAATCAGATACCAAGAGTAGCATAGATAGTGTCCTCGGACATGAGGATTCACCAAAAATTATCTTCTTAAGTACCTAACTAGTCACGTGGAGGATATTTGAAAGGTGCTCCGATTCCTACATAGTAATATCATGTAGGCATAGAGTATGCATTAGTATGTCTAAATGCACTAAGTATATAGGATACAATGCAACAATACATAAGCCAATATAGTCAAAATGCATAACCATAAGCAATGGAGAAGTATAATTTCAATATGACATGCATAATCAAAGCTTGAAGTAAAACATGGCTGTAAATCATACAACTTGCATAATACATATAACATGTGTGGGAAGAGATAATAACCAACATAGACCAAGCGGGATACTACTTGGGATCCAAGGTATGTCACCCCCTTGTAAGGTGATTAAGCCATGTCACCCTCTCAACAAGGTGATAGAGGCATGTCACCCCTCAACAAGGTGATTGAGGAATGTCACCCTCTCAACGAGGTGATTAAGGTATGTCACCCCTCAACAAGGTTATTGAGGCATGTCATCCCCTCAACAAGTTGATGGAGGCATGTCACCCCTCAACAAGGTGAATGAGGCATGTCACTGCCTCAACAAACTAATTGAGGTATGTCACCCCTCAACAAGGTGACTGAGGTATATCAACTCCTCAACAAGATGATTGAGGTATGTCACCCCTTAACAAGGTGATTGAGGTATGTCTTCCCTCAACAAGGTGATTGAGGCATGTCACCCTCTCAACAAGGTATGGTATACTTGCAACATCATAGATACTTTTCATGAATTCAATACATACATGCAAACTCGTAATCATCATAAAGTCACTTGAATTGTAAATCATGTAATAGATTATCAATAACTTGAGAATCCTTGTCAAGATATTTTATCAAACACTTGGTGGATTCATAATGCTTGTTCAAAATCATGCAATATGAGAGTGAAATACTATTAGAAAACTCAATTCAAATAAACAACCAATCCATAGTAAAACCCTCATGTAGAGTACCTTGTAATCCATTATGAAATCTCATAATAGATCATAGTTTCATAGCTCAAAAATGCATAGTCTCAATAAACAAAGCTAATTTATGATATAAGCTTGAAAAAGATGGACATGCATAATCACTCGTCATTTCATAAAACCTCAATATACTTTATAATATAATCCATAATAAGAGATACCCATAGATGATACAACTTGAAAACATATAATTTTCATAAAAAGGAAGATTGGGCTCCACGGGTGAAAGGACCCAATGGATAAAACCCGCATACCTTAAACTTGGGTTTTCTTGAGATGAGCTTGAAGAGAACTAAGAGCTTGAAGAGAATACTTAAGTTCCAAAGTTATGCTTAAAATCCTTGAAATTTGAATGAGATATATGGTTAAGTCTTGGAGAGGTTTTTGTGAGATATTGAGTGATATAGAGTTGAAAAATGGATATGTATTGGTGTTTCCACACATAAGTGGGCATAGGGCTATGACCCCAAATGCCTTTGGTCAGCACAGAAAAATTAAGGAAAAATTGACACAGGTCCGAGTCTGGTCCGTGATGCGAGCTGAATGCGAAGAAAAAATTAACACTGATATGTGCCCCTAGCATATCACGGCCAGGGTGCGGATGCTCTCTGAAAATTGTAAATTAGCGAAATTTATTTTTCACTATGGGTCCTCTAAAATCTAGGTTATACCATTTCCACTAAATTTCGCCCCTTGATTGAGAATCTAAAGTTAGATTTTCGATATCACATACATACTTTGAGATATATGAAGATTATTATAATAGGCATTTTCGAAGAACAATTTGGGGAATTTCATTTGAGAAGAATTACAAGTCTAAGAAGTTGTTGGTTTGTGGTATTGGGGATAAAGAAAACAACATGATCTCTGCTTGTGAGTCAACAAAGAAAATTTGGGGATGCTTGAGAAACACTCATGAAGGAACTGAGCAATTGAAGGAGTCCAAAGTTGATATGCTCACAACCTAGTATGAGAACTTTACCATGAAGGAAGGTGAGTTTACTCATGATATGTATACTAGGTTCTCTTCTATTTTCAACGAGCTTAGGTGTTTGGGTGATCTCATCCACCCTAGAAAGCAAGTGAGGAAGATTCTTAGAATTCTTCCTAAATCTTGGGCTAGTAAAATTGATGCAATTACTGGGGCATCTAAAAGTGTTGACAATGGATGTCTTGATTGGAAATCTTCAAATTATAGGCTGAATAGAGCAAATGATGCTGCTAAGAAGAAACCACTAGCTCTAAAGGTGGCACATTGTGTTGAATTTGATGAAGATTAATATCAGAAGGCTTATGTCATAAGGAGAGTTCAAAAAATTGTGAAGAAGCATGGTGGTTTTAAGAAGAAGGGAAATCGTAGTAGGGTTGCTACTGCACATGATTTTTGTCACAAGTGTGAAAACACAAGACATTTCATCAGAGATTCTCCAACTGTGCCAAGCCTTGTGACACTAAAGACATGTAAAAGGACATGGTCCTTGACTGGAAAAGCAGAACAGTTGCAGCAGACAATGTTGTGAAAAAAGCTCTTGCAGTTTAAGAAAATTCCTTAAGTGAGTCAGAAGAGTTTGAGCATTTAGAGGATGCTTCCCGTCACGACCTAAGCCTAGGGCCTAGATGTGACACGGCGAATGGGGAACCTAAGGGAACCCCAATCGAGCCTCTCAACTTATCATTACACATCATTGGCAGCGAAAGCATGTAAAAGACATAAAACAAGCATAAAGGAGAAAAGGGGCTAAGGGATAGCTTGCCAAAGTATCAACATCAAGAGAAGGAGTCATAGCTCATATCATAATTATACATCTTGTCCAACAAAACCTCTAAATACATAGATAGAGCAGGGGCCAAGACAAACTAATAGGGCTCACCCTCATAGTCTAAATAGAATATAAGAAAGTATCTCAATACATAGATAATAGCAATCATAGACTAAGGTCCTCGAAATGGAGGACTCACCAACAAGCTTGGAATAGCACCGACTGGCAATATGGAGGGGGAGAATGATCAACTTGAGCACCGGTTCCTACATAGTGATATCATATAGCCAAGAGTATATGTTAGTATATTTTAATGTACTAAGTATGTGGTATGCCATGCAACAAGAGATAAGTTTCATAATGAAAATTCCTAACAATAGGCAATATACATGATATAGCAACATGATATTTATGATCAATGCATAAGTAAAACATGCTTAAGTAACCCATTCTCATATAGGATATCATATGTGTAGAAGAGACCAAGCTAAATTTCCAAAGTACAAACCCCTTAGTAGGTTGGTGATGTTACCACCCCATCACTTAGGTGGATGGTACTAAACTCTCATCTAGGTTGGCCATAATGCCGCCCATCACCATGGTGGAGAAGTACAAACCCTTCCCTAGGTTGAAGAGTGCAGATCCCCATCTAGGTTAGTGATGATGCCACCCCATCACTAGGTGGAGAAGTACAAACCTTTCACTAGGTTATCCGGTTACTCAAACCCCCCCAAATTTTGCATGGTCGATTCTACACTTTATATAGGATTCATCATATGCTCTAGTATAATACTTCATATAGGAATAATCATATACGTAAGATCATTTCATCATCATAACATCATTCATATAATATCTCATGCTTTGGACCTTTATTTCCTTAAGAAACCCTAACCAGACATTTTATCAAACACCTTGGGGGGTGTAGTGAGGGTAAAGGACCATGCAATTTGGAGATGAAATCATGCAAGAAAATCTATAGTAAAATCATCAATCAACACCTTGCAACACCCCCAACATATTTGCATCAAAACCCCTCATCAAATCCAATATTAGATTTAAGATTTCATCTCAAAACATGCTAAAACAACCATACTTTCATGAAATAAAATAACTGTGCAGTAAATTTCTCATTATACAAGACCTACATATAAAATTAACTTTAAATCATGTAGTATTAGTAAAAAGGAGGCTTAGGCACCATGGGTGAAAGGAACCAATGGTTCAACACCACATACCTTAGCTTTGGATGAACTTGGTGAAGATTGTAGATGGAGACTTGAAGCTTGAAAAAGAACCTTGAAGGAGAATTTTAGATTAGGATGAGGATTTGGGACTTGAGTTTGCGGAGTGAAAATAAGACTAAGTGTTTGAGTTAGTATTGGGAAGTGTTTAGGATTATATAAGGGTGAAATATGACTAAGTATGTGTAAAAACACGTATGGGAGCTTTTAGGCCCAATACTTAAATTCTTGGACTAAAGCTAAAAAATACAGTTCAAACTTACATAGGGGCGCGTTGCAAGGGGACGCAAAAACCCCTCTGGAATCTAGTTTTTGAAATTTCGTAATTGCTAAATCTTTGTTATTAAATTGAGGTTAGAACCTTTACCCCTAATTTGGACCCTAGAACAAGAATCCTAATTCGGATTTTCGAAATCACAAATGAATTTTGAGATATAAGGTTAGGCATTCCGAGGCACGTTTTGGGGCATGTTTTAAGGTCATTACAATATCTCCCCCTTAGAAATATTCATCCCCAAAGGTAAATGAGACGTATAAGACAAGGGTAGTCATGAACAAATCAGCCCCAACAAGAACACAACATATCATGCAAACACCATTTTCAAAATCTCAACATAAGGGTGAAATTATCATCATAAGTTTATCCACTTAAACATAAATGCATATTAATGACATAGGGGCTAAAATCTAAGGCTTGAAATCACAAATAGGACTTATTATTTGTACCTTAGGATTCATTGGAGTGGACAATATGAGGATACCGCTTTTGCATGTCCACTTCGGCCTCCCATGTAACACTTTCAACTTGTTGGTTCCTTCAAAGGACCTCAACGGATGCCACCTCTTTGTTCCTCAATCTCTTTACTTTCCTATCTAAGATCTAAACTGGATCCTCCTAATAGGTCAAGTTATCCCCCATAATACCCACGACATCAAGAGGTGCAATGGCATTAGGATCACCAACACATTGTCTCAACTTAGAGACATGGAACACCGATTGAACCAAATTCATTTCACTAGGCAACTTTAACTCATAAGATACCTTTCCAACTCTCTCTATCACCTCATAAGGATCAATATACCTTGGGATCAACTTTCGCTTTTTACAAAAACGGACCACACCTTTCATTCGAGAAACCTTCAAATAGACCCAATCACCCACTTGGAACTCTAGGTCTTTCCTCCTTACATCAACATAGGATTTTTGATGACTTTGGGTCGTCCTCAACCTCTCCCTAATAATATTAAGCTTCTCAAATGCATCCATAATCAAATCCAGGCCCAACAAAGCTACCTCTCCAACCTCAAACCAAGCATCGGTGATCTATAACGTCTCCCATAAAGAGCCGCACAAGGAGCCATACCGATACTAGAGTGATACCTATTGTTGTAGGCAAACTCAATCAATGGATGATGGTCATCCCAACCACCTTTAATCTTCATGACATAAGCCCTCAGAATATCTTCAAGTATTTGAATTATCCTTTCGGCTTGGCTATCCGTTTGAAGGTGGAAGGTCATACTAAGGTGAACATAGGTACCACGATCCCTTTGAAAAGTCCTCCAAAAGTGTGAAGTAAATTGTGCACCATAATCCGATATAATAGATAAAGGAACCCCATGTAACCTCACTAACTCATGGATGTACAACCTTGCATATACTTCAGCCCCATATGTAGTTTTAACCGATAGAAAGTGAGCCAATTTCGTCATCCTATCAACCACCACCCATATGGAATCAAAACTTTTCTAGTTTTGAGAAACCCAACTACAAAATCCATATTAATTACCACCCACTTCTAGGTGGGAATCTCTATGTCTTGGGTTAGGCCACCAGACCTTTGATGTTCGGCTTTGAGTTGTTGATAACTATGGCAACCGAAAACAAATTTAGAAATATCCTTCTTCATGCCTCCCCACCAATACACATCCCTCCCCACCAATACACATCCCTCAAGTCTCTATACATTTTGGTGGAACCGGGATGGATAGAGCAAGAAGAATTATGGGCCTCATCGAGAATTCTCTCCCTCAAACCATCCACATATGGCTAAGGGCACCATCTCCTCCTTAGGAGAAAACCTCTATTTTGCCCTCTTTCGCCAAGTCCTTCAATTCGAGCAAGGAGGAGTTAAGTTCTTGTTTGGCTATCACCTCATCAACCAAGGAAGACTTAGACCCATCAATAACCACAACACCATCATTACCAACCTCTTCAAACCTAACCCCCAATCTAGCCAACCTATGCATCTCCTTAGCCATCTCCCTATCACCACCATCCACATGATTTAGTCTACCCATTGACACGCGACTCAAAGCATCCGCCACTATATTTTCCTTACCTGGATGATAATACATACTCATGTCATAATCTTTGAGAAGTTCTAGCCACCTTCTTTGTCTCAAGTTGAGATCCTTTTGTGTGAAGACATATTGAAGGATCTTATGATAGGTGAAGACATCCACATGCACTCCATACAATAATGATGCCAAATCTTAAATGCAAAGACAATGATGGGTAATTCAAAATCATTGGTAGGGCAGTTCTTTTCATGCACTTTGAGTTGCCTAGAATCATAGGCTATGAACTTATCACTTTGCATTAGCACATAACCCAAACCAACTACAGATGCATCATAATACATAAAAAAACCCTCAAGCCTATCCGGTAGTGACAATATTGTAGCGAACACAAGTCTATCTTTGATGTTTGGAAGCTTTTCTCACATTTATCGGTCCATTCAAACTTAACCCTCCTTTGAGTCAATTTTTTCATAGGGGATGTAATGGAGGAGAACCCATTCACAAACCTTCTATAGTAACCCGCAAGGCCCAAGAAACTCCTAATATCCAACGAGATCAATGGTCTAGGACAATTCCTAATCTTATCGGTATTCTTAGGATCCACTTTAATGCCATTCCCCGACACCACATGATCCAAGAATGCAACCTCCTTCAACCAAAACTCACATTTTTCATACTTAGCATACAACTCTCCCCCCTCAATGTTTGCAACACCACCCTCAAATGACCTATATGCTTCTCCCTACTACGTGAATTGATCAAAATATCATCAATGAAGACTACAACAAAGGAATGAAGATAGGGTTTGAAGACCTTATTCATTAGGTCCATGAAGATGGACGGTGCATTAGTCAACCCAAAGGACATCACCAAAAATTCATAGTGCCCATATCTAGTCTAGAAGACCATCTTGGGAATGTCACACTCCCTCACCCTCACTTGATGGTACCCATACCGAAGATCAATATTCGATAAAAAGCTAGCCCCTTGCAATTGGTCAAACAAGTCATCAACTCTCAGAAGAGGATACCTATTCTTTATAGTGACCTTATTGAGTTGCCGGTAGTCAATGCACATTCTAAGTGACCCATCTTTCTTCTTTACAAATAATATCGGTGCACCCTAAGGTTATTGACTAGGTCTGATAAATCCCTTTTCCAACAAATCTTTCAATTGTTCATTTAACTACTTCAACTCTATCGGGGCCATATGGTAAGAGAAAATGGAGATATGTTTAGTGTCGTGAAGGAGATCTATGCCAAAATGTATCTCCCTTTTGGGAGGGACACTGGGAAGGTCATTTGGGAAGACATCAAGAAACTCATTTACAATGAGGACCGACACAATGGAAGGGACTTTGGACTCCACATCTTTAACCGTCACAAGATGATACAAACACCTCCTAGAAATCAACTTATGGGCTTTAATGCATGAAATAAATCTACCCTTGACCACCACATCTTGACTTTCCTACTCAAGTAAGGGTTCATTAGGAAATTTAAACTTGACCCTATGGGTTCTACAATCAATACACACATAGTAGGCACGCAACCAATCCATCCCAAGTATGACATCAAAATCCATCATGTCTAATTCAACAAGATCATAAGACAACGACATATGTAAAATACAAATAGGACAACTCCTATAAACTTTCCTAGTAACAATAGAGGCACCAATGAGTAGGCACTTCATACGACTCATGCAACAACTCAGGGACAACATGAAACCTTTTAGCAACAATAGTAACAAAGGAAAGAGTGACACCTAGATTAATCAAAGCATACACATCAAAGTCAATGATTTTCAACATACTGGTAACAACATCGGGGTCCTCACAAGCCACCTACCTCCCATGTAGAGTATTGAATTGATTACACCTTGGGGCACCACCTTGAGGACCACCTCTACCCAATCGAATCGCACATTCGCCCTTGATACGATTTCTTGGACAATCTACCTTTTTGTGACCAAGCTCCCTACAGCCAAAGTGTGCATTAGAACCTTCAAACATGGGCCATTATTATCCTTCCTACATCTAGGACACATATCATTAGGAGCTACACCATCGATACCTTGAGGTCTAGGGAAGACATTGGCAAACTATCTATTTGTAGCATGAGGAGGCCCTTAGCCTTGAGGGAATAGACCACCCCTATTGAACTTACCCTCAGGACGGGCAATCATGGCCTCATGCCCCCCTTTTCCTCATCTTTTCTTCCTCTATTTGCTCGGAATAGGTCATTAATCGAGATAAGTCCATGTCACCAATAAGCATGGCAGCCTGGTATTCTTCACTTACTAAGTCAGAGACTCCCATAACAAACTTATTCATCCTTGACCTAGGATCGGCCACCAAATGAGGAGCATACTTTAAAGTTGATTAAATTTGAGGGGATACTCCCTCACACTGAAAGCATGTTTCAAGTTCACAAACTCTACCAATTTTGCCTCCCTAGGTTTAAGAGGAAAAAATAGATTAAGGAAGGCTAATTTGAACTCATCCCAAAGTACCACATTAGAAACCCCCTTCGTACCCTGCCATTGCTCATACCAAATTTGGACTACCCCTTTGAGTTGGTATGCCACCAACTCCACCTTTTCATTTGGCCCAACACCCATGATATTCAAGATTTTGTAGACCTCATTAATGAACTCTTGTGGGTCTTCATCCACCTTTGACCCATCGAAAACTGGAGGATGAACTCTTGTTTTATGTATGCATTGATCATACATGCCATATTACTATACTATGCTTATTGTCTAATGTATGCATTTTGAATATGATGCATATCTATTGTTGCATTGCACCCCACATACTTAGTACATTCAAACGCACTAATGCATATTCTTTCCTACATGATGTCACTATGTACAAACCGATGCTCAAGTTAATCATCCTACTCCTCGATGTGGATAATTGGTGCTATTCCAAGCTTGTTGGTGAGTCCTCCATTTCAGGAACCTTAGCCTATTATTGTTGTTATCTATGTATTGAAAATCTTTCTTATGTTCTATTTTTACCATAAGGGTGAGCCCGATTATTTTGTCTTGGCCCCCGCTCTATCTATATATTTAGAGGTGTTGGTTGGATAAGTTGTGTAATTATGATATCAGCCATGAATCCTTGTCATTGATGTTGATATTTTCGCAAGCTATCCCTTAGCCCCTTATACTTGTTTTATGTCTTTTACATGCTTCCATGACCAATGATGTGTGATGGTAAGTTGAGAGGCTTGAATGAGGTTCCTTCAGGTTCCCCATTCACCATGTCACATGTAGGCCCTAGGCTTGGGTCATGACAAAAGTAATATGTCACCGCCAAGATATACAGGTGGCCTCTAGAAGATTTTGGTAGCGGTCTAATTACATCTAGTCCCCAAGCATCAAATGGCAAAGATGCTATTTTTTGATGCAGTACTTCAGGAGGCTGGTGCACAAAATTTGCATAAAGTTGACATGCTTGACATCATCAAGCATAATACAAATAATCTTTCACCATTATTGGCCAATAGTATCCCGTTCTTTTATGTGAAAGTGTAATTTTGGCCCAGATTTATATGACCCACAAATTCCAGAATATGCTTCTTGTATGGCCTGATTTGCTTCTTCATCTCCCAAATAACGTAAAATTACTCTCTCAAATGATCTTCGATACAAAGTATTTTTGTAGTTAAGAAATCGAGAAGCACGATGACGGGTTTCGACCGTTCTTTTTTTATCTTCTATAAGTATATTGTAGCAAAATTAATCAATTAGCTTGTATCCAATTAACTTTCTTATCCTCAGAAATTGCTACAAGATATTCGAGGTTTCTCTCTTCACCCTCATTCTCATCCTCCTCTAGTGGTACTATCCATTTTTGACAAATAGTGATTTGTGCTTGGTTGAGCAAGGTCAATGTTGAAGCTAAAGTTTCTAAGGCATCAACTTTCTTATTTTCTTTTCTTGGAACATGTTGAAGAGTCACATCTCTGAGCCATCAAATCAACTTCTGTGCATAATTATAATAGAAATACAACTCCTGCATCTTGACTTCATAACTACCCAACAATTAATTAATCACCAATTTAAAGTCCGGAAAAAAATGCAATTGCAATTTCATCATATCGGCCACCATTTCAAGCCTAAGAATCAATGCTTGATATTCTGCAACATTATTGTAGCAACTTTACATAAAGGTGAATGAATAAGATAAGATTTCCTCTTGTGGAGTGGCGAATATCACCCCAGCACCAGCCCCTCTGCGATGTGAGGCGCCATCAAAATACATTTTGTAGGGTGGTTGAATATCAACTACCATTGCATGTTTATTTGGTAATTCATCACTCAGCTCCCAATCATCGGGTACAAGATGGACTGCTAAGAAGTCCTCTAATTCTTAACCTTTCACAGTCTTTTGAGGAACATATACAATCTCAAACTATTGAAATTGGAGGTACCATCTTTCTAGTAGATCACTGAGGATAGGTTTTGATACCACAAATTTAATGGGATTTGCTTTAGAAATGAGATGGACGATGTGATCTTGAAAGTAGTGTTTCATCTTCTGAATTGAGAAAACTAGGGCCAAACATAACTTTTTGATTGGCGAGTACTACAACTCATTTGGCGTCATCATCCTGCTCAAGTTGTAAAGAGCATTTTCCTTCCCTTCATCATTTTCTAGGGCTAAAAGTGCCCCCGCTGATCTTTCTTGAGCTGATATATATAGTATCAACAGTGTTCTAGGAATAAGAGCTGCTAAAATTGGCACTTTTGTCAAGTAAGACGTGATGGTCTTGAAGGCAGTGCTGCAAGCATGGTTTCACTCAAAATGGGTTCCCTTTTTCATAATGTGACTGAATGGTTAGCACTTCCTTGCAAGATTTGATATGAACCTCCTGAGATATGCTGTCTTCCCTTGAAGGTTCTTTAATTCATGGAATTTTCTTAGATCAACCATCTTTGGAATTACATCTATTTTGACTTGATGAATTTCTATTCCCCAATGTCGTATAATGAAGCCAAGGAATTTTCCAGAGGTAACTCCAAATGCACATTTCAAAGGGTTCATCCTAAGTTGATCTCTTCGCAGTAGATCAAACACCATTCTCAACGTATAGAAATGATCATACTTTTTTCTTGACTTCACCACCAAATCATCAATGTAACATTAAACATTTTTGTGAAGAACATTATCAAAGATGTTTTGCATAGATCTTTGGTATGTTGCTCCAGCATTATTCAAGACAAATGACATCACTTTGTAGCAGTAAATATCCTTAGGTGTGCGAAATGTCGTATGCTCCTCATCCTTTGGTGATATGCGGATCTAATTATAGCCAGATGAACCATACATAAAAGACATTTCCTTATACCTTGTAGTGGCATCAATCATAAGCTCTGGGATAGGCAGTGGAAATTTATCTTTGGGACATGTATTATTAAGATCACTAAAGTCAATACAAACTCGAGTTTGTCCATTTTTCTTCCTTCCGGGGAAGATACTTGAGATCAATGTTGGATACTTAACATCACAGATGAAGCCAGCTTCAATAAGCTTGGTCACCTCAACTTCAATTACGGGAACCAATTCAGGCCTAAAGCATTGTTAACCTTTCTTGACAAGACGTGCACCCTTTTTGGCAGTAAGATGATGGACCGCTACCTTTGGCTCTAACCTAGGCATCTCTTTGTAACTCCAGGAGATTACATCTTTGTATTCTTTGAGAAAGTCAATGTAGCCTTCTCTTCATCACAATCAAGTAAATTGTTCACAAAGGTAAGTCTTGGATCTTCATTAGTGTCGAGGTTGACTTCTTTTAGCGCATCAACTATTGCCTTCAATCCTTTTTCAAGTTTGGGTGGTGCATCCTTAGTATCTTCATCTTTTTGAGGTTTGCATATCACTAATTGATATATGGTAACACCATGAGGTATCCTCCAAGTCTTCATTAACTTCACTTTGACTTAAATTACACCTTTCATCTAGTGCAGTAATGTGATATGAAGAACCAAAACTTTCCTCACCTTCGTCACGTTTCTTGTTGTGAACCACAATATATGATTTTGCATTCGGTACTCCTCCACACAAAACCATAGGGTTCGCTTGCCACCTCATTCTAGAAGGGATCAGACTTTGAAAATCCTTAGGAATATTTTTGTATTTAGCCAAAGTAGAAGCTTTAATGCAGCCATTGTTTACCCAAAGCTTATTTTTCTTCTTTAATGGCCCTAAACTCTCAAATACGGAAATTCTCCTAGTCGATTTTCCAAGTCAATCAAAGATAAAAGGCCCTTTTTGAAGGAATGGGTTCATCATCTACAGTGATATATTTATTGATAGCCCTTCTAATGAAAATGCAGACTGGTAGAGGCCATTTATATCCTAAACCTTCATATTGTTGCCTTATAGTGGGTTTTGATGGAAGCTTCCCTAATTTTGTTGGTTCAATAGGATTACATCAAGCCTTTGCCAACAATTGATAAGTATTAGGGTTGAAACCTTCATCTATGCACTTCGTTGGGAGTGCCTCATTTTGTAATTATTTAGGAGCCATAAACTTTTAAAATAATTTTGTGGATGACTTTATCACATCCATTTGTTTAACTGGAAGGGTCAATCCATCTAGTGCATCTCTATGCGATCTGAGAGAGTATCTTCACTTTCCTTGGCCTTTGGAGTGTAACAGGGAATGGGTGTCACTGTTTTACTTAAAGAAGCACCATTTACATTAGGTACCATGTCTAGATTGTTTAGCTTTGACTCTCCCTTATTTTTTGATCTTGTCAACATGTACCTCAACCTTCTTATTTGGGTGTTCAACTTCATTGGTTGCAACACCATCATCTTTTATAGCATACTTCTTTCAGTAAAACGTTTCATCGAAAAAGCGTGTTTCATTCACTAAAGGGATTATCATCTGCAACAATCCTCTTTATGACTCCATCCTCATAATGCTTTAGACATTGGTGGTAGGTACATGGAACCACTTTGTTCTGATGTACCCAAGGCCTTCCGAACAAGATGTTATATGAAGTCTTCGCATCAATTACATGTAGCCACACACTTGATTGTAACTCTCCAATAGCAAGGTCCATTTTGTCAGCCCCTATGGCCCTTTGTCCCCCTTGGTTAAACCTTTGGATCATTAAGTGACTTTCAGTAACATCCGCTGTGGAGATCCTACGTTTCTTTATTGTGCAAATTGGAAGGATGTTGACCCCAAACCCGCTGTCTACTAGGATTCTATTAATTCTCTGCTTACACACAAAACTAACAATAAACAAAGGGTGATTTAAAAAAAAAAGTGTGTCACCAAATAAAAGATCATCATCGGAGAATGTAATTTTAGCCATGTATACATCCTCGGCCTCAAGAGTTGACTTTGGATGGTCTTTGGGTGATAGATATTACAAAGTTGCGTCTTTTGCTTCCTTTTCGTCAATATTATAGCATAAAGCATTTTCACCATCACATGTGGACTTAGTATGGAACCAACATGGTGGATAATCTCTAAATGTAATCGGTCGATGGAACTTTTGGCATTGATGCAACTTCATTTCCTCCTCCTTCGAGCGCACAATGAACATTTTTATTTGGTGTCTTCTCACCATATTTCCCCTAACATATTTCTTAGTAGACTCCTTACGTGAACTTGCTTTATGACGTCTATGATGAGTCATGAGAGTCTATCCATAATCATCAGGATGATCTTCGTGGTCTCCATCTTCTTTTACTGATTCTCCTCCTGTGGAAGCCACACCGCTTAGTCTGCAAAGAGGAAACAACCCACCGACATGAATGTGATCAAAATCTCCAAACTTAATCATTCTTGTTGGATGCATATTTTGGACATTGTTTCCTTCTACAAAATAGTAGATCATGACTTGATTTGAACTTGATTACTCGTCTTAAACTTCAATCCTTCCATCACAAGCTAAGTCCATGATTTTATCCCTGAAGATAAAGCATTACTCAATAGGATGCCCAACTAATCGATGGTACTTGCAGTAGGTAGGATCGTCACTCCTCCTTGCTTCATTCAATCATTTCATCTCTCGTAACTCAAAGAGTTTCATCTCAACAAGTTCATCAAAGATTGCAGCGACATCTGAGTCAAGCAATGGATAACTCTTCTGTTGCATTTCCTTTAAGGTCAGTTTTCAATTAGTCTTATCTTCCAAAGAGGTCATCATTATGCTCTGCTTATTTCTTACCTTTGTGGTGAACTTCATAGGAGAAGCATTGACACTCATGGACTCTTTATTTTCAGCCTTAGCCAAGTATCTTCCCACTTTCTTGAACTCTTGCTTATCTTTGCCTTTGCGGAGTTCTTAGGTGGGTGTCCTCTCAGTTCCGACTGATGCTATGCTTAGCTACACATCATGAGCACGAGTAGCCAATTCTTCAAATGTGCTTGGCTTTTATACCTTGAAAAACATAGCAAAGATCCCAATGCATTCCTTGTATAGACATCTCTATACACGAAGCTTTGCTGAGTCTATCTTTATAGTTTAGACTTACGTGCTCCGTCGATTGATGGACTCAAAAATTCGTTCTTCATTTCATTGACACGTGTTCGTAAGTTCCACTATGCTTATGGTACATCTTGTGCTATAGAAGTGGTTGAGAAATTCTTGTTCCATTTGCTCCAAATTTTCAATGGAACTAGGCTTAAGGTCTGTGTACAAATCAAAAGCATTTCCCTTAAGGGAATGAACAAATTGTTTAATGGGGTTTTCCCCGTATGTCCTAGCATTATTGCATGTCTCAACAAAGTGAGCCGCATGCTTTTTCGGACTTCCTTTACCATCAAACTGCTGAAATTTTAGGGGTTGATAACCAATAGACACCTTCAAGTTATCAATCCTTGCAGAGTATTATTTTGCATATGTGAGAGAAGATTTTGCGGCAACGTAATACTTTTCCTTAACGGTCCCCATGATAAACTCATTGATGTAGTCAATCAGGATTGTTCCTTCTTAGGAAACATGGATCTCCTTACCATGTTCTACTTGCTTTGTGGGATTATCCATTGTCTCTTGTATTTAGGGATGCTCTCCTGGTGCATGACTGGATTCTTCATCCATCATGCGTTCCACCCTATCAATTAACTTGACAATTCGATCATCTTGATCTTGAACATATTTGGTCAAAATGTCAATATCTCTTCTCAAGCTTTCAACTTCTTCCTCAATGGACGAAACATTAGTCACCATCACATTCATCGCCATTATAGATGATGGAGAATAACATCTATTTTCCAAAACGTAGGATGCAAATATGTTATGCGGAGCAAATTCAATGTCCAAAACATCACCATTGGCAAAAGCAAAGGACTTTTTAGAGGAAGATAAGCTCAATTGAGCGAGAGCTCTTTAAACCATTTTGACAATATCATTGCCTTCTTATGTAGGTTTGGTAGGAGATGAACCAAAGACAGAAGCATATTCAGCTTTTCTGTTCACCTTTGAGGCTTCTTGTCCTAGAAGTTTGGCTTGGTTCCTTATGATGGGCCATATTCTTCCCATAGAAACATCAAGGATATTCTCTACAACAATAGAAAATTTGGATCCAATTGCTTTTGCAGATGCAGATTTTGAGTTGACCTTTTCGGAAGACACCTCAAAGTTCTTAGATCTTAATTTTTCTTTTGATAGAAGAGATGAGAGATTAAGATTGTCCCCAGTGGGTGTGCCAATTTATAAGAGACTAAGTTTCGTTTGTGAAAACTAGCAATCAAGAAATGAAAATAGTGACGAATAATGATATTTATTTCAATAATTTATGCGAAGGTTAGTATCATTATAAAATCTAAACAAAAGATGTAATCCTCTGACTCTTCTCTTCATGATCTTCAACTCAAGACGTTACATTGTTCTTGACTCAATTGTCATGCCCCAAATCCCGTTAGGGCGGACTGGCACCCGTTGCCGATAAGGCTTGGGAGAACCAACTTGTGTCTATGCGCTTTCTATACTTGTTATAAGGAATTTTGACATTCAACATGTCTTTAAGAAAGTAAACAGTATTGACAAGCCAAAAGGAAATGCATAAGGCTAAGCCACTGGGGCCACAGTGTTTAAAGTACGAGACATGACTACACATTAATTTACATAGTCTACAAATCCTCTAGATAAGGAAAAGTATCTGATAAGGTTCGGGATAGGCTCCGCCTCGACTAACTGTACAATTCAAACATCCAAGCTCTAGACACAACAAATCCCCGAAGCAACCTAGAGCTTGGTATCAGCAACTGGATGTCCTGTACTCCTACTAGGGAGATTTACTGGCACCTGTACCTGCAGCATGAGATGCAGGTCCCCCGTAGGGGACGTCAGTACGAGATAATGTACTGAATATATAAGGAAGAAAATACTGTACATGAAGTAATAACTCAAATGAAACCATGCACTAGTATAAGATTAGAGACCACCTTTGGTTATACTTTTGGATCATGTAACCTTTACTGTATAGTCTGTGCACAACATCTAATACAAATAACCACTTGATTAGTGGTAAAACTGTATCAGAATTGTCCCTGGCTAGGTTCTTTCGTAACCCCTCGGGCTACCACTCGTGATAGGATCATCCCTGGCTAGGTGATTCTTCCACCCCTCGGGCTACCACCCATCAATAAACAATATACTTTACCTTTCAATTACCTTTGAGATAGTTCTTTGGTGGTCACAATATTGGAGCTGTCAGGCTGTATATGTAGCAAGTGATATGTATATAATCATACAAGACAATATGATAATGAAAAGAGTACGTTTTCACAAATAATGAAATGCGTATGAAATGGAACAACTCGTGAACTTTATTGAGTAACAAGAACCCATGTAACTTGGTATCTAAGCATGTAGTTAGATTTGAAAGTGACTATGTATCGAAGCATATGAACTTGTCAAAGAGTGGAGACACGGTTAATAGTTGTGTCTTAGTTGGCAAGTGCTTTTTGTGCCAAGGAAGAATCTAGATTTCATGCCAAGTAATACGAAATCAAGTAGCCTTACATACCTCACTGTACAACCTCGTTATTACCTTGAGATAACCTTCCCTTCCTCCAAATATTTATGTACAATATAGTAGGTGATAAAACTGGCATTAGCATCCAATAGATACATCTTAGAAGCCCAATCACATAAAAAAACACACCGGTAGCAAGCGGGTATTTATAAACCCGAGCGTATCCTTTCAACTATTCCTCCCCTAATCGTATTTTATAATACACATTCTCATATACATATCATGCATAGCCTGTTTTAGTGCCATAATAGTCTTACAACAGCCCATAAAGCACAAACATAACAATTCTATACAACCTACAAATGGATAGCATAATGTTACCTCCCTTTGCTACATTTCGACGTCGACAATTCCAAACCTGTTCCAAATCTAACCCAACTGTTCCAACAATATTTATACATAAAAACTATCCTCTAACAGTCCTAGAACAATACCCAAGAAGTCATGAAGGACGTGAGCCAATAGCCTTCCATCCAACAACCCACAAGTTCCAATCAACATTACACTTAAGATAGCACAATAAAACTCATTTGTTAAATGAAACCAAAATTAGGGAAGCGACCTTAAGGTAATATCTATAACTCAAACTATGTTAATAATATCAACTTCTCTTCATAATACATCCCACAAACCATAGAGAAGTCACTAAAACAAAAGGCGAGTGTGCAGCAACTTTCTAAACACATGCTGCCCAAGTTTTCTAGCACAATATGCTAGCATATACTTTTTTTTTCATAAAGAAGCTATACTAAATACATAACTATAATTAATTACCTTTGCCTTCAAGGTTTAGATCCTCCTTAAGAATGCTAAAAGCCTCTTTTGGTTTCTTTAAAAAGTCAAGCAAAGTTGAGAGTAAAATTAGAGAGCAATCTGATTTTTTTGTTTTTGGTCAAGTTGAAAATGACTTGTGGGAGCTGTTTTGAACCCTTCATAAAGGGTCTCTTGACCGACTAACTCTTGAACTTTTCACTACCTTTTACCACATATTAATAAGCTGGTTATCTAGCAGCTTGGCCATTATACTTGTGCCTAAATGGGTCTCCAAGTTGATGGGCCTTGCCTGCCCATTTTTCGAATTCCTCTTAGTTAGTTTTAGGCCCAAATAGTCAAGTGGGTTGTGATGTACTTGGGCCCTTTTAATATCCTTCTTGGGATGAAAATGTAGTCTATTTATGATGCTAAAACAAGGGCTAAAGTTACACCCTTAACACGGACTTTATTCATAATCGGACTTTGACAAATTCGATGTCGAGTCTCGTCTCTGTTTAGCTAGAAATTTAAGCTAAGCAAGTAGGTGACTCACCTAATGGCTTCTTAAGTACTACAAGAACCTCAATTTTCTTACTTCATTTAAGGCTGTGATTTCCTCAATTCGACACAAAACATGTATGCACTCGATCCTCTTAAGTGTTAGACGCACATATAGCCCATTAACACGAGATTCAAGCACTTTTAAAAATTAGAGCTAATTTGACCAAATCTTATCATGATTCATTTGCATAGTACTAGTATTATAAGACGTTGGGTGTTACATCAATGAAACACTTGCGGCTTAGTACTTGGAGATGAAGACTTTTATGTATGCAGAAGACTTGCAGATCACTAATAAGAGAAAGGATTCTCTAAGTATTTTTTGTGTGTCCTTTGGTCTTATGAAGACTCCTTTATATAGGTGTGAGCTAGGGTTTTAGGGGTACTTTGTTCCAAGTATTTTAAGGGATTTTGACCTTGGTCTTGAAGAGTATGAGTTGGGCTCATCTTGTGAACTTAATGGACTAGCCAAATGTAATTTGGGCTTTGTGTAAGTCATATACCTCTTTAACCAATAATCTGACTTGGTCAATGCATCATGAATTTAAGATTTAATCTATTTTATAATTTTCATCACATAAACTTCATTGTTTGCATGGACACAAGCTTATCCTTCAATGTTTGGAAACTCTTTCCACACTTATTGCATCACACAAATTTGGCTTTGTTTTGAGTCAACTTTGTCGTTGGAGAAGCAATATAAGAGAACCCATTCACAAACCTGCGATAGTAACCAGCTAAGCCCAATAAGCTCCTAACATACGGATGGGGTCAATGGTATATGCCAATTTCTAATCACATCCATCTTTTTAGGATCCACCTTAATACCATTCTTCGACACCACATGGCCTAAGAAGGCAACCTCTTTTAACAAAAAGTCATTCTCATATTTAGCATACAACTTATCTTCCCTCAATCTTTGTAGCACCACCCTCAAATGACCTGTATGCTCCTACTTATTATGTGATTAGATCAAAATATCATCAACGAATGCCAAAACAAATGAATCAAGGTAGGATTTGAAGACTCGATTCATAAGATCCATGAAGATGGTTGGTGCTTTGGTTAACCCAATGAACATCACAACAAACTCAAAATGCCCATACCTAGTCTAGAAGGCCATCTTAGGAACATCACACTCCCTCACCTTCACTTGATCGTACCCAAACTGAAGATCATTTTTAAAGAAGTGGCTAGCCCCTTGCAATTGGTCAAACAAATCATCAATTATTGGAAAAGGATATATATTCTTGATGGTGACCCTATTAAGTTGTCGGTAGTTAATACTCATTCTAAGAGACCCATCCTTCTTCTTCACAAACAACACCAATCCACCCTAAGGTTATTGTCTAGGCCTAATGAAACCCTACTGCAACAAGTCCCTCAATTGCTCCTTCAACTCCTTTAACTCTATCGGGGCCATACGATAAGGGGGAATAGAAATGGGTTGAGTATTGGGGAGGAGGTCTGTACTAAAATATATTTCCCTTTTGGGAGGAATACTGGGAAGGTCATTTGGAAAGACATCAACAAACTGATTTACAACCAGAACCGACTCTATGGGAAGGACTTTAGACTCCACATCCCTAACTCTCACAAGATGATAAAGACACCCCTTAGAGATTAACTTATGGGCTTTAATGCAAGAGATAAACCTACCCTTGACTAACACATCATGACTCTCCCACTCAAGAATGGGTTCATTTGGGAATTGGAACTTGACCCTACGGTTCTACAATCAATAGAGGCATAGTATGCATGCAACCAATCTATCCAAAGAATGACATCAAAATCAACCATATCCAACTCAATAAGATCACAAGGTAATATTTTATGCAAGATGCAAATGGGACAATTTCTATAGACTTTTGTACCAATAATAGAGGCACCGATAAGGACACTTCATATGACTCACACAACAATTCAGGCTCAACATGAAAATTTTTGGTAATAAAAGGGGTAACAAAAGAAAGAGTGACACCTAGATCAATCAATGCATACACAACAAAATCAAAGACCTTTAACATATCAGTAGCAACGTCGAGCATCTTATCAATCCCTTTCCTTCTATCTAAAGCATAAAACTGATTGTGCTTTGGGGCACCACCTTGTTAACCACCCCTTCCAAAAGGAACCGCATTCGTACCTTATAGGTGGACCTTCTTACCCTTGTTGTTGTTACGAGGACATTTAACCTTTTTGTGACTAACTTCTCCACACCCATAACATGCATTAGTTTCTCTCAAACATGGGCCCCCCATGGCCCTTACCATATCTTAGACATGTATTATTAGGGACCACACCACCAACACCTTGAGCCCTTGGGAAATCATTGAAAAATCCCCTATAAGGAGCATTCAAAAACCCTTGGCATTGATAGAATTGGCCACACATTCGACTTTGGCACCTACCCTCATAGCAAGCCCTCTTGGCCTCATTACCCCTCCTCTTTCTTGACTTTTCCTCCTCCATTTGCTTGGCATAGGTCATCATACAGTACAAGTCCATGTTACTAATTAACATACCGTATCGGCATTCCTCACCCAAAAAATCAGAAACACCCATCACAAGTTTATTCATTCTAGACCTTGGGTTGGCCACCAAGTGGGGAACATACTTAGAGAGTTGATTGAACTTGAGGGAATAATCCCTCACACTGAAAGACCCTTGTCTCAAATTCATAAATTCTACCAATTTGGCTTCCCTAAGCTTAAGAGAGAAGAACCGATTAAGAAAAGCCACCTTGAACTCCTCCCATAACACCACATTGTTGATTCCCTTCTCTTCCTTCTATTGATTAAACCATATTTGTGCCGCCCCCTTGAGTTGGTAAGCCACAAACTCTGCCTTCTCCTCCGATTTAACACACATAATATCCAAAACCTTGTAGATCTCATTAATGAACCCTTGAGGGTCCTCATGCACCTTTGACCCATAGTATTTTGGGGGATTCATCCTCATGAATTCTCTCACCTGAGATGTCGATGTAGGAGCATAAGGGGCTTGGACCCCTAGATTGGCTTGATTAGACACAACTTGTGCAAGAAAAGCGAGAGCATCCCAGAGCTCACCATGAGCCGGTTGTTCCTCTGGAGTTCGGGCCCTTCTTCCTCTTTTGTTAGGAATCATCTATCATAGAACAGAACAATTGTTAGGGGGAAAAAACTTATTTCAACTCGATAGCACAACTTAGAACATGAAGAAAGGAAATATTTCCTAAAATGCCTCATAGCCTCCAACTCATAGTTATGGTGCACAACACAACCATGAAAAAGATTCTAACCAACATGGTGTGTTCGACTCTGAGGATCACACAACCTAGTGCTCTAATCCTAAGTTTGTCACGACCCAAGCCTAGGGATTAGACGAGACACTGTCCATGAGGAACCTGAAGGGACCCCAAGCAAGCCTCTTATTATATCATTACACATCGTTCGTCATGGAAGCAATAAAGTAACAAAAAATACTAAACAGGGACAAGCAGGGCTAAGGGATGACTTTCGTATCATAACATCAAGAGTCAAGAGAAAGTCAAAGCTCATAGAATTTTACATAACATGTCCAACAACACCTCTAAAACTTAGATTCTTAGTGGGGGCCAAGATTTTGTAGGTTCATTGATCAACGTTTGACAGAAGAACTTTATAAGTTTTCAAAAATTGAAGATACAGATCAAGAAATTGAATTTCAATTATTTGTGGAAACATATCAATTGGTCGAACCCTTGATAAAGGAAAGAGATGCTGTGTATGAATCACTCACATATTCTTCTGAATTATATGTATCCGCGGGATTAATTTGGACAAACAGTAGGGATATGCAAGAACAAACAATTTTTATCGGAAACATTCCTCTAATGAATTCCCTGGGAACT
>JAABOM020000103.1:12344846-12374692 GCA_011800125.2 Solanum clarkiae
TCATATAATTTTGAGCTCTTTTTTAATAAATAAAATAATTAAGAGAAAATTATTAAAATTACAAACTTATTTATTAAATTTTAATTTAGTAGAAAATATATTCTTTGTGATACTCTATCGGTATATTGATACCATATCGATATCATATAGGATTGAGCTTAATAATCTTTGATATCCTATTGGTATACATGTATACCCTATTGGTATATCATATAAGCAGATATTGATGTCAGTCCATGAATTTTAATATTAGGGGGACAAATTGTAATAGTACAGGCCATAGGTATAAAATATAAAGGGAAAAAAAGGGGATTAGAATAGCTGAATAATTGAAAAAGAACTAATAACAAAGTAAATAAAAGGGATTTTAAAAGGGTGTTTCTTATCTTGTTTGGTATAGCTTAGCAGTGAAGAAGGGAGTTCAAAAATGGCTGCTCAATCTTCATCGGATTCAATGGGTGAAGCGCAAAACTGTGGGGTATCAAACTGTTTAATTTCCCTGCCCTGGTCAGCCCCTCCAATCTTCAAACAACTCTCAAAATCAAATCTGCAGTTGACACAAACTTCTTCAAATGGCTTTCTACATCTTCACAACTCCCTATTCTCCACAGCTCAGAAATGCTTCATTTTGCTGAATTCTTTTGTTTCCTCTCAACCCATTTTCAAATTCTCTTCTCATTTCTCTCAGGTACCTACTCTTCTCTCTTATTTCAATTCTCTTTCTATCACATTTCAGGAATACTAATTCATGCACCTTATCAACAAAAGTTCAAATTTATTCACTTATTCAAAATTCAAATTATGATTTAACTTGTCCTCAAATTCGTTTTTTTTTTTAAATACAACATTTTAATTCCCGTATGTTTAGCGTCGTAGAAGATGAAACAGAGGGAGTATATAGATGTACGTGTGTATAAACCCAATGATCAATAAAGTGGATTTTGAATCATAAGATTTCATGTTCAATCAAAAAATAACTAGGTGAATAGTTCCTCAGATGAACCCGGACACCACAACCATAAAAAGATTATATTTGTGATAATACATAAATGTGGGAATTAAATTAGCTTCAATTCACATCTATCTGAGTGCACAAGTTAAATAACACGTTTATATATTATGCCTTTGTCTTTTTGTTGCAATGTGCGTACACTTGGAAATAAGTATCATATTCAAAATGGAGATTGGAAATAACTACTGAATTTTAAAGAGTCAGTGGCTTGGATGATCACTTAACTATGATAAATGGTCATCATAGCCCCTCAACTTTGTTTAGTTAGCTTTCATAGTCATTTTAGCTTAAAATACAACTTTTCAGTACTTATAATAATTATGTGATAGCTGTAAATTTTTAGAATAAAGTTTCTTAAAGTTATAATTAATTTGTAGATTTATTTGGTACTCAACTCACGCTTATTGAGTTGAATAAATATACAGTATCTTTAATAACATTTAACTAAAAGAACAAGATTGTTCCTCACTTCTGGAAAAAATAAGAACAGATAAACTATACTCGCGTTCCACCTGTGTGCCACTTCTGTTTTTTCTAGCACAGATTTACCACAAGTTGAGTGACCATCCAGGCCACTAACTCCTGAATTAAAGCAAAAAAGAAATATGTTGAAGCCCAAGAGCTGTATATTTTAATGCTCTAACTCTGGAGCTGGACCAATATATAACTTGGTAATTTTGTCTCACTTAGGTGTTGTTTGATCAAAGTTGAATACAAACATTACTTTACCAGAAGTGCACATTAATACTTATAGATCAACTTTTCATCCCTGAGTCCTGACCAAGAAAGTTAAATTTGTCAGTAAGCAGCCCGCTTAAACTCTGAGCTGGTAGGATATGTATAGCATGCTATAAATCTAGTCTATGGACATGAGGCCATCCGCTGTCTTTGTGAAATCACTAACTTTTTCCACTTGAAATCAAGATGGATGTATATCGATGGCTTGATTCTAAGGATTGTACTTGATAATGTAACACTTACTATAAAACAATTCAAAGTGTTTCTCGCAGAAGATGGTATCTTTTATAGATTTATTGGGTGATATTCCTCAAAGGGATTATAAGGAGTTAATATTGAACAGTGTAGACTCACTCCTACTGTGAATGTTACCTTTTTTATAAAAGAAAAAAGAAAATTATCAGTTTGGCTTTAGGAACTGGGAAGAAAATTTTGTGAAATGTGCATTCTCTCAGTCGTTCTGTTGGCTTTGTTGGACATCTCCATCAGTTTCTGTCAAATAAATAAATAAAAAAGTCAGTTCTCCTTTCCAAGCGAATGAAGGTCCTAATGGCTAGTGTGGATTCTGTATACATGAGAAACCTTATGCTGTTCAACAGTAAGAACTATCAGGCCACTGGCTATGTGCAACCAACTGTTTACATCACGAGTTGATTGCTTTTTGAAAAGAAGGTTAGCGGCTTGAGAGCATCTCTCTGAGAAGTCAAATTGTAAATTGAAAGCATCTAGGGGTGTGGTTCAGTGGTCAATAAAGTGGGTGCAAACCATGAAGTAGATTCAAATCCCAACAAAAACATAAAAAACACTTGTTGGTTTCTTTAATCTGCCTAAACCTTGTTGGACAGAGTCACTTGGTATCTGTGCTTGTGGCATATAGCAGGTATTAAGTGGAATAGTCATATGTTTGTGCCAGCTGGCCCAAACCCCCACTATCATCATCAAGGAAAAAAAATGAGAATTGACAAGGAAACAATGAAGGCTGTTCAGATTGATTATGTAGTTATGTATCTTAGTTACATTTTTAGTTGCTCCTGATGAAAGGCACTCATTTCTCCAAGCATCGTTAGCACACATCCAGAAGTTCTTACCAGTAGCCAAATCTTAATGGAGAAACAGTTAAAACTTACTGAGTTCCCCTCAATTTGCAAATTGGCAACTCCTGGCCGATTCCTCTTGTGAAGACATGTAAGTTGCATGGCAGAGCCTCTAAATTCTCTGATGAAACGTTATATTCATTGTTCTTGAAGTTTCTATGTTTTTCTCATGCAAATATTCTTATTCTTTATCTTCTCATGTTTCTTCCTTTTCATACATAACAATTTGTTCTCTTGACGTATTTGAAAAATGATAAGTTACTCCGCTTGTTTTATTGACTTTTAAGATTTTATCTGTGTTAATTTGAATTAACTTCCAGGTACAGTGCAGGACTTACCAGAACTTGGGTAATCTGTCCAATCACAAATTTGCAGCTGTCTTGCCTGGTGACTCAGTTGCAGGAATTGTAGTTGCAAATGGAGTTATAAATTTCTTGAACATCTACAATTCATTACTGGTTGTCAGGCTTGTTTTAACCTGGTTCCCAAATGCTCCTCCTGCCATTGTCAGTCCCCTCAGGTATGCTTTATAGTTCAACGATATCTATGATTCAAATGACCTGCCTTTATAATCAACTAAAGCAATGGCAGCTTTGCGTACTAGGGACATATATGCTATAAGGTTTAGATAGTGATCTCAAGACAGCCCTCAAAATTCAAGCATCGAAATGGTATTCTATGCCTTTTACTTCAATGAAACTGATAAACTAATTATCCATAAAGAAATGGGAAAAGAAAAGATACTAGTAACCAAATTTGTATTGATAGCTTGAGTGTGTTTTCCCTCGCTTCAATTCTATTCACAAATTCTTTTATTGTTACTTTTGAGACACTATCAGCATGTTTTGTCTTCTATTTGTGGCTTTGTGTTGATAAATCAGATTGGAGGATTAAGACTTCCGATTTTTATAAATACTCCTCTAGGACCTTATAAAAAGAAGACAATAACAGTAATCCTTGGGCAGATTGTGTGCACTTCTTTCTAGTGAAAATGGAAAGAATTTGAACTTCTACAAACAAATCAACTGCATGAGCAGAGCTCCATTGACCTGCTTCTTTGTCACAACATTATGGGCCAACTGTATATCCTTCTCATGTGTAATTCTTGAATTTAAGCATTCGTAAACTGTTGATAGTGCAGTTTTCAGGACTTTTTTGTTTCTGATTTTTATCTTCAATTTTGTGTCAAAAGCATACATTGTTGAAAATGTTTTATTCATTTTCAGCACTCTATGCGACCCATACTTGAACATATTCCGTGGGATTATTCCACCACTTGGAGGTACTCTGGATCTTTCACCCATATTGGCATTTCTTGTTTTGAACGCCTTCACGAGCACTGCATCTGCACTTCCTGCTGAACTACCATCCACAACTGTAAGAGCATCATCAGATACTTCACCTCGTGCACCAATGTTTCATCTTACTACATCGCAGAAGAAATGGATGAGGAGACTTTCTGGAAACAAGTCAAAGATTGCTGATGGTACTGGAAGGTAAGCTGGTTTCTGCATGTATTCACCAAATGCTAAGCCATTACTCTGCAATTTGACATTAAAATGTAAATGTACTACATATTGGATTTAATTTTTTCATGTAAACGAGAAAGCTCTTATCATGTAAAGAATTTTGTCAGGGATACATCTTTGGCGTTTTTCTCTTCCTTTTGGTTAGAAGGTTATGTCACTATCAAGTGAATAATATTTTGATGGAGGCTCTGATGACTTAGTAAATGACTCTACTAAAATCTTTTTCTCTTTAGTTCTGGTAGCTCATTTTCTGTAGGTTGCAACACTATTTTCTACATAGGCTTACATGGGAGTATAGTTAATGAACTGCGACTAGCTAGTATAGTTTTCTGCGATGTAACAATGCCCATTGAAGATGGTGAAATCATGTGAGACCCAGGATCAAAATAATTCCTGCTAATGTTTGGGCCAAAAAAGAAAAAGAAAAAAGAGCAGGATGAGAGATTCCAGATTCCTGCGGCCAGAATTAGATGCCAAACTACACAACACAACTTACACACGATATTGATCAACAAGGATCTTCCAAAAGAATATTAACTTTTTCACTTTCTGGAAATATCCTCAATCAAAAGGGTCACTCTTTTTTTTTTTTTTTTTCTAAAGGGCTACTTTTGATGCACAGATAACAAGTGATGGGAATTCACTAGGGAAAAAGAAGAAGATTCTGGAAACAAAAAACAATTTAATAACCAATACCTATCAAAGGTGTAGTTTTTGAGGAAGCAGCTATATTCAATGGAGCAGGAATCTTTAAGCAGGAGAGGCAGGTTTCCTCCAAATAATAGGAGGTTTTTGGCCATAGCCATTGGAATTGTGGCTGTCATCTCTCCTCTGTACATTGACAGTAAAAAAAACATTACTGAACCCCAGCTTGAAGAACAAACCATCAACTTCCTCCCTCCCAATCTTCCACTGCTCTTCTTGATCACCTTCATCATGAGCATGAGTATTTCTCATCAATTCGCCCGGTTCTCATCCTATGATCACAGGCTTCTAGCAATAGGTCTTACACTTGTTGCGATTCTCTCACCTCTGTACATCGACAGGAATAAGTTAGTTGATCCAGAGCTTGAAGAGCAATCACTTGGCATCTCCTCTTACTTGCCATTGCTCATGTTGCTTCTCATCATCGCCATTGCTATGTCATGCTACTTCGACCAGAGCTTTACCAGGTTCGATCCTTATTGGATTCACAGGGTTGGCGGTTCTTCCACTGGGATTCTCATTCTTCTCCTTGTTCTTGCATTTGTTTTGAAGTTTAAAGCTCTCTAGCATGAATTTACAATAAAAGGGCTAAAGATATGTACCTTGTATGCTTATTGTTCATGTGTGGTTTGGAAAACGAGGTAAAAAAGGAGTTTTTGGACTAAAGCATTTAAAGTAAAACCAACTCAAGACTTGAATTCACCATTGTCATTCGACCAATCATGTATTTGATGGTTGCTACAACCATAGATTGCTTTCTTCCAATTTATGCGACTGACCACAAAGTTAAGAATGCAGAGGAAACTTGGAACTTGTGACCACAGAGATATTTATGTAATTATAAATCTCTCATTAAGCATAATATAAAAAGTTTAAATTTAAATTATTACTTGTTCTTTGTGACCGACCAAAAAAGAGTATCAGAAGAACAAAGGGATAAAATGTTACCCACACCCTCACTATAGAACTAGTCGATTTAGCTGCAGCCACGAATTGGCAATCTACAAAGACAATGCATTTGAAAGTGAGCACCAAATAAATTATGATGACCTGAGGAATGATTTAGCATCAAGGAGATACTTGTGCTATGCTCCCTCCATCCATCTTTAGTTGTCACAAAGAGTCCCATGATATAAATTTTGACTAACATTTCAAGAGGTATTTTTTTAATCGTATTGGTATGGAAAAAATTACAATCTATAATACATTTTATTTGGTTTTTAAATATCTAAATTTTATTTCAAAATATCAAATTAGTCAAATTAACTCTTGAAAACTGCAACATAACAACAAAAAGGAACGGAGGAACAAGTAATCAACTCGATGTAATCTATTGTCAGAAAGTAACAAGCTATATTGCTATAAGCCTATAAGGCTAGGTTTTGGTAACCATTGTCTAGTGATCATGTATGACCTGAAAAGTAAAATGTAACTCAACAATAAGGAAGAAGAGGCTGTTCCAAAGAAAGATTACAACGAAAAGGCAATTTCTACTTGTCCGATAGGTGCAGTGCTGTGCATTGAGGAATCGTCAATCATAATCCTTCATGAATTAGAAGACGTCACTATTGGTGAATATTTCAGCAGAACCTCCACGCCATCAAACCTGCTAATCTTATCAAATATCCGAGTCATACTCAATCCAATGATCTGAACTACAGTGTTTGAGTGGCCCTTTTTGAAAACATCTGTTATCTACAAGAAACAGCAAGATTTTGCAAATTATGATTCTTAAATACTATCCCAGTTCCAAGCTCCCTGAAACTTCAGAAAAGATAGCAAATATGACAAGGACATTTAAATCAGAAAGGACCAGACGAAAATGAAAATGGAGAATGCACAATAGAGAACTGGATCAAGAAAGAAACGATGGATGCCAAGTTATGCTCATAGAACTACCCACTTTCTTATATCCCTTTCACTTTGTAGGGACATCAGACGTATCATAGCTGCAAAAGTGAGTTGGCCAAACTGATGCTGACACCAACTACTTGGAACAGAAAACACCAGTAGGGAGAGCCAACACATTTAGTGAACTCAGAAGGTTGTGCCGCTAATTGCAAAAATCCTAGAATTCCCCGAGCCATTTCTTGTTATATAGTTATAGTAGACAGTAGTGTATGCCATGGATATGAGCCAAGAAAATGATAATGTGCACCAAATAGGTAAACACTTGAAAATGCCAAAAGCGAAACAACAACAAGATACCCAGTGTGATCCCACCTGGGGAGGGTGAAATGTACGCAGACTTTACCACTACCTCATAGAAATAGAGAGGCTGTTTCCGGGAAACCCTCGTCTCAAAAATCAAGCCCCATGAGCAGAAAATACTAGATATGGAAAAAAAGGGAAATAACAGAAAAAGGACAAACGAGTAACAATGAAAATGCCAAAAGCAAAACTGAAAACTTGTTAGCTACTGGTTTGCCGAGGCATACCTGTGTGCAGCCAAAGAGTTTGAGTAGCTTGAGCGACAAGCAGCTGTTTACAATCAGCCCTAGCTCGTCGTCACTTATTCTACGACACCATGATAGGTCCAAATGCAGTAACTTTCTTGAATTTTTGGCTAGTGAGAAAGCAGTGCTAGTGCTAACCTGTCAAAGATCTCTGCCAGTCACTAACAAAGCAGGTTGTACCAAAAATAAACCAACATTTTTTTAGGAAAAAGTTAACTGTATGCCTTTCCCCTGCTCTTTACCAAATCCCAAGAGGAATTGATTGCTCTCTCTCTTTCTACGGAGATAATGACGCTATTTTTTCTTATTCATCTATAATTTCTTTATTAGCATAAGACTCCAGGTCAACCTTAATTTAACAATTAAAAACAAAAAAAGGAAGCCCAGTCTAACCCAACACAAATATATTGTAGACCAAACATGGGTAAAATGCTTGACATATTACCAACCTCAAAAAAAATAAGATATAGATCATATCCTAGTTATTGTAACTTATTACTAAACTAAAGGTAGAGGACATGAAAATTGCAACACAACGCAAATTATGAAGGAGATTATCATCAGATGCTTAAATGCAGGTCAATAGCAAAATCTTGTGTACAACTCAGGAATCTAAAACTACTCAGATAACTCTACACAGAAATGTATTAAGAAACTAGCAATATCATTTGTTTTTTTTTTTTTTGAAATTGGAAGAAAGAATGTCATTGGGCTTAGTAAGCCTATTTGAGAGTGGAACAGATACTCCTGAGTGATAAGTATACCTTAGAGCAATTATTCAGTGAAAGTTCCTCCAAACATGCTCCAGAAACTTCCAAAAATGCAGCAATTCCTTCATCACTGACACGCAAAGTATGTAAGATTGGAACTTGCATAACAAGGAAACCAAAAATGATGGTTTCAACAGAATTTTGATTATCTTTATTCACTGCCACAATGCAGAAAAAATTACATTAAAAGCTCTCCTATGTGGAAACTATTGAATAATTGCTTTAGAAGTGAAAGCTCTTTTGCTGCAGTAATCTTCTTAAGACAGACCCAGCTAGAGGTGACAAAACAAGCCCAAACATGACCAACCCACCCAACCCGCCCATAATTTTATGGGTTGAGTTCAGTATGATTTAGAATTGGGCTAATTTTCAACCCAATACAATTTAACCCATCATAAAATAATTCTGAGCTGAACCTAATAAGATTCTCACTTCAGCCCAATGTATCATTTGTTTTATGTTCAAAGCTAGTCCTAAATTAAGCGGGTTAAATTGGGCGGGTCATGACCCAACCCGGATTTTAGCCCATTTGAGCCCAAAGTACATTTGGGCGGGTCAAGACCCAACCCGATATTTAATGCAACCCATTTTAACCTCCCCAATTTTAGCCCAACCCGCCCATTGACACCCCTAGACCCAGCCAATTAGTTAGACCTAGTATTTAGGAGTTAATTTCTATTTGAACTTTGAATAAATAGTATTTTCTAGAATTTCTGCTCGGGGAAAACATCCTATACTTGGGATAAGTGAGCACAAGAGTTTGTAGTGAATGCTTTAATTAGTACTTGAAATAAGCTTTATTCCTCCTGGCCAATTCACCAATTCTCACTTACTGCTTACTCATTAAATACCGGCTTGAACAAGGAAAGAAGTCCCTTACCTTCTCTATTTCCTTCCCTGTAATTGACTGCTTTTTCTTCCTTTTACCATACGTCAAGAGGAAGAGATGGCCAGGTTCAACTTCCACTGGTGGTGGTGATTCCTTCTTGAAAACAATATATTCAGTTGAATCTAAAAGTTCATTATTTTCAGCAGATTTATTGCTTATCTTTAGATTTTGAAGTTAGTATTCTGTTATAAATTAGTTTTAGAGTGCAGTGAAACAATATCGAACTTTCAACTTCATCTGATAAGCTCTTCTTCTTCTACTTCTTCATTCTAGTTCTTTCATCACTCGTAAGTATTTCCCTGCATTTCTTCTCTTTCAAAACCAACAATTGGTATCTAGAGCTAATTTTCTCAAGGGATACATGAGTGGAGATGGATTCTGAAAATAGTTTTAATAAATGGCTCCTCCTATTTTCAATGGTGAAATTACCAATTATGGGCTGTGAGAATGAAAACTTACTTAGAGGCCCTTGACCTTCGGGGAATTGTGGAAGAGGATTATGAAATTATTCCACTACCAATGATCCCGCAACAACCCAAATCAAGAGTCGCAAGGAAAAGAAAATCACGATGTCTAAAGATGAAAGCAATTTTGTATGTTGCAGCTTCAACAACTATTTTCATGAGAATTATATCTCGCACGTCACCAAAAGAAATTTGGGATTATCTAAAGAGGAAATATGCTGGAGATGAAAGGATCCGAGGGATGCAAATTGAATTTAACAAGCAGATTCGAGTTGCAGAGTGTGAAAGATTCTGAAACAGTCAAAGAATACTCGGACAGATTACTTGCCATTGTTAACAAGGTAAGAATGCTATGCATTGAATTATAAATTTCAAGACTTGTTGGGGAGAAAACTTTGTACCTACTCGAAAAATATGAGGCATGTATAACTACCTTGGAAAACACACAAAATCTGTCCAAGATTACCTTGGCAAAGTTGTAAAATCCTTTCCAGATACAAGAGCAAAGGAGACTTAAGAGGTGAGATGGAATGGTTGAAGGAGCCTTAACAATCAGTCACAAAACTCAAAGCAGGGGTGAAATTTGAAAATTATGCACCTTGTGAGCGGTATGAAAAAATGGGCAATCCACTATTCAGATGTTGAAAAAGGCTAGACACGAAGGGCAGCAAGTGTCACTAGCTTGGTCATGAAGTAGTACAACAACAACATACCTAGTGAAATCCAACAAGTGGGACCTGGGGAGGATAAAATGTACTCAGATCTTACCACCACCCCATAGAGATAGAGAGGTTGTTTCAGGAAAACCCTCAACTCCATATGCTAACAGGTGTGTTCTGAGTTTTCCAAAACTAGTGCATTTTAGACAACCCGACATGGGTGTGTCTAAATTTGTTGAGAGTCTAAGCAAATAGGTTGAAACCAATCACTTCTCAGAGCTGAGCTCTCTATCTGAGCTTCACGATCCTAAGCAATTAAGAGGCTTCTGCCAATCATGAAGCAAGTCAAACGCGCAAGGATAGACAACAACAACAACAACAACATACCCAGTGATATCCCACAAGTGGGATCTGGGGAGGGTATATCGTACGCAGACCTTACCGCTACCTCATAGAAGTAGAGAGGCTGTTTCCTAAAATCCTCAGCTCAAAACCCATAAGCAGAAAGACTAGATATGCCAAAATGAAAAGAAATGTAAAAATGAAATGTACGGTAAGGGAACAACAAGTGCGACTAACAGTGAATAACACATGACAGTAAGTAACTATGATAAAACTAACACATATACATTAGATAATGAAAAGAGGAAAACAAAAGAGGATTAATAATAGTGAAAATAATGCAATTGCTAATAGCCATACGAAGAAGACAACCACGGAGAAGAATAGGAAGAAGAAGAAGAACTTAGCCTGCTACTCTAATTCGCGACCTCCACATCCTTCTATCTAAGGTCATGTCCTCAGTGAGGTCGAGTTCCGCCATGTCCTGTCTGATCACCTCCCCCCAATACTTCTTAGGTCTACCTCTACCCCTCCGAGTAGCTTCCACAACCAACCTCTCGCACCTCCTAACAGGAGCATCGATACCCCTTCTTTGCACATGTCCGAACCAGCATAGTCTCGCTTCCCTCATCTTTTCCTCCACTGGGGCCACCTTCAATTTCTCCCGAATAGCCTCATTCCTAACCTTGTCACTTCTGGTGTGACCGCACATCCATCTCAGCATCCTCATCTCTGCGACATGCATCTTCTGGGCATGAATATTTTTAATCGGCCAACACTCCACCTCATACAACAGTGCTGGTCTAACCACCATTCTGTAGAGCTGACCCTTAAGTTTGGGTGGTATCTTTTTGTCACACAATATTCCAGAGGCTAGCCTCCATTTAGTCCATGCTGCCCCAATACGTTGTGTCACATCATCATCGATATCGCCATTACTCTGGATAGACATGTTCAATATATCATGACAAGTTCTTTAGCTGCTCGTCTGCAGGAAAAATCTTCGCATGTTGCAGTAAGTCAATGTATGCCAATTTCAGGACACTACTTTCTTCTTGGTTCCTTCCTTTTCAGTACAGTCCAATTTCTCAGAAGAACCTTTTAAAGATGCTTCCAATATTGAAAAAGGAAAAAGAACACGATCCACAAACATGTAATTACAGAAGTAAATTGATGGTAAGTACACAAAGTACTTTTTGTTTTGTTTTTTTCTTAGCTTAACTGATATAGAAATATGTTGCGACACATTTGTGGGCAAGACATATGTGCGACAGAGAGCCAAATAAATTCAGAATTTAATTAGGTTACTAGTTACTTTCTTATTATTCTAGAATATAGGATTTATATTAGCTATAGTTATCAGCCTAGAATATGATTTATGTTTCCTAGTTTCACAAGGATTGGACTTCTTATTGCTATAATAAGACTCCTATTTATAGGAGAATTTGAGGAATAAGAGGCACGCAGATTTTTAACCAAAAACAGGAGATTAGAGTTCTCTCTTCCATTGAGCTCTAAGGTTTCAGCATCCCTTTGACGAGCTGAATTATATACAAAATAGGTCGATCTAGGAACTCGAATAAAGGCAAGGAAAAATCGAAGGCAGTTGATTTTGATTTTCTTGTTGATCATCCAGTAACTCGATCCTTCTCTCCGAATCCTAAAAAATTGGTACTAGAGCCTGACATAATGGGCGATGAGATCAATTCTAGGTTTCAAAAGAACGTGCAATTACAAAAACACCGATGGACTCTAAACTTGCAGCCATGTAACAACGTCTCAGTGAAAGAATTGTCCAAGTCATCAAGAATACCTTTCTAGCATGGGAATGGGCTCCACAAAACCAACAGTGCCCCAACACAACAGATAGATAAATCCTGCTACTAGAGGCAATATGATGCCTATGCAACTGGCTGATCAAAATCATCAAACTAGTGACAGTTCCCATTCGACAATACCAAGGTATGCAAGGATGGATTTTCCTACTAATGATGACACAAATGACCCATTAATTTGTGCACATCATTATGGGCAATTTTTTGAAAATCAACATACAGAAGATGCGGAAAAGGTTGGAGTGGCTAGGTTTCATTTGTTGGAAGAAGCACAATTATGGTATTATTAACTTAAACGAGAGAAGGGTCCAATGAGTTGGGAGGACTTTCAGAAACATTGTTCCCAGCGATTTGGACCGCCTGAGAGTAGCAATTCGGTAGGAGAATTGGTTGCGCTTCGACAAACTAGTACAATTGAAATTAATCCGCGTCAATTTCAAGAAAAGTTGGCTAGGGTTGATTTATAGCAGGGTTGGATGATTCAATCAAATTGGATGTGCACCTGCTCAAACCACCTGACTTAGCAACGGTTATGAGTGTAGCCAGGGCTTTAGAGCAAAACCAACAACTGCAAAAAGTCAATAACATTCGCAGAGTGGCATGGCAGCAGTCCCGGACAAGTCATGGCGGCACAGGAAACTCAACAAAGTCTAGTTAGTCTAGTCGGCTCATCTGCCTCGACAAAGATCCAAACTAGCAATCAGACCCCTTTTGTCAAGTGATTAACTCGTGCAGAAATGGCAGAGAGAAGAGCTAATGGATTATGCTATAATTGTGAGGAATAGTATTCAACCAATCACCGATGCAACGACTTTTCTGGTAGGAGTTGGATGATTTAGTTGACGATGCAATACCCGAAGTACCTGATGACTGCCCGGAAATTTCTACATGCAATTATAAGTCAAAGGCATGCACAGCTATGCAGTTGCCTGCTCTTATTTACAGACAACACATGCTTAGTCTTATTGATTCTGGAAGTACCCACAACCTTGTAAGTTCTACAACTGCTAGTCGATTACTCCTTCATATTTTCTTCTTGCACAACATCAGAATCTCCATTGCTAATGGAGAGAAGGTTCCAGGGTTGGGGGTCTACACAAAAGTAACAATTTCTTTTGGGGAACATAGTTTTATTGTAGACCTTTACGTCATCTCCTGGGTGGATTTGATATTGTTTTGGAAGTTAAGTGGTTACAATCTTTGAGTCCTATACTTTGGGATTTTGCAGCACTTGCTATGAGTTTTTCGGTGGAAAGTAAATCAATTTTGTTGTAGGGACAACAATGATATTGTGGGAAGGATATGCATCTGTTAGGAAAGGCAACTACAAATGAGCAACAACTGGAATACCTTTTGACCGAGTTTGATGATCCGTTCGAGGAACCTATGAGTTTACCCCCATTGAGGCAATGCAACCACTGGATCAATTTGCTACCTGGAACAGCCCTCGTAGTTGTTTATCCTTATCGGTACCCCAATCGACAAAAAGATAAGATTGAGAAGCAACGTAATAAGATGTTGCAACAAGGATTGATCCAGCCAAGCAAGTCTCCTTTGTCTTCACATGTTATTGGTATCTAAGAGAGATGGATCTTGGCACCTCTGTATTGATAATCGTGAATTAAATGCTAAAACAGTAAAGGACAAGTTCCCAATTCCAGTAGTGGATGAGTTACTAGATAGCTACATGGGGCCAAGTACTTCACTAAACTAGATTTGAGGCCTGGTTACTATGAAGTCCGCATGTCTTCTGAAGATGTGGAAAAGACAGCCTTTGAAACTCATCACGAGCACTTTGAGTTCCTTGTCATGCTGTTTGGACTCACTAATGCCCCATCCACTTTCAAGCTTTGATGAATGAGATCTTTCATGAGTTCTTATGACTGTGTTGGTTTTCTTTGATGATATCTTAATTTATAGCAGTGGTTGGGAGGATCGTTTGGTTCACGTAAGAAAGTTTTTTGGTTACTGCATTTGCACCGATTATATTTGAAAACAATACAAATGTTGCTTTGTTACTACTCAAGTAGCATATCTGGGGCATATTATTTCAGTTACAAGTGTGGAGGTAGATAGGAGCAAAATACAAGCTATTTTAGATTGGCCTCAACCTCAGTCAATTACCTCTCTTCGTGGATTCATGGGATTGACAAGTTACTACTGCAAATTTATTCGTGATTATTGACAATTTGCAGCACCCTGACTAGTCTACTTAAGAAAAACTCCTAGAAGAGTCATTTAAGCCTAGACGCATTTCAGAAGCTTTTGCAAGCCCTATCCTCAGCTCCAGTACTCAGGTTGCCTTATTTTACTTTGAACTTCATTATAGAGTGTGATGCTTCAAGAGGTGGTATAGGGGTTGTGTTTGCACCAGGAAGAGGTCATCCCGTAGCCTTCTTTACCGACAGTTGGCGGCTTATCAAAAATTGGTTGCATATGAGAGGGAGTTGATTGGCCTTGCAAAGGCAGTACAACATTGGGGGCCATACTTGTGGGGGCACCTTTTTCTTATCCAAACGGATCATTACAATCTGAAATATTTGTTAGAACAATAGCTCACTACACCATCTCAACAACACTGGTTGAGCAAACTCATAGGTTATGACTTTACAGTGGAGTACCGGCAGGTCATCTCAATAAAGTTGCTAATGTTTTATCTAGAATGACACACGAGGACCCTTCTTTGAATGCTATTAGCTACCCTCGTAGCACATTACTGGACACCATCCGGGAGGAGCTTACGGGATCAACAGAACTGTTTGGTTTGTATGATAAAGTCAAGCTAGGAGATTTGGATTCAAACTGGCAAGTTCGATGAGTCGCTTTTGTTTAATGGCCACATCTACCTCTTACAAAATTATCCTTTGCTGCCTACTGTAATTTCCACATATCATGATAGTGCACATGAAAGGATACAAAAAACATTGCACCGAATTTGTGGGGATTTCTACTGGAAAGGTATGAAAAAGGACATTGTTGCATATGTTGCCGCCTGCATGATCAGCACAATAAGTCCAAACATTTAAGTCCTGCATGATTGTTACAACCTCTCCAGCTACCAACTCAGATCTGGTCAGAAATCTCAATGGATGTTATTACTAGCAAACCTAAGCCTTGGGAAAAGTCGGTCTTGTTTGTAGTAGTAGATCGGTTCTCGAAATATTCTTATTTCATACCATTGGCGCACCCATAGACAGCTGCTCGTGTGGCTCAGGTATTTTTTTGAGCAAATTTTTTGCTTGCATAGGTTACCAAAAACTATAACTTTGTGATAGGGATGTGGTTTTCACTAGCACTTCTTGGAAGGAACTTTTTCGCTCGAATGGTGCCAAATTACAGTTCTCTACTGCTTACCACCCACAGACATATGGGGAGACAGAGGTTGTTAACTGTATGGTGGAAATGTATCTTCGCTGCTTGGTGATTATCCTCGAAAGTGGGTTGCTTGGGTTCCATGGGTAGAATTTTGTTTTTTTTTTGATGAAGTAATTGGTTCCATTCAGGGCATCAGGAAGATGCAAAGTAGTTACAAAAGAGAGAGCACTAGTATGTTTTCTGTAGTACACTATCATAGAGCAAACAAAATCTAAAAAGCTATCAGGGAATCCATTGGGGACAAAAAAACCCAACTATATAAATACAAAAGACATTTAGCTTTCAGCATAGATTGGCTAGTCGAGAGGCCATCAAAACATCTTCTGTTTCTTTCATTCCAGATAGTCCAAAAGATGACAGCTGGTATAATCTTCCAAATCTTTTTGATGGTGTTGTCGACATTCCAGTGGCTCCAGCACTCAAAAACTTCCCTGATAGTTTTAGCACATCTTTTCACTCGGCATTGCAAACGACACCCTTCTAGGTTGTTTATGGTCGTGATCCACCTCGTTTGCTTTCATATGTACCCGGGACCACTACAGCAAAAGCGGTTAAGAATGCATTGCTGGATCATGATAACATTTTAGGTGATATTCGGATTCGGTTACAAGCAGCACAACAACGAATGAAGGAATATTATGATAAGGGTCATCATGATGTCAAATTTTCCCTAGGGGCATTTGTATGGCTTCGTTTACATCCCTACAGGAGAGTGTTCCATTCGGCTAAGTGTTCACAATAAATTGTGCCACAGATTTTATGGTCCAGTTTCGATCTTACGGCAAATTGGCCAAGTTGCATATGAGCTGGATTAGCCAAGTGACTGTCAACTTCACAATATTTTTCATGTTTCCCTTTTGAAGGCATTCAAAATTCGCCAAGTCCCACCTATTATAGAGCTACCATGCTAGAGGATGGCTGAGTAGTTCCTCTGCCTGCTGCAGTCCTTCGAGCTCGTGTCAACCCTGGTACAAAGGAGATTCATATACAATGGTCTGGTATGCCAGAGGTTGAAGCAACTTGGGAGGATGTAGACTTGTTTCAACAGGCTTATCCATCATTTGAGCTTGAGGACAAGCTCTATCAGCAGCAGGAGGGTAATGTTGTGGACACATTTGTGGGCAAGACATATGTGCGACAAAGAGCTAAATAAATTAAGAATTTAATTAAGTTGTTAGTTGCTTTCTTATTATTCTAGAATAGGATTTATATTAGCTATATTTATTAGCCTAGAATAGGATTATGTTTCCTAGTTTCACAAGGATTGGACTTCTCATTGCTATAATAATAAAGGAGAATTTGAGGAATAAGAGGCACACAGATTTTTAACCTAAAACAGGAGGATCATAGTTCTCTCTTCCATTGAGCTCTATGGTTTCAGCTTCCCTTTGACGAACTGAATTATATACAAAATAGGTCAATCTAGGAACTCGACTAAAGGCAAGGAAAAATCAAAGGCAGTTGATTTTGATTTTCTTGTTCATCGTCCTGTGACTCGATCCTTCTCTCAGAATCCTAACAAAATACCATCACAAAATTGCTTCCTATACTTATGTTTATTCCTTTTAGTGGTGTATGGACAGGGAAAACTTGATTCATTCTGACTCAGTAAAATGCTTGCCAACAAAAACTTAGTGAAAGAGGCATCACTATTGTCATCAAATATAGTAGCATAATTGAACATTTCAAGAAGAAAACTGGATATCAGGACCGAACCTGAAATTATTACGGCAAAATATCAGTTTCCGTATCGATTGACAACCATTCGCAAGAAACTGCAGTCCCACATCTGTCAATTTACTTAAGTTCGAAATATTTAATGAATGCAAGTTAGCACATGCGTCTCCAATAAACTTCAGGGATTGATCAGTCAAATTCCTGCATCCAGAACAGATCAGGTTAAAAGACTAAATTAAATCTAAATGATATACGCATTTAATCTTCACCAACTGTGCCATTGTAAATTAAGAATTGGAAGTAGCAATTACTCACTCGCAGCGGGAAATATCAAGCTCTTTTAAAATTTGACCACGTGTTGTAAGTAACTCGCTTACAAAGTGATCACATACACTATGAATCCCAGCTACTGACAACAGTTCCAAATGCTCCATCTTCGCCAGTGAAGGTAATATAAATATTGCATCTATGCTCTCGCAATCATCTATATAGAGCTCCTTGAGAATTGATCCCAATGAGTTGGCTGCAATACCAATACTGGTGTGGGTCAAAAGGGAGCACTGACCCAAATCAATGGATTGTAGCGAAGGCGCTGATGTAACAAGCTTTTCCAGAGCTCTATCAGACATTCGACAAGCACCCCTCAGTGACAAGATTGCTAAATTAGGTAAGCTATTTGAAGCCGGAGCAATGGTTGTACCCAACACATGATCAAGTGTGGGTTGTCCACATAGATCTAGTTGAAGCACCTGATTCGAAGCCATAAAGGTGTGAGAATCATATCAGCTAACGGAATCATCAAAATGAAGTAATAGCGGCAGTACAATAACAATAATTTTATGACTAATATCAGCTCTCAGAGACTATGCAGAAAAAGAAGGTATAGAAAATCATGCAGTCTGATAAAACAACATTAGTGAAAATAAAGACTTAATTAGAAATGCATGGGTTTACAGTTTCAAATTTATCAGCAAGTGGGTTTACAGTTTCAAATTTATCAGCAAGTATTAGGACATCAACTTGAAAACTTCTATCAAATTCACATATATCAGCAGCAAGAAACAAAATCGCTAAAGCCTGCTCCTGGGCTGCATGCGTAGAAGTATATACATCATTGGTTTCGGGTTACCAAGCTACATAAGACACACTTTTCTTGATTTTATCTCCTACTAAGAAGTGGTATGAAATAATCTAAAATCTCTCTCTACCCTGAAAACAGGAATAATGGAGTATAATAAGGTCATCAGTTCACATGGAAAAAATACACGACCAACTCTGTTAGTGTCCACCAGTAATGATTCAACTTTATAAGTTTCAACCAACCATTTCACCAACCTAACTTTTTCATTGAATTCTTTATCTCTTCATCGAATTTTTTTATCTCTTCATTGAAATTTACAGCAGTCATCCATGTTGTGCAGCATTACTGGAAGATGAAAGTATAAAACTTGACTGGGGCAGTAGCCCAGGTAAACCCTTTTGCACTCCCAGGAGGAAGTCAGAAAAGAGTTCCTCTAATAATTAATCAAGCAAAAAGGACAAGGCCAGACCTAATACAGCTGCTGAAGAAGAGGATGAGAAAAAAATGCAGACTACCCAATGAATAAAGGTATTATTAAATATGTATATCAAACAGGGAATCCAATACAGATAATACGAAATAAACTATTGAAAACACCTTCACTAAAGATCTTGCGTCCTCTTCCCTCTGCCATTCCCACACATCGGCACATATATTACAAGGATTTTAATGACTCTATATAATAACAAGTATTTCCGGAAACAAGAGTACCAACCCATCCAAAACAAATCATATACTAAGCCATATAACTCAGTTTAAAGCAGAAGTAAAAGCTCGGAAAGAATTTTTTTATAACCAAAAATCCTCAAGGTCAATGGCGCACGGTTCAAAATTCAATGGATAATGGGGCCCCCCTTTCCACTTCTCAAAGTTCAGGAAATATTAATCATGCAAACGGCATCCAGTGTTATCACAAATAAAAGAACACAAAAAAACTTGAATGTTCAATTGGGCTTTAAGCGCAAATAAAGTGAGCTTAATGGAAAAATAATACAAATCTTTATGTTTATCCCAATACTAATAATTATAAGAATGATTAATAAACATATGGACAAAAAATGAAAAAGAATTATGATTAAGTTAAATATCAATTGTTTAGTGTCATCACTTCAAAAGAAAATTCATTGACAAGGAAAAGTATTAGAGCCTTGATGACAACACTGAAGAGCACATTAAGTGAGGTGAAGCACTCAACATGTTTGCACTTTGCTTTAGGGATTAAGCACCTTTGACAGCACTGATAGCACCAAATGCCTTCTCTAAAGGAGTTCATATCATCCGGAAATGAATTGTCAGCCAACTCTCTCAATTGAATTCAAATGATCTCTAGGCAGCCCATAAAGAATGTCTACCTTTCTATTTGGTTGACAATGAAACTGCAGAAGTTAGATAACTTGATTTATATTTCTCAGCGCCATACACTAGGCTTAAGTTACTTTTAAAATCAAATCATTAATTCTGCAATCAAGTGGCTGTAAATGAGAGGGTTTTCTGTCATAGTAAGTGAAATCTGTAATGGAAGGTAGTAATCAAGGAAAGAAGTTCTAATTTTGATTTTTTGGTGACAGATGTTTTAAGTAGAAGTCTGGAAGGATCAGTGGAATGAGAGAGCATAGGTCCATGAATGATCAGAAACAGTTTGGGATCTGCCAACATGCAAGAGAGATGTGTTAGACATTCACTCTCCACCCCACTGGTTCCTACTAATTAAGCTTCTCAAACTTACCCAATAATTTGCTTACCATATTATGTTTAGTATATGTGCTACATTTTGATCTATCGTGTCATTCTCCTGAAAACTGAACATAGCTATCCAAATAGTCAGCATTAGGCACCAGAATCATATCCAGTCTCACACTCTCACTAGATATTCGTTCTTTTATGAGAACTAAACTTGTCCAGCCATGCTCTACTTATCCAAACACTCATACAGTTTAAGGTGCTTATGCATGGTTGCAGCTTTTGATTAACAAACTGATAGTGAGACTTACTAAGACATTGCACAACGGTTTACACTTCAAAATTTGCCAGAAAGAAAGAGCTTATCAACTGGAAAATCTCTAGCATAATCATATCAGCAGCAAGTAAGGAAAACCCTAAAACCAGGGTTATATACCATTAAATCTTGGGTTATCATGAGCTACAAACATGCTTTTCTTCCATTTATTTCCTTTTGGGACATACTTTATATAGTAACACCTCTATCTAGCCCCAAAAGAAACATAAGGGAATGTGATAAGGTTAATATTCAGACGAGAAACAACAGGGCTGACTCTTTTAGAGTCCACCAAAACAGATACAGCTTCATAAGGTCCAACAAACCATTTCAACAAGAAGCTAACTACTTCATTAAAATTGTACTACGGCTCTCCAAGTTGCAAAAGGAATGCCAAATTGTTGCGACAAGAAAGTAAACTTGACTGATGCAGTAGCCCTGTTAATGAATTAATGTTTAAATCCTTTAGGCTTTAGTATTCCAGGAGGAAGTCACAAATGATTTGCTCTAACAATATGTGTAAAGAACAAAGGCAAGCTTGCCAGGACGAAAAGAAGAGGATGAGAAAAGAATATAGAAGTAGAGAAAAGTCACAGGATGGTGACCAGAAATCAGGTTGAAACGGCCCCCTCCTTCCCCAATGAATAAAGGCATTACAACATATGCACCAAAAGCAGTACCCATAAAGAAATGTAAAACAACCTACTGAAAACACCTTCCCTAAAGGTCTGCTGTACTCTTCTCTCTGCCATCCCACACCTTGGAAAAAATGGAATATATTTTGTAAATCTTTAGCATAACACAGTTTTTGAGACAGAGAGTAGGAACCATCCAAACAAAAGTATATTCTGAACAGAGAACACAATTAAAAGCAAAGTAAAGCTCGGAAAATTTTTTTAACGTATGACACTATTCTGTTGTCATTCTACTTACATGCTGTGTTATCCCTCTACCAACCTTTGTGCAAAACATGGGAAAAAGGTATGTCCACCGATAAGGAATTCTCAACACTAAGAATCATCTGCTGTATTTTGTCTCCTGTGATAGGAAACTTGTGTCATTCAAGTGATAGAAAAAATAAATGTGTTGCTTGATAAGTGCTCTTGCCTCCTTGACTTCTCTTTAATTTTTACCTAGCCTTATCAGTGGTTGCAGGTAGCCCGACAAAGGTTTCTAAATGCATGCCACAATAAGATTTCTCCAATATCCAACTGTATAATACTAAAAATCACACTTTAGCTCTACTTCAAGTACCCTAATCATAATTTGGCAGAAACATTTCAGAGAATGATATATGACACGTTAAAAAAAATAAAGTAAAATTTAAAATGAAAAAGCATAGATTACCATCAAGTTTCTTCCATCAAAATCTCTAAATGAGTTGCAAAACTGTTCTTCTGTTAACCATGAACAGTTCTTTATACGAATTTGGGTTGGTGATCCTTGAACAAGAAGGTCCAACATATGAGAACTCATTTTCCTAGAATTGCAGAGCAAGTCAGTCAATCTTTGCCTCAAGATATAAGGGATACCTTCGAGAGAAACTATTGCTTCAGCATTTTCTGCAAGGGTTTTCAAGGAAAGATCTAGTAGTGAAGGAAACTCTTTATTCTCAGGATGTTGAGATGTTTTCCATCTAACCAATTTTTCACCCTTTTGTTTAGGTATACACTCCCTAATCCTCTTCAATGCAGTAGAAAAGGGATAGGGTGTGTTCCCTAGATATTTAATAGTTTCTAAAGTTGGAAATTTTATTTCCTGACTAGAAGAGACTTCGCAGAGAGCATCACTTAGTGCAATTTCTTGTCTTGATGCATGTTCAGGAATCAAATTTTTTCTAAATTCATGATTTTCAATTGGTAACCCATCAACACTTTGTGTACGCTCTATGGATCCTAGCTGCGGCACTGTTGAAACAGCCTCCTGCTGCTGCTTGCAGTGTTGCAAGTCCAAATCCATTGGCAAGGTTGCAAGTGATAACCAAGATTTGTCAACCTTAAACTTTCCCTTTTCTTCTCTGCTGTATCTCTTCTGGCCTCCCAATAGACTACTACCAGCAATATCCTGGTCTTTGTTCATCAATGCCAACTCAACTTTAAAATTTCTGAAAGCGTCACAAGGTATTATTTCCTCAATTTGTTCTGCATTTCCCTTGTTCACTCTTTCATCCCTGCAGTCACTCACATCAAACCTTATTTCATTTAATTCAACAGGCTTCCGAGTATACTCCTGCAAACCAACTAAAATACTTCCATCACACGGCTCCAGAACTGGAATATTAAGATCAGCACCCAATACACTGCCCCCATTAGCATTCCCTAAATTCCAATTTAACATTTGAATATCATTGAGAGACTCTTCTAGTACACTTAAAAGTCCACCTTCATGGCACCCAACAATGAACTCTCCAGCACCCACTGCCCCATCCTTGATCCCTTCTCCTTTCAAAATATCCATTTTACCTATATGCTCGATACTATCATCAAGTTTTTCAAAAACCATGACTTGGCTTTTACTCTCCAGATGCTTATCAACCTTAACCTTTTCTACAGCAACATTCTCATCGGTGTATTTGTGAGAACCAAATTTTTCATCAAATTCTTCAAGCCTAACTTTTTTAACCACTGAGTCATCTTCCACTCCCCCACTAATCCTCTTCATCCCTGTCCCCTCACTCAAATTAAAACCGTCCCCATTTCTATGATTCCTACTCAACGGCTCCATCCCAATCCCCTCACTCAAATTCAAACCCTCCCCATTTCTATGATTCCTACTCAACGGCTCCATCCCAATCCCCTCACTCAAATTCAAACCCTCCCCATTTCTTTGATTCCTACTCAATGGCTGCATCCCTATACCCTCACTCACATTCAGACCCTCCCCATTTCTTTGAATCCTACTCAATAGCTCCATCCAAATCCCCTCACGCAAATTCAAACCCTTCTCATTTCTTTTATTCCTACTCAATGGTTCCATCCCAATCTCCTCTCTCAAATTCAAACCCTCCCCATTTGTTTGATTCCTACTTAATGGCCCCACTCCTATCCCCTCACTCAAATTCAGACCCTCCCCAATTCTTTGATTCCTACTCAATGGCCCCACTCCTATCCCCTCACTCAAATTCAGACCCTCACCATTTCTCTGATTCCTACTCAATGGATCCATACCAATCCCAATCCCGTCTCTCAAATTTATACCGTCTTCATTTCTTTGATTCCTATCCAGTGGATCCATTCTAAACCAAACCCAGAAACTCAAAAATCTAAAAGTCCAATCAAGGCCAAAGCCCCGTGAAGAATTCAAGGGTTTTGATCAGATAACAAAGAAACAAAGAACCACCAAAAAATCAACTATTTCAGAGAAAAGAATCTCAATTCAAACTCACACAAAAGAATCAAGAAACGAGAGAGAATCAAGAAAATCATACAAAAGGGGTGACAACGATTAATTATCACTAGGGGTCGGAGAAAAGGGATATTTATATAGTGAAGTAGTTCAAGACAATTTAAGTAACATAATCTGTAGAATCTATGTACAATAATTGTCATTTGACCAAGATTTCTGTGTAGCATTGTCACTGAAAAAGTTTTCACACATATAGCCAAATATGGAAATGTGAAAAGCATTTTTGTTGTAGTACATATAGTATGATAGTATGATGAGTTGGTTATGGAGAAGAAGATGATAAAACTATGAAGTTGAACTAGTCTGTTTTTTCTTTCATCTATTTAACCCCTTTTCCCAAGAGCTATCATTTTTTTTTAACTTTGTCAACTTAAATCCATAATGTTGGGATAGGTAGAGGTGACAATGGAATGGGTATGGGGCGGATTTAGAGCTATGTGGGGTGGAATGAGTTTAAGCTATGTGGGGGCAGAACGGATGCAGGGCTAGTTGAAGTAACTATTAACTAGTATATGTATCTGCGCAACGCGTGGATAATAGTAAATTATTATTTATAAGAATTTTATACTATTGTGATATATTATCGAACATGTTGAAAGATATTATGTTTATAAGTATTTAACTATTATATTATTTTTCAATGAAATATATTTCGTCTCTCCCTACACTCCACCCCAACCCCCACCCTTAGTCCCTCATAATCAAATATGTATAAATAAGGATAATATAACATGTTTTAAATTATTAATATTGACTTTTATTAGCTTATCACTCAGCATAATATATTACCAAGCTCTATTCTTATTAATATAAAATAAATCAATTTTATTGTTCACATCTCTTTAATTAAAATTTATAGATAATAATATGTGTATCATCTGCTTATTTCATTATATTTTTAAAATATTATTTTTGCATCCCCACTCCCCCCACTCTTCATATATTCTTTGTACTATATTTTAATTATTTTTTCTAATTTATCGATGCTTAGTATTTTTTATTGTGTGTGTTACACATAATAAACAAACGACTTTTCTTATTTTTTTTAATTTCAATATTGTCACGACTCAAGCCTAGGGTCTACACGTGACACGACGAATGAGAAACCCAAAGGGATCCCAAACAAGCCTCTTAGCATATCATGTACACATCCTTGATTGCGGAAACAATATAAACGACAACAAGGGTAATTAATTTAAGAAGGGAAGCGAGACTAAGGGAAGTCTTTCATAATAGCATAGGCAAAAGAGTCAAGCTCAATACATAGAATACCATATTATCCAACAACACCTCTACAAAAGAATGGAGCGGGGACCAAGACAATTCTAGGGCTCACCCTCAAGTAACAAGCATCCAAAAAGTAGTATCCAAAAACATAAGATAGAGTCTTAACATAAGCATGAAAGTAAATAGATATTGTCTCCGGGTATGAGGACTCACCAAAGCTAACTTCAAGCGAATTAACTAGCCACGTGGAGGAGGATAATCAATAGGAGTTGCGGTCTCTACATGGTGATATCATGTATGCATAAAGTATGCATTAGTACTTGGAATGTACTAAGTATGAAGGGTGCAATGCAACAAAGACATAAGTCATAATATTCAAAATGCATAAATATAGAAAATGGATATAATCTCAATATGACATGCATGATCAATGCTTGTAATAAAACATGCACATAAAACATTTAACTTGCATAATATATCATATATATGTCGGAGGAGACCTTAACCGACATAGACCAAGTGAGCTACTACTTGGAATCCAAGACATGACACCCCCTTAATGAGGTGACAAGGCATGAAACTTCCCGATGAAGTGTGAGCTACTTGCCAAGGTAAACCACACATGTTAACATGATAACATGAACTAGATGGATCCACTAGCAAAGCCCATTTAGAAAAATAATATAATCCTATGGGGGCACATAGTTTAGAGACTAAAAACTTTATATAAGGACCCTTGATTTGAGCCCCCATCTTAAGCCTCAATCGGTGCTAAGTTTAATCCCACAAAATACTTAAAATATCATACTTTAATCATAACATGCATAACTTATAATGATACATGATAACTTGACATGAGTAGCTTATTTACATCTTGACCTCTACCAGTGAGCTTACTTGAACTTAAAAATGAGGGTAAAAATAGTAATCATGCTTGATCCCTCAGCTTGACATGAATGGCTCACAAGAGGTTAAAATCTTGAAATATAGCTCAACTTGTCACTTGTAAAATCATAGATACTTTTCATGAATTAAATTCATGCTTGGGAGCCCATAATTTTCATGAAAACTTGACTTGTAAATAGCGCAATAGCCTTTCAACAACATAAGAATACTTGTCATGTAAATTTATACAAAAATCTCTCATCAATATCAAGAATCCTTGTCAAGTAATTTAGTCAAATACATGGTGGGCATATGTCTATGTACTTAAAACTATTTATTTTAAGAGTAAGAGACTAGAGAGTAATAAGATCAATTCATTTCAAAATCATTCAAATTGACCCACCGATTTTATAGAAAAACCCCAATAACATTTTGACATAAAACATCATTTCTTGTAAAACCCATATAGAGGACATATGTATTATGCACACTAATATCATCATAAACAAGAGTTCATAAATACCCAAAAATAATGCATAAATACTACATAATATTTTACTTCATGATAATGCACAAGAATAAATTACAATAGAATTCATAGTAGCAACACCATATTCAAGAGTTCATAAATAACCATAAAAATTCATAAACTTCATATAGCAGAAAAAGAGAAATGGTTGGACTTGTGGGAAGGAAGGTTCCTACAATCAAATCCACATACCTAAACTTTGAAGTTTCTTGAAGAAAATTGGAGGAAGACTTGAGGCTTGAGTTCGATTCTTGAATTCCAAAGTTGGTCCTTGAGACTCTTGAGATTGAATGGAATATTGGGTGATGCTTTGGAGAGAATTTTGAGAGGTTTGTGAGGTTTATAGGGGGTTGGAAATGGTTAAGGAAAAAGGGTCTTTCACATTTAAATGAGCATTGAGTTATTACCCAAATGCCTTAGATCAAAATAGAAAAAATGAGAAAAATATTACGTTGGACCGCATCTAGTCCGCGATACAGACCAAATGCACAGGACCATTTTGCACTATTGCGTGCCCCAGGCGTGTCGCGGCCTGGGCCCGCAGGCTCTCTGAAAATGTTCTTATTGCAAAAATTATTTTTCGCAATGAATTTTCTAAAATTCGGGGGTTACCCATTTCCCACTCAATTTTGCCCCCTGAACAAGAATATGAACTCGAATTTTTGAAATCCCGTACAATTTTTGAGATATTTGAAAATTATGATTATGGGACATTCTGAAGCACATGAGGGGTGTTTCAAATATATAAAATGTTGAGTTTAAATTTAAGTTACTTAATGTTAAATTGAGTGGTTTATTTATATAAAAGTAAAATTATAGACAATAGTATGTGTATCATCTATTATTTATTTTACTAATTTCATTTTTCTTTTATTTTGTCTTAATTGAAGAGGTAGACTGAAAAAGTATTAGGGGGAGGTGATCAGACAAGATATGGTGAAACTTGATCTCACCGAGAACATGACCTTAGATAGGAAAGAGTGGAAGTCGCAAATAGAGTAGAAGGCTAATAGGTTAGTAGGGTTAGATTGATGTCTAGGCGTGGGGTGTAGCAGGGTAGTGGAATTTATCGTGTCTTTTATCCAGTGTTGTCATTATCTTTCTTATATATATTAATTATCACGTATTTACATATTATCATTTGTTTTTCGTTATTAGTCATTCTTTCTATTTCCTTTTTCTCCTACTCTCATGTTTTCTATATCTAGTTTATTGTGATTATGAGTTTTTGTGACGAGGGTCCCTAAGAAACAATCTCTCTATCTGTATGAGGTAGCGGTAAGGTCTGCGTACATTATACCTCGTCCAGACCCCACTTATGGGATTTCACCGGTTATATTATTGTTGTTTGTAATTAAAATATTTTATTTTATTTTTTCTAATTTTTCTTTAAAAGTTTACTGCTGACATTTATTTTTTCGACTTTTTTATTCTACTAAACTTTTTCTTTAATTTTGCCTTTTTTTATTTAATTAAAGTTATTTTATTTTATTTATTTATCATATACACACACTAAGAAAAGAAATTCGATTTATTTTTAATTTTTGTTCATTTTGTCTTTTTTAAAAAGAAAAGATTATCATATTTAATTTCTTTCATCATCAATGCTATTAATTTCTTTTACTTTCTTACATTTATCTCATAATTAATGTTATTTATATGATTTTTTTAAAATCAATTTTTTTCTTTTATTTATGTCAATAAATAGTTATTATAACCTTAAAAGAATTGCATATATATTTTTGCAGAATTTAATTTGTCATTCTTTTAAAGTTTTAGATCATTTCTTCTGCTAAAGATTTATATTTATATGTAATAATAAAACTAAAATAGAATATGTGATGTGACAACTTTTTTTATATTTATGTATTTTTTTAATTTTAAAAATTGTTCTTCTTACATACACTGTAATATTATATCTAAATATGATTTTTATCATATATATATATGGTAATATTTAATTTAAAATTATATTTTAATTTTTATCATTTATACACACAGTAGTTTAAATAATATCCATCTACTTCTCATTTTCTTTTCTTTTTTATTTTTATTTTTAAAAGTATAATGTATTTGATAATTCAATTATTTTTAATCTCTTAAATTAAAATATTTTATTATCATATTTATTGATTTTGTTGTCCCAAAATTGCCAAGTGACTTTTGAATAACTTGCCACTTGCTTAACCACATTGCAAACTACTCTCCTTTATTATCTATATTGATATTGATAATTAAAGTTTACTGCTGATATTATTTCATTCACCTTTTCTATTCAATTAATTTCTTTCTTCTTTTATTTTGACTGGTTTTGTGTACAGACAACAACAACAACATACCCAGTGGAATCCCGCAAGTAGGGTTGACTATTTTCGTGTATTTAATTAAAATTATTTTATTTTATTTATTTATTATACCTACACACTAAGAAAAGAAATTCTATTTATTTTCATTTTTGTAAAAGAAAAGATGATCATATTTAATTTCTTTCATCATCAATGCTATTAATTTTTTTTACGTTCTCACCTTTATCTCATAATTAATGTTATTTATATGATTTTCTTAAATCATTTTTTTCTTTTACTTATGTCAGTAAATAATTGTTATAACCTTATACGAATTGCATATATATTTTTACATAATTTGATTTGTCATTTTTTTAAAAGTTTTAGATTATTTCTTCTACTAAAGATTTATATTTATATGTAATAATAAAACTAAAACAGAAAATGTGATGTGACATCCTTTTTGATTTATGTATTTTTTTCAATTTAAAAAAAATGTTCTTCTTATATATACAGTACTATTATATCCATATATAACTTTTATCATATATATACATAATAATATTTAATCTAAAATTATATTTTGATTCTCTCTCTTTCTCTCTCTCTCTCTCTTTCTCTCTCTCTCTCCTTTAACTTTTAAAAATCTAATATATTTGCTAATTAAATTATTTTTAATCTCTTAATTAAGCTTAACCACGTTGCAAACTACCCTCCTTTATTAGATATATTGATAATTAAAGTTTACCGCTGACATTATTTCTTTCAACTTTTCTATTCTACTAATTTCTTTCTTCTTTTATTTTGGATATTTTTATGTATTTAGTTAAAATTATTTTATTTTTATTTTATTTATTTATTTTACGCACACACTAAGAAAAAAAAAGTCTATT
>JAABOM020000103.1:12382751-12398608 GCA_011800125.2 Solanum clarkiae
TGCATTGACTAACTGCTACTTCACAAAAAAAAGCGCAGATAGTTTAAAGAGCCATTTTGCTTTATTCCATCATACTCTAAAGCCAAAAAATAGTCAATCTTTGGCTCCATCCGAGATTGATGGAAACGCTTTACTTAGCTACTGTGATTGGTAAATTAGCTTTTGCTTAAGTAATTGTCGTATGTGCTTAAGTAAGTTAGTTTTGTAAGCCTGTGATAATTTGTGCTTTTGTTTAGGCTTGAATTGAGTTGTTGTGTTCATTTTGTTATTTTAACTTTTGATTTGATTAGTTCTGTAAGCCTATGATAATTTGTGCTTTTGTTTAGGCTTGAATTGAGTTGTTGTGTTCATTTTGTTATTTTAACTTTTGATTTGATAACTAGGAAACAGCTTGATCCACTGGAGTCTTATGTACCATCTGTGCTGTTAGCTGGGGTGCAGATTAAGGAATTAGGTAACACTTGTTTCCCACTTGCACTATTTTTGTTTCCTAGTGTAGAAAGCATAGTAAATATCCTCCATTCATGCTGCAATCCATGTGTTTATATAGATTGATTGAGTATTTCAATTATCTTTAAAGCAATATGAGAAGTACTAGACTTAAAGGAGTAATAATTGATAGACACCTGAAGTTGGCACCACGGTCAGATAGACGTCTTAGATGTGCCAGTGATCATTAGACAGCTTGTTTCGAAGAAATTTGAATCATGAATACCTTGTCTCTGAGATCACCTGCTTGGGAGTCACTCTTTGTTTACGTATTAGATGGTCAAATGAAATGTGACGTGTAAATTTTGTTATAAAAATAAAAAATATTATAACTTATAAAAAACAAAAACCAGCTATAAATAATATAAAAAACACATACCCCCCTTCCTCTACTCATTTTCTTCATCAAAATATTTCAGAACCTCTCCTTCCCTCACCTTTTTGTTCCTCCATCTGTTCCCCCTCCTGTCTCGCTCATTTTCTTCGAAACCCTTCCCCTCATCTTCTTCTTCCCTACCCTTCCTCGTCCTCACCTGCCACCTTTCCCCTCCACCATCCTACTCCAACAAATCTCTCAAAGCTGTTGTGGGTCGGGATCCATCTCTCTCATAATTCCGAAAGTTTGCTTTATTTAAACGGTAGAGTTATCAAATGTTCTCTTCAGAGTTAATTGAGTGTTCATTTTTTTCCTGAATTTTGATATTGGAAACATTATGCACTCTTCAAATAAGTCAAAGAGGTTAAGTTGTACTTTATGTGAAATTAGTTGGCTTTTGAATCATTATGATTGAAGTCCATTCTATGCTTTCTACTGCTTCAGTATGTTGCAATAGCAGAGGAATTTACTCTAATTACTCAAGATGTGTCAGATCAATTTTTTCGGTTGGTTGTGGTGGCTATGGTGGAACAAATTGGAGTGAGAATAAGGTGGGGATACTTCCACAATGTCTTTCCTCTTTTCTGACACCCTGAAACCTTATTGGTTTAAAGTATTCTTCTTTCAAGAATTTGCGCCAGTGTTTGCAATAACATTGTAATCCTGCCCCCTTACTCCTTTCACCCAAAAATGAAAAAATAGAAAACTTAAAAAAACAATAGCCATCCTCTAATATTGACCCAACTGGATCATGAGCACCTTGTGAATTGGAGCGAATGTTATTTGAATTGGGGCGAATGTTATAATATAAAGACTCCCCTTATCCCCTTATTTATTTATTATGATTATAAAAATTTTATGTCTTGATGCTCAAAAGGGCTGAAAGATTAGTGTGATGTAGTGGTCAATGAAGTGGGTTGAGAAATATGAGATCTTAGGTTAAAATCTCAACAGAGATAAAAGTATTAGGTAATTTCTTTTCATTTGTCCTAACCTCGGTCGGTAAACAAAGTTACTTGATACCTAGTGTTAGGGGAGGTGACAAATATCACATGGAATTAGTCGAGTGAACACAAACTGACCTAGACACTATGATTATCACACACGCACAAAAAAAAAAGACTAGAAAGATTAGGGTGGATCATTGGCTTTAAGGATGAAGGGAATGGTGACAAAAAATGTGGCCATCTCTCATATTTTGCATGCTGATGACACTATTATTGTGTGAGGCAAAGAAGGAACAAATTCTTCTTGTCAGAGGGATTTTGTTAGCCATTGAAGCCGTCACAGGTTTGATAGTTTTCCTCACTAAGAGCCACCTGTTTAGCATTAATGTTGATAGTAATATTGAAGAGTTGGTTGAAATTATGGGATGTAAGGTTGAAAAATTCCTTTTATATTTGGAACTACCTTCTTGATCTATTGTAGATGATGGGCTTTCGTTCCAAGTAGAATAAGCTGGATCAAACATTGAATCAACATAGTCAAATTCTAAGTATTGGTCAACCTAGCCTCTACTGTTTTCTTCTCCTCAATTATTTTTGATGAATTCCCTAGCCCTCTATCATTTTTGGTGTAAACAGGAATTGTTAGTGCAAACTGAAGATATTTTCAATGTTCACAGTTTGTAAGTATTCTTACAGATAGGATCCTTTTGTAATTGGCCAACTTTTGTGGGGGACTGCACAGTTTTGTGGTGTTGATCTGTTGATATTAATATGACTCACCTTCATAAAAAAATTTACCTATTCAAAAATGTCGTCTGAATGATCATGATTTGTACGAAGAGCATATATTCAAAAATCTTTTTCAACCTCGAAATCCCAAGTTTCCTCAATGATGAGCTTTTGAGTAACTGTTTGGTATCTTAAAGAAAAAGAAATATTTTTTATATTTTCTTATGTGTTTGTTATGGATACGTCTTAAAATATGAGAACTCGCCGAGGAGAGCTGTAGTAGTGTGCTTGAATTTATTTTTCTAAAATATAAACAACAACATACGCAGTGGAATCTCACAAGTGGGTCTGGGGAGGGTAAAATGTACGCAGACCTTACTACTACCTCATAGAGATAGAGTGGTTGTTTTCCGAAGACCGTTGTCTCAAAGATATCAAGCCCCAAAAGCAGAAGATCCTAGATATAAGACGAACAATAAAAAATATAAGACGGACTATAGAAGTGAGAGGCAAATGATAATATATAAATACAATAAAAATAACAAATATAAGATGGACAATAACACACAAAATATAAAAGACTCGATAAATCCTACTATAAGACAAAGCCATACATCAATCTATCCGTACTAGCCTATTAACGTTCTACCCTAATATAGGACCTCCACTCTTTCCTATCTAAGGTCATGTCCTCGATAAGATGAAGTTTCATGATATCCTGTCAAATCACCTCCCCCCAATACCTTTTCATTCTACCTCTACTCCTCTGTGTAACCCCTAAATCCAACCTCTCGCACCTCCTAATAGGAGTGTCGACACTTCTTCTCTGCACATGCCCAAACCATCGCAGTCTTGCTTTCCTTATCTTGTCTGCCACAGGAGCCACCCCCAACTTCTCCCGAATGATCTTATTCCTAATCTTATCACTCCTGGTATGACCACACATCCATCTCAACATCTTCATTTCCACAACTTGCACCTTCTGGATATACAAGTTTCTGATTGGCCAGCACTCCACCCTATATAGCAACGACGGTCTAACCACCATTGTGTAAAACTTGCCTTTAATTTTAGGTGGTATTTTCTTATTACACAATACTTCAGAGGCAAGCCTCCACTTCATCTATGCTGCCCCAATATGATGTGTAACATCATCATTGATATCACAACTACCTTGGATGATGGACCCAAGATATTTAAAGTTTTTTCTCTTGGGAAGAGGTTGAATGGCAAGCTTCACTTGAGTATCTGCTTCGTCCCTCACAACACTGAATTTGCACTCTAAGTATTCTGTTTTGGTCCTGCTCAATTTAAACCATTTGGATTACAAAGTATGTTTCCAAAGCTTCAACCTATCATTAACTTTATTCTGAGTCTCATCAATCAGTACTATGTCGTCCGCAAATAGCATACACCATGGAATCTTCTTTTAATATACCGTGTCAGCTCATCCATTACTAAGACAAAAAGAAAAGGGCTCAACATAGATCTTTGATGAAGTCCCATCTTAATAGGGAAATACTTTGAGTCTCTTCCCACTGTTTTACTCGAGTTTTGGCTCCGTCATACATGTCCTTTATAACCCTAATATACATCATTGAAACACCTTTCGCCTCTAGACACCTCCATAGAACATCCCTCAGAACTTTGTCATAGGTCTTCTCAAGATCAATGAACATCATATGAAGATCCCTCTTTCCTTCCCTATATTTCTCCATTAATCTCCGAACAAGATGAATTGCTTCACTAGTTGATCGCCCCGGCATGAATCCAAACTGATTCTCTGAAATAGACACTCCTCCTCATCCTCATATTCACCACTCTTTCCCAAACCTTCTTAGTGTGGCTTAGCAACTTCATACCCCTGTAATATTTTTCTAAAGTATGATATTGTTATATTAGTGTATTCACTTATTCACTTCTTTAAATGTCGACACCGCTTATGGAAATCATGCGTACGCCATTGGACCCATAATTCTAGGTTCTTGCAAGTTGTCATATTTTACTGAGTTCTATGTAATTGGGGTATGGTTAAGCTTAAAAAAATTTTCTTATAAGATTTTACAGCATGATATTTACATGATCTTTTGGCATTTTATAGAGAAATCTTTAGAGGTTGATCAACCTAAATACGGAGATTGCCGGAATATATTGCGTTCTGGTCCTGCATCATCTCTTCGTGTCAATATTCGAGCAGTAAGTTAAGGTTTTCCCACACCCTATCCTCAACTCAATGAATGTCATTTTCTACGGTTGATAATTATCAGTTTCTGTACATCTTTTGTCAAAATTAGGAATGTATATAGCTGATTTAGTTGGCCTAGACTATGCATGCTCCATTCTGGTCTTGGAGAACACTATACATCCAAAGCATGAGTAAAATTGGGGATGCTCAATGCTTTTTAAACATTTTAGACAATTTTTTGATCTCATAGGATGTTTCATGTCGTTTGTAAATGTCAAAATATTATTTTCAAGTCATGAATATAAATATTTGTCAACTTGCTCCTCATAAGCTTTTGAGGTGGCAGCAGTGTAGGAGGAACTTGAAAGAATTTGAAGAGTAAAAAGCAAAGAATTCTTCATTTATCTGCAACTTTTCTACTATTTCATATCTGCTTCATTGTGCTAATATGAACATTTGATATCATAAGCCAGCTACAGAAGTCCAAGCTCAATATCCAAATTAGAGAATTAGTTAAATACCATTGCAAGTAGCATTTCCTTGACAGGTTATCATCTGTCTACCAAAGCAAGGGAAAAGCATCCCGAATGCTCTAAGTTTAGTTACCAAGAAAAGAAAAAAAATCTAGGTATGTCAAAAAGAAAAAGCTCCAATTTTTTAAATATATCTTGTTTCTAGTTAGATATTCGTTCACATGTTCGATTAATACTAGGCAGTTCTTTTTTCTTCTTATTTAGTTATGTAGTTTGTAAAATTTTTTTCTTAATTCATCTATTTGGTTGTTCCAGACCCCACTTGTGGGATTTCAACTGGGTATGTTGTGTTGATCTATTTGGTTGTTGTACAGAGAAATACTAAAAGGCTTCTTCCTACTACAAAAAGATGATCAACTACTGAAAAAACTCTCTTTGTCTTCTCATTCAATTGCAGGTAGCACAGTACGCAGCTGATGGTGGCAATGGTAAATCAGCTTTCAGTGATGTTGATCAGTGTCTGAGGTACTACATCATATATTCAACTGTCAACCTGAACAATGCCGTTCAAATACAAAGTAAAGTAGTAACATTCTAGTTTTGCAGTTTAGATTTTCTGTCAAAATTTGCTGTAGCCTGCACAGTATGATCAGTCTATTGGGTAGAAGATGTAGGGAAAAATTTTAAATTATTTTAGGAACACTGATGATTTCTCTAGGTCTTTCTCCCAGAGAGTGCTTCGTAATTGATTTTGTTCCTGTAAGCTTCCCAACTTCTTTTCTTAAGCAAGGTGTCTGCAAAAGATCATGGCACAAATATGCAGATATTAGTATTCCAAGGAACACCTTCAAATTAATGACGAGAGTAACATGCTTTTAATATATCCTTGTACATCGCTAAACAATAAGGACCAATTTTGACCAAAATGCAAATTGGACCATCATACTGCATGCAACTATGTATGTTTACTCTCATGTGATGTTACTTGTGTTTTTAATTCTTTCGTGCAGCGCATTGGAAGGACTTGACTCGTTGCTTTTGCGTGCCTCAAGAAAAGATCCAGGTGCCTCAATTGACTCGATGAAAGCACAAATTGTTACTGCCCTAAATGCATTGGACAGGTCAGACTTCTTCCATTTTATTAGTATCTTTCTGCCTTGGTGATAACCAAACAATCAATAGAGTGTCATTCCTAAATCAATCGTAGTTAAAAAATTTGAATTATTTGTTTCCTCTTCTTCCTTCAGTCTTCTCAAAACTGTCCCTGCTGATGTGCTTGAAAAGGGAAAGTCTGTAGCTGATTCATATTTTTTTTCTGGCGAGGAAGATGTTGCACCTGAGAGACTGGACCCTGATCTGAAGCAATTAGAATCTATACTGTAAATACGAAGCCTCTTCCTTGACCAGGTCTGGCTGTTCCATCGTTTCAAAGTTTTCAGATTGCTCATTAGTTGATGGTCATTCAAAGTATGTAATTAGTTTTGTTTTATATTCTATTGAAAAGCTTCCAATATACCCTTAAATTTATAGCAAGGGTTAACTCTGAATAACTCACATATTTTGGATACAACCTATAATATTTTGTTTAACTGTCAAAAATATCCTAATACTAATATTGGTGCATACTTTATTTTGATTTCAGTTCAGTTTCTCTTTAGCTTACTTGATATTCAAGTCTTATTTTTTGAAACCATCTTGAAATGAAAAATAAAAGAACAACATATTTTCCAGGTGTTTTTATTAGTACTACTTTCTCAATGCACATGTATGGCAAGTTCTGTTGTATATATTTTTTGTAAAATAATATTTATGTGAGTAGTTGTATGGGAACTTATTTGTTGAAGTTAGATGATTGGATTTGGGTACCGTTTGAAAATAAATGCTTTAAAGTCAAATTAAAGACGTGGCATTTTACTTATTTTGATTTTATGAGGTAGAAATATGCCATGAAACATACCTCTATCTATTATTTTTTTTGTAGATAATATTTTTAGTGTATGTTCCTTACATCTAGTTTAGGGTGCTTCCACATCATCATGAGTTCGTTATTTGACATTCTTGAAAGGATAACATAAAATGAGACGAAGGAAATATCTTTTTCTTTCGGTCTAAAAAGATCATTTATATTAGGAATATTGCGTATTGTGGTCATGCACCACTACAGAAGTTTTGCCTGCTATTACAGAAGGAGCTCCTTACTAGTCAATGGGGATATATTTACATGAGTTCCCACAGTAGTAGTTTGCATAACTGGATGTTGAGCTACAATACTATGTAGAATTAAAGTACTGCTTTCTTGATTTTGTTCTATTTTTAATTTTTCAGTTTATTTTTATTTATTTAGCCTGTGTACGTTTTTGATATATTTTTTAAATTCCTGGTTACCGAACTTGATTATTATCCTCTATTAACCACAAAGGACATGTCAGTCTGTAATGCACCAACAATATTATTTTACTGTCTAATAATTGTGAAGGAGTAGGCAATTGTTGGATGATATGTCTGCCTGAGCTATTTGTTTTTTCCTTCTTTATTATATGAGGGTCCATAAAAATATTTTACGATTTTTTTAGTTTAATCTTTTTAAAGCTGTTGCTGATTGATTGATGTGCATGTTTCAACTATTGAATTTTACTATGTCATTTTGATTAATTATTTATTTGGCTACTTTAATTGTAATTTTACAATATCATCTCGAATGAATTATTTGTAATTGCTTCGATTGTAATTTTATTATATTAATCTAATAAATTATTTTAAGTTAAGTAAAATTAAGATAAAACGAATACAAATATTATAATTAACAACTTAAAATTTTAAAAGATATGTTAAAAAATCTATTATTTTTACATAAATTGAGATAAAAAAAAACATATGTTGGACCGTGCTGGCATAAAAATAAATACTTATATTTCTTTTATTATATGGGGTTAATAAAAATATTTTGTGATTTTTTTCATTTAGTCTTTTTTAATGTAGATGCTAATTGATGTGCACACTTCAACGGTTGAATTTTACTATTTCGTTTCTTTTAGTTATTTCTTCGATTGCTTCAATTATGATTTTACAATATTACTTCAAATAAATTATTTTTTCAGTTGTTTCAACTGTGTTTGTACTATATCAATCTAATCAAATTATTTAAATCATATAAATATTAAAATTTGGATAAAATAAATTAAAATACAATAATTAACAACATAAAATTTTAAAAAAGTATATCAAATTTTTTTATCTCACATAAATAGAGATAAAAAGTAACATCTGCATAGGGTAGCTAGTGCACATATGCATAGGGTAGCTAGTGCTGATACTAAGTTTGGACCGTGTAAGACCAAGCTATCACACGACTAAAAATAGATAAAAAGAAATTGAGGGTTTGATAAACGACTTCAGTCTTTTTAAATTAAAATTCACCGACAATTGACTTGGACAACATCAATTTAATGTGGATCAGATTTAGAGAATTGACCGATTGAGTCAATTATAATCGACGGGCATCTGTCGTTTTTTTCAATTTTGATTTGAAATTTGATAAATTAAAATGTAACGAATCGGCTATCAACATCGATGACATTTAGTTAATATTACTTTATTTGAGTAATCCGTTGATTTTCTCAAAGTAAAAAAAAAAAAGGGTGCAGAAATCTGCAGTTTCAACAATCTCCTTATCAAATTATAAAGCTATTCAATATGCAACAATGATCAATAGTAAATAAAGTGATGCAAGATCTTTAGCGCAAATACTATGACCGTCAATTTTAATTCATGACTCATAATTTTTCATGTAATTTAAGTTATGTGGAAGCACAAGCTACTATCTTCCCATCATCATCATCAACAACATACCCAGTGGAATTCCACAAGTGGGGTTTGGAGAGGGTAGAATGTACGCATACCTTATCACTACTTCTTAGAAGTAGAGAGGTTGTTTTCTGGGACCTTCGTCTCAAAAATTCATAAACAGAATAAACTAGATATGAAAAAAAGGAAAGAAAAGTAAAGGGAACAAAAAGAGCGACTAATAACGAAAAACACATGACAGTATGTAAATGCGATAAAAGTAACACATATACGATAGATAATGACAACACATGATATAAAACACGACTATTCTGGCTACACTACTACAACCCAAGCTAGACAACCACTTAAACCTACCAACCAATTAGCTGCTACTCTAATTCGCAACCTCTACTCCTTTCTATCTAAGGTCATGTCCTCGGTGATATCAAGTTTTGCCATATCTTGTCTGATCACCTCCCCCTAATACTTTTTCAGTCTACCTCTACCCCTCCGTAAAACTCACAACATCAACCTCTCGCATCTCATAACAGGAGCATCGGTACTCCTTCTCTGCACATGTCCAAACTAGCGCAGTCTTGCTTCCCTCATCTTATCAGCCCAGGGGCCACCTCTAACTTTTCTCGAATGGTCTCATTCCTAATCTTATTACTCCTGGTGTGACCACACATCCATGTCAACATCCTCATCTCTGCGACATGCATCTTCTGAACATGTGTATTTTTTATTGGTCAACGCTCCACCCCATACAACAAAGATAATCTAACCACCATTCTTTAAAACTTACCTTTGAGTTTAGGTGGTATTTCATTGTCATACAATACTCCAAAGGCAAGCCTCCATTTAGTCCATGCTGCCCCAATATGACGTGTGACATCGTCATCGATATCGCCTCTACTCTGGATGATGGACCCTAGATACTTAAAGTTTTCCCTCTTGGGATACGTTGAGTGGCAAACCTCACATCATTATCTGCTTCATCTCTTGCAACACTGAATTTGTACTTCAAGTATTTTATTTTGGTCCTGCTCAATTTGAACCCTTTGGATTCCAAAGTATGTCTCCAAACATTCAACCTATCATTAACTTTATTCTGAGCCTCATCAATCAGTACTATGTCGTCCACAAATAGTATACACCATAAAACCTCCTCTTGGATAGATCGTGTAAGCTCATCCATCACCAAGACAAATAGGAAAGGGCTCAACACAGATCCTTGATGGAGTCCCATCTCAACAGAAAAATACTCCGAGTCTTCCCCCACCATTCTTACTCGAGTTTTGGCTCCATCGTCGTCCTCTATCGCCCTGATATATGCTATTGGGACACCTTTCACGTCTAGACACCTCCATAGGACATCCTTTAGAACTTTGTCATAGGCCTTCTCGAGATTAATGAACACCATATGAAGGTCCTTCTTTCTTTCCATATATTTCTCCACTAATCTCCTGACAAGATGAATTACTTTAGTAGTCAACCGCTCCGGCATGAATCCAAACTGATTCTCCGAAATAGACACTACTCTTCTCACCCTCATCTCTATCACTCTCTCCTAGACCTTCATAGTGTGACTTAACAGCTTGATACCCCTGTAATTATTATAGTTTTGAATATCCTCCTTGTTCTTGTATAATGGAACCATTGTGCTCTTCCTCCATTCATCAGGCATCTTGGCAGTCTTCATAATAGTATCAAACAGTTTAGTCAACTACTTTATGCCCATCCTCGACCATGTTTTTCCAAAAATCTATCAGAATCTCATCGAGTCCGATTGCCCTCCCTCTTCTCATCCTACTAATAGCCCTTCTAACCTCATCAACTCTGAATCGCCTGCAATAACCAAAATCACGATGACTTTCAGAGTGTACCAGCTTACCTAGCTCAATATCTCTATCTCCTTTTTCATTTAAGAGTTTATGAAAATAAGCTTGCCACCTTAGTTTAATGGAAGTGTCATCCACCAACACCTTACCCTCCTCATCCTTGATGCATTTCACTTGGTCCAAGTTGTGAGCTTTCCTTTCTATCTCTTTAGCGAGCTTATACAATCTCTTTTCCCGGCCTTTATCACTTAGCTCCTCATATAGGTGCTCAAACGCTACTGTCTTAGCACTCATCACCACCATTTTTGTTTCTGACTTAGCCATCTTATAGATCTCCTTAAGCCTTCGGTTTTCCTCTTCATCCTTACACTCCAACCACTTTGTATAAGCAACCTTCTTATCTTTCACTTTTCCATGAACTTCCTCATTCCACCACCAATCACCCTGGTGTCCACTAAAGGTCCCTCTCAAAACCCCTAGTACAACGATAGCTACCTTTCTAACGCAACCAACAGTAGTATCCCACATATTGTTCACATTTCTGCCATTACTCCAAGCCTCTAAGTTTCTCAACGTTTCTTCCAAAGCTACTATCATCCCATGATGCATCAAAATGCATCCGAGCTCAACTCCTAAAACATCACAATAAATAATAAACTCATTAGTTCCCTCTGGTAATGTTAAAATTGTAGTAGTGAACTTAATCTTTAATTCTTGAAAATTTTTCTCACATGAATTTGGCCACAAAAGGATGATATTTTTTTTTGTCAATCTAGTCAATGATGCAAATATAGAAATAAAACCTCTACAAACCTCCTTGAAACGACCCCAAAAAGTTTCCGAAAATGTGCCCGACATCATAATTTCTATATATCTCAAAATCTATGCGTGATATCAAAAATTTAACTTCATATTCTTGTTCAGGGGGTCAAATTGAGTGGGAAATGGGTCTAACCCTGATTTTAGAGAAAATGAATTTGCAATATCAATTTCCCAAAAATCGAATTCCAGAGAGGTTTTCGCGCCCCTGGCGCGACGAGCCAAAGGCGCGCCTCAGTACAAATTTTGCCCAATTTTTTCTATCTCAGTCCAAGGCTTTGGGTCTTAGGCCTAAGTGTTCGCATACATGAAAATGCCTATACTTAGCCTTATTTCACCCTCATATCATTCAAGATATTCCCGAATACACTCTCAAACACTTGGACAATATTTCATCTCCTAAATTCAAGTCTCAAAATTCATTCGAATTCTTAGGCTAACATTCAAGCTCCAATCTCCATCTACAATCTTCATCAAGCTATTCTCCCAAAGTAAGGTATGTGGGTTTCTTTTATGGTTCCTTTCGCCCATGATACCTAAGCTTCCTTTTACTTAAAATTGCATGATTTAAAATTGATTTACTCATGGGTCTTAATTATTATGAATTTCACTGCACATTATGTTGGGGCTTCATGAAATTATGACTGTTAGCATGTTTTGAGCTATGAATCTAAGATCTATTGTGAATTTGATGAAGAATTTTGATGAATATTGCTTGAGGGTGTTACCAAGTATCTATTGATAGTTTTACATTAGATTTTCTAGCATGATTACACTCTTGAATCGAATGATTTTAAACTAGCACTACACACCCGCCAAGTGTTTGATAAAATGTGGGGTTATGAGTTTCTTGAGGAATTGAAGGTTCAATGCATGTCTTATGAGTTGAATGATTATATGATGATGAAAGAAATGTATGTAAATGATATCATTTCTATAGTGTTGAGAATTGATGAAGCCTCACTCGGGGGGTTGTAGGCCTGGGTAACCTTGTTAAGGGGTTTGTACCTCTATCGCCTTGCTCGGAGGTGGTAGGCCCGTGCAACCACGTTGAGGGGTTTGTACCTTGATAACCACGTTGGGGGGTTTGTACTCCATCAACCATGTTGGGGGTTTTGTACCTCATCAACCATGTTGGGGGATTTGTACCTCATCAATCTATTGAGGGGTTAGTACCTCATTCACCTCTCCAAGGGGGTGGTATGCCTTGGATATGCACTAACAATGGTCTCTCCTTACATATGTATTATGTTCTATATAAGCATGATTTTACTTCAAGTACCATTCATACAAACCGTATTGCTATATGCTTATCTATTACCTATGTTATGCATTTTGTTTATGGTGCTTATCACTTGTTGCATTGCATCTTATATACTTAGTACATTCAAACGTACTAACCCATGTTCTATGCCTGCATGATGACACCATGTAGGAACCGAAGCCCCACTTGATCATCCTCCTCCACGTGGCTAGTACGACATCTCTCAAGCTTGTAGGTGAGTCCTCCATTTTGGGACGATGTTTATAATCTCCTACTATATTCTAAGACTATCATTCTTTTGTATATATGTTGACTACGAGGGTGAGCCCGGTATCTTATCTTGACCCCCACTAAGTATCTATATTTTAGAGGTGTTGTTGGACATGTTTGTATTATGCTTTGAGCTTGACTCTTGATGTTTATGATATGAGAATTCTACCTTAGCCCCGCTTGTCCCTATCTATAAACTCTCATTGTATTTTATTGATTCCACGACCAAAGATGTGTGTATGATATGCTAAGAGGCTTGTTTGGGGTTCCTTTGGGTTCCCCATTCGTCGTGTCACGTCTAGGCCCTAGACTTGGGTCGTGACAAATTCGGTATCAGAGCACCCAGTTGTTAGATCCTCAGAGTCCAACACACCACGTCAATTAGAGTCTTATTCATGGTTGTGTTCTGCACCACAACTATGAGTAGGAGGCAATGAGGCATCTTAGAAAATGTTTCCCTTCTTCATGTTCTAAGTCGTGCTATAGAGTTGGAGTAAGGTTTTTCCCCTAACGATTGTTCTTTGCTATGCTAGATCATGCCTAACACGAGAGGAAGAAGAGTCCGCACTCCTGAGGACCAACCAACTCATGGTGAGCTCCGGGATGCTCTCACTTTGCTTGCGCAAATTGTGGCTAATCCAGCCAACCAAGGGGCCCAAGCCCCTCATGCTCCTACACTGGCATCTCGGGTGAGAGACTTCATGAGGATGAATCTCCGAGAATTCCATGGGTCAAAAGTGAATGAGGACCCTTAAGAGTTCATTGATGAGGTCTACAAGATTTTGGCTATTATGGGTGTTAGATCGGAGGAGAAGGCGGAGTTGGCGACTTACCAACTCAAGGGGGTGGCACAAATATGATTTAACCAAGAGCAGGAGAAGTGAATCAATAATGTGGTTCTTTGGGAGGAGTTCAAGGTGTCTTTTCTTAATCAGTTCTTCCCTCTCGAGCTTAGGGAGGTCAAATTAGTAGAGTTTATGAATTTGAGACAAGGGTCTATGAGTGTGAGGGAGTACGCTCTCAAGTTTACTTAATTCTCTAAATATGCTCCGTACTCGGTGGCCGACCTAAGGTCTAGGATGAACAAGTTTGTAATGGGTGTTTCCGATTTGGTGAGTGAAGAATGCAGTCCGCTATGTTGATTAGTGACATGAATTTATCCCGATTGATGACTTATGACAAACAAATAACGGAGGAGAAGTTGAGGAAGAGTAGGCTTCATGAGGCCAAGAGGGCCCATTTTGAGGGGAAGTTCCATAGTCAAAAGGGTGTCCGGTTCCATCAAGGCCAAGGGTCCTCTCATACATTTAATAAGAGGGTTGCCAATGACTTTCCAAGGGCCCAAGGTGTTGGAGGTGTGGTTCCTAATGGTGGGTTTCCAAAATGTGGTAGGGGTCATATTCGCCCGTGTTTGAGTGATACTAATGCGTGGTATGGTTTTGGGGAAGTTGCGCATAAGGTGATGGATTACCCCTGAAATCACAACAAGAAAAATGAGGTTCGTCCACAAGGTGCTAATGCGATTCCTTTGGGGAGAGGTAGTTAACAAGGTGGTTCCCCAAGGCACAATCAGTTTTATGCTTTGCATGGGAGGCAAGGGGTTGATGAGGTGCCTGAAATCATTACCGATATGTTGAAAGTCTTTGATTTTGGTATGTATGTTTTGATTGATCCAGGTGCTACTCTTTCTTTTGTTACCCCCCTTTGTTGCCAAAACATTTCATGTTCAGCCTGAATTGTTGTGTGAGTCATATGAGGTGTCTACTTTTATTGGTGCATCTATTGTAACTAAAAGGTCTATAGAAATTGTCCCATTTGCATCTTACATAAAATATTACCTTGTGATCTTGTTGAGTTGGACATGGTTGATTTAATTGTCATTCTTGGGATGGATTAGTTGCATACATACTATGCCTCTATTGATTGTAGAACCCATAGGCTCAAATTCCAATTCCCAAATGAACCCATGCTTGAGTGGGAAAGTCATGATGTGATGGTCAAGGGTAGATTCATCTCTTGCATTAAAGCTTCTAATTTGTTCTCTAAGGGGTGTCTTTACCATCTTGTGAGGGTTAGGAATATGGAGTCTAAAGTCCTTCCCATAGAGTCTGTTCCGATTGTAAATGAGTTTCTTGATGTCTTTCCAAATGACCTCCTCGGTGTTCCTCCCGAAAGGAAAATAGATTTTGGTATAGAACTCCTCCCTGATACTCAACCCATTTCTATCCCCCCTTACTGTATGGCCCTGGTGGAGTTAAAGGAGCAATTGAGGGACTTGTTGGAGAAGGGTTTCATTAAACCTAGCCAATCACCTTGGGGTGCACCGGTGTTGTTTGTGAAGAAGAAGGATGGGTCTCTTAGAATGTGCATTGACTACCGGCAACTTAATAAGGTTACCATCAAGAATAGGTATCCTCTTCCAAGAATTGATCATTTGTTCGACCAATTCCAAGGGGCTAGACACTTCTCTAAGATTGATCTTCGGTCTGAGTACCATTTATGTGAAGGTGAGGGAGTGTGGTATTCCTAAGATGGCCTTTGTAATGATTCGTTAGGTTATTTTGAGAATTAGTCCTCTTGTTTTCCTAAGAGAATTATCTTGATAATTTTAAAAAGAGTATTTTGGATTATATTCTATAATTTCTATTATTTAGTTGAGGGATAACTTTAAATAATTA
>JAABOM020000103.1:12398708-12418854 GCA_011800125.2 Solanum clarkiae
ACAAGTTAGTATGTAAAAACAATTTTATTATTCATATTAATCAACTTAGAATTATCTTTCTATACATAATTTTGTAAAAAAAAGTTGGTTATCAAATTATTAAAAAAAAGAAAAAACCGCAAACCACACCAGTCCGCACCAACTCGAAAAAACCGAGGTTGAAAAAACTGCATTTATTGGTTTGGTTTGGTTTGTATATTAAAAAAATCACATTTAATGATTTGATTTGATTTTTAAAAAATCCGCACCAATCCGCACCATGTACACTCTTGCTTTACAGCCAAGTGCCAGCCGCAGAAAAAGATATACGGCCCGTATGTAACCTTAGGGCAACCAAAACACTTTGGGCATTACTTCATGCGTTCTGCTCTTTCTGAAAATGAAAACTAAGCTTATACCTTTTTTGAGATAAACTATTTATATTCATATACTCTCTTATATTTACGTTTTCCTACTATTAACATTCAAACAATATCGACGTTGTGCACACATAAACATCCGCCCTATATGATATACTAATAGAGCATCAATATATCAAAATATCACAGAGAATTAAATTCAATCTTATATGATATAAATATATTACCAATATACCAACAGAGTATTCCAAATAATAATTTATCTACAAATTTAGAGTTTAATATATAAATTTATGACTTTAATAATTTTCTACACGATACTAATAGAGTATCACAAAAAATTAAAGTTAGTTTTACATGATTTAGATATAAAGCTACTATTAACTAACGTTCCCTTTGCAGGTTCTATTAACTAACGTTGCCCTTTGCAGGTTCTAGTTTAGTTTTGTTTTCTTTATCCGTGAGATCGGAATAAAGCTGCATCTAGTGCGCTAACCCAAATCATAAAATAGGAAAGCCAACATTAAATATTAAGGTGTCATATGTATGAAGCTCCTTGTACGTTCAACAATCACAGCAACAAAAATTGCTACATATACATAAAATATGAACCTCTGTAGTAAAAGTTAAAATATGTCGATAGCCAGCCAACACAAACATATCAGGTATTTCATTTCGCCTCATGATGGAACTGGGCTGCTGAAGATGCGTTTCAAACTGGGACATGCAACCCGCAACCTCGTCATGCTCAGTGGACAAATCTGTTAAGTACCAAAAAGGATTATGATCAAATTGACAAAGGAGCTCTAGTATCAATAAAACGATACATAACAAATCAATACAGGGCATATTCCAAGCATCAAAAGTATTCCTGACCTTGGGACAAAAGCGTACGTCAAGCGTCTCGAGCATCGTACATTGTGATATGGCAGCTTCGACAGCTTCCTCATCAATGTTGCATGACTGTACGACGACAAAAGCAATTTTTCAAGGGAGTTCATCAAAGTTGTTTTTAGTGAGACATGATAGAAAGAAAGGCAATCGATTTCACAAGCTCTACTCTTGAAAGTGGTATGCAAAGGTAACGGAAAGGTCATCCTGGGTGTGTAATTGATAGAAGCAAGAACAGAAATACAGCTCAGAGAAAGCAAAAAACTTCTAAAGAACTAAGACTTGAGTTCACTTGCAGTTCCAATATTTCAAGCAAATGCACTAGTCAAGAGTTCAAATTCTCCTTTCAGTAAATTTATCCCAAGAAATAGAGGCAAGACGCCCCCAAACAACATGCCACCTCCTAAGGACTACAAACACTTCCAAATTTGAAAAATGTTTGTTATATCTCCACATTAATGCCGAGAAGACCATGAAGAGCATTAGATTACTTGTTATTTTAGTAGATCCCTGTGTTGATTTGAGTATTCCTTAGACAATATGCAGCTAGCTATTAGACCATATAATACACTCTCATTTAACGAAACTAATTAACATCAAGATTAAGGGTATGCAAGTTTTTCATACCAAACTACTGGACCAAAGGCAGAAGAGAGCTTTGTACAAAGAACCATGAAGGATCCGATTCTAAATGAGGAGTTTTTGGTGTAAAAAGGAAACTGTAAATGAAGTTGAATCATTGAAAGAACTCATAAAGTTCCTATAGGGGTAAAGAGGGATTGACATTTGCTTTTTGCTATGTAATAGTTGTACAGTTTGTACATCCTTTATGCTACGTTAAAAACTATTACCGATCTCAAGAGGGGGGAAGCACAAGCACGAGAAGCAAAATGGTAAAGACTAACTAGAAAGAACACTTTTGCAGCAAGGCTGCCACTACAACAATTAAAAATAGCCAGCAAAGGATATACCAAATTGAAGATACAGAAATACCTGAAGAAATAGGCTACTCAACCTCGGACATTCCAGTTGCAATGTTTCCAATGAACAACAATTGCTGAACAAGCGAAGATGATTAACAGCTTTGATCAAGAAAATAAAACCATTGATACAAAATAAACTTGTGAAATCATATTGCTAAAGCATATACCTCAAATTGAGAATGCACAAGTTGTAACAAGCTATATCAACCTCCTTCAAATTCGCAGACAGGGAAAGGTTTAATGATGACAAAAGGAAACCTTGTGCCATTGGAATAACCACCTTTTTAATATTTGGGCAACCTACACAGTTTAGGTTCTCTAGCAAACGCTTTGGTTGTTCATTTGGCAATTGTTGTTCTCCCATGGAAGATCCATGAGGTGCTATACTAACACTGGGTATATGCGACAGTTGGTCACCAGTAAACCCCCAATTTAAATCATGCATATTAATACATCCATTCAAGCTGACGTGACTCAAATGTGTGCAGCAAGCAAGCAATTCCTCAATGGCTGATTGGCATAAGGTCACATACGACAAATCCAACTCACAAAGGGCTGGGAGAACATTTTCTTTATAGAGCGGTTCCAAAGATGTATCAGTGAGATACTTGCACGCTTGCAACTTTAAGACCTACACCAGAACATATACATAAGCTTAGAGAGGAAAAAGTAAAAGAAACAAAACAGGGACGGTAAGCAAGCAAAGCCCATCACTGCATCATGCAGAACCAAAAAGTTAATCCCAAAAGCAATAAGGTCGTGCCTAGTGCAGGCAGAGAGAGAAACATAGTTGTGTTGCTAAACTACGTCAGCAAAAAATTTTCAGATATAGCACTAGAAATTCTGCATAAAAGGAACTCAAGCCCTTGCACTGAAACAAATTGGCATTGGATTTCAATGGACAAATTAGAGCATTAGGCAGGAAGTAGAAATATTCAGAAGTGACAGCTCCAAAATTAAAAAGAATGATAGAATACCTAAAGTGCCTGAATCTCCGCATTAACTTCCACAATCCAGGCCAGATGTGGCAATTCTAGTCTACAGTTTTGTAATATCTAACAGGTGAATCAATAAACAACCCAACCAACTGGGTAATTATTCTACCCTCTGCTTGTTGATTTTAAGCACAGAACTATTTGAGAACAGACAGACAACATCATCAGTCCTTGAATTTGGCATTAAAATAGCCTACTACATCTACAGCTAACATAAATGTAGATTTTAGAAGCCCTACAAATCTACAATATTATTCTGCACATATTTGACTCTCTTTCCTTTCCCTCCAACTAGACTTCCTTTTGATGCAAATGGCAACCTCTTACTAGTTTTCTGGTTGCTTTTTACAGTTTCAGTCATTCAAGCTCCACCTGTACCATAGTAATTAGAGGTTAGCCGATACACAGCCCGTTAACTGTCCAATAATTGATAATCCATTACCGAACCAACAGACATCTTATAGGTTGGCTAGCGGATTAGTAAATTTAAAAATTGATATCCGATAAGACAAACTGTTAAGTCAGCCCAATCCGCTGTATAAGCAGCCCTACTTCTAGTTTCTCAAAAACATGGCCAAAACAATGATAATTAAATTCTTGTAGTCAAAATAGAATCAGTTCTGCTGAAGAGAAACTTCCAATCATTCAGATCTGATTCATAGACTGTTACTTGCAACCATTTTAACTTTTATTGCAATAGGTAAGAAGGGAAAAGAACAGAAACAGGAAAAGGAAAAGGAGAGATTAAAGTTGCTGGATTATGACCCAGTGCTCATCCCATCTTAACATGAGTAACTTTGTAGTAGTTAGGTAATTTGACCAGCACAAACTTAAGTCAACCCATCTTTTTTGACACAAAAAAATATATAGGAAAGTGGCCCATGTATCAAGAAGAGTGCAAGTCCAGACTGGATAAATAGGCATACTTTTTGCCACAAAATAGAGCATGTTAAATCAAGTTCATCCAACTTCTCACTGTAATGGAGAAAGTAATAATATGCTTAGATGATAGAAGTTTACCTTTAACCGCAAGCATGATTCATAAACAGGTTGCAAGGTATCCAAAAACGTATAGGATAGATCAAGGTAGGTCAAGTTTTGGAGGGAGTGCAAAGAGAGGAGTCCATCACGGCCAACAGATGGACATGACATTAATACTAATGACTCGATGAGGGGGCATGACGAAGTTGTGGCAGATAAACAGTCATCCTTGAGTTGGCTGCATATAAGGAGAGAAATTAATGAGAAATACACAGAAGTAAAACAGAGATGCATGTGTGACAGGTGAGAGAAAGTAAGCAACCTGCAGAATGAAGCATCAAAAGAGGTTAACAGGGGGCAATTAATAGATGCTTCAGACAGCACACCACAGCCCTTCAGCTCAAGTGAAGCCATCTGTGGAGCTTCGATATGAAGATTATTCATCTTGGGGCATATACCAAGATTAAGTGACCTAAGACCAACCTGCAATAAGAAAATGCATTCATCGACAATTTGAGGTATAAATAAAGATAAAAATGCATGTGTGCCAAATTAACAATTATGAAATCAGCAGGTGAACATATTGCTCCAGTTTCAAACCCAAAGAGGATGTAAAGAAAAGAGGAAGGACCCTATGATCACTTACTGGGCGAAATGATGCTACTTCAAGATGATCACAATCATCTAAAGAGACTTGTTCAAGATATGGGCACCTAAGTTCAAGAGAAATTAAAGCACGGCAACCAGCAAGTGAAAGAGAAACCAAAGAAGTGCTGCACAAAGCTGCAAGTGTCAAGCTCTGGGAAAAAGAAAAGACCACAATTAGATCTAGAAAATAATAATACATACAAATGTGACATAGATAGAACAGGATCTTTCAAGTTGAATAGTCAGAAATATATCATTACTCTCTTTCGATATAAAAAGACATTTTCTCTTCTCAAATGGTGTTGGGCCAGAAAAGATACTGGCAGAAAAAAGAACACAGATATTGGAATCTCTCCCTCCCTCTTGGCCCCCTTTTCACCAGGAGGGTGCAACTGTCTCTGTGTGTGTGTGTTATGGGGGAGGGGGGGGGGCTGACTGAAATGTAATACTTGATTTGTTGTGACATTTCTTCAATAGTCTACCACAAATGTTGACAAATTTAGCTCATGATTTTGAAAATCTCTCAAAAACTGCAACATCAAACCTAACTCAGCCTTAATTTTCTTAATCACTACAGTAGTAAAGGGAATCTTGATTGGAGAGGAATACATATTTTCTTCAAGCTTCAAAAGAAAATTCCTCTTTGAGATTTTTTCAAAATGGGGAGACTTCAGCTCTGTCATTGACTCAGGAAATAGGCTGAACTATTTTCTTCTTGCGTCCGGGTAATAGTTCTCATTTTCTACTTCAGCTTAAACCGTCCCCTTGGGAACTCTCATATTATGTATGTTAGTAACTTAGAACTTATGATACCAAGAAAGATGCTTACCCTATGCATTTACAAGAAAAAAAATTATTCACAAGATAAAAATTACTGCAAGTTAATTTGGAAATCTGTATGTTAGTAACTTGGAACATATGATACCAAGAAGGACATTTACCCTAGTATTTTTCTTTCACAAGATAAAAATTACTGCAAGTCAATTTGGAAACGTGAGTATAAAATAAATACCAACGGTAAATCTAGGAAATACATAATCACTTCTTAATGCAAAAACAAAGGAATTAGAACTTCTCATCTTCCCACTTCGCCTCTTGAACAATTTTAATATCTTTTAACTTCTGTGAGTTATTGAAGAGGAGTCTCATAACAGTAAGAGTTGTCGCCTAGTGACTAGATGTCACAAGCTCAAGCCATGGAAAAAACCTTTAGGGCTCGTTTGATCGGGAACAATTTACCCGGGATTAGTTATCTCAGGATTGTTATCCCACCCTCAATGGAGATAAAAATAACACTACAATCTCAGGGTAAATTATCCTGGGATTTGATCCCAACTGAACATGGAATATACTCATCCTGAAACTAATCTCGGGATTAGTATCCCTTATCCCTCGTACCAAACAAGCCCTTGGTGCACCCAACAACACAGGTTCCATGGCTTATCACAAACAAAAAAGCACAACCAGATGACACAACAGTCTGTACACTTGGGTACTTAAGCTCTTTCTGACATGATAAAAGTTAACATAATCATTCAACAAACAACAACAACAACAACATTAGTGGAATCCCACAAGTGGGGTCTGGGGAGGGTAGAATGTACACAGACCTTACCACTACTTCACAAAATAGGAGGCTGTTTTCCTGGGAACCCTCGTCTCAAAAACCCATAAGCAGAATAAACTAGATATGGAAAAAGGGAAAGGAAAAGAGAAGGAAACAGAAAGAACGACTAACATAATCATTCAAGAGACACTAATATCATCTTTCATGATTACTCATTAAAATACCTAATCATTGATTGTCGGAATTTTCCGCATTCGATTTATCTACTTGGAGATATGCATAAAAAATTATTATTTCCAAGTTTCTGTTGCAAGAAAAGCAAAAAGGGCATTATGACCATAGTTCCATTACCACATTGACAGAGGTGAGGACAAAGGTAAGCACTTAATAATAAATGTGACTCGACGCAAATCAACTGACAATAGTTTGAGTGAACCACCAATCATGGACCGGCAAAACTAAGTAGAGATCATATATATCGAATTAGATGTAGAAAATTTATGTTCGGCAACATGTCTTCTAGTTAATAACCAAGAATGCACAAGTTAACAATGAAGAACTAAAATTGCCAACCTCACAGTTATCTAGAACTAAGGATCTAAGCACAGGACAGCCACCACCGTCACTGAAAACTTCACAGATAGAATCGGTGAGTGATTCGCACTCGGTAAGGTCCACTTCTACCAAATTCGGACACTGTAATACAACTGTTTTCAAGCTTTCCTGCTTCTGCAAAACTAATTTCTGTGGAATGATAAACGAGAGAACCATTATTCAATGAGTAAATTAATTCTAGTCAACAAAATAAGGCCATCAAATATAACATCTAAGAACAAACTTACTTTGAGTGCAGTTGAAGTTATATTGATTCGTTGGAGCAGTGGGCAATTAGAAACAGTAATTGATGATAACATTCCACTATGCAAGTTGAGGTCAATAAGCCTGTTTCAATATAAACAGTAGGTTAGTGCACAAAAAAGTGACGGCAATTAAGGGATGGAAAGAAATTTCCTTGAGACTGGATAACCATAAAGCCTGTATCATACTTGCGACAATGTACTAGCCTGATGTTCTGAAGGCGGGGAAGATCCAAGGACACTGATGTCAATAAACTGCAATTATCAAGCTCCAGAACCTGAAAAGAACAGAAATTCACAGTTCAATATGAGATTTAGGGCCCCCTGATTACTGCAGGGCTACCAGTATGAAAAGGATGAGGAAAGACTCAAACCTCTAACATATAGCTATGGGCTATGGAAGCCATGGAAGCTGATGTAATGCCCTCACAACTATGAAGCTTGAGAACAGTCAGCATAACCAGCCTCACAGACTTCAACAAGGAACAAGTGTTAGTATAAGCCAACTATGTCAATTTCAGGTACTATGTAAATTTAATGAACATACCTCAAGAGAAATGTTTGGGCAGTATGAAGCATCCAAAACTCGAAGATTTCCACAAGTTTGAGCTATACCATGCAGTGTTTCATCACTGACACATGAACAATTTGACATATCCAAAGACTCTAAAAGAGGGCATGATGTGGCCGCCGAACGAATAGCAGCGTCGGAAAGTTTGTGACATGAAGCTATATCAAGGTCATGTAAAAGAGGGCAATTAAGCACTGCATGTGGCATGCTACTGCGTTTAAGTGACAATGTCTCAAGTTGCGGACATCTGTAAGAATAATGACAATTAAGAACAATTAGATGCTAACTACTTTAACAATATAACATTGTTGTCTAACATTGTACAACCTGATAGAAACTCGAAGCACACGACACTTCACGAGCTGCAAAAGACGCAAGCTATCATGATAAATTGGTATCTCTTGAATTCCATTTCCAAGAGTGGCATCATTAATGGTCAAACTCTTCAACACATGGCAATCTGTTAAGGCTTGAAAAAATGTTTCCCCCAATTGACCTCTGCCCAATGTCAGAGTCTCAAGATTTCTGGCAACAACGAAATATATCAAATTAGTCACTTATAGTGATTCCTAAAGTAGTGGCAACAACATTAAAAATATTTACCTTAGTGATGAAACAGCTTTCATTGCTAGTGAGTGAATATTAGGTGTTCCATATAAGTTGATTGTTGTTGCATTTGGGTATCGCCGACACATGTCCTCAACTTACATACAGAACAAAAAGTTCAAACTAATTGAAACATGAACTGATCTTAGCAATGGGCAAGGAACGGATACTAGGAAGGGACACTCACATTGATTTGAGGAAATCTGCTTGTTCTCAAAGTTCAGATACCGCCAAAAGTCTTCGTGAGAGCTAGCTGCTCTCCACTGGCTACAAACACTTGCAGCTCGACAAAGATCAATATGGTCCAAAAAGGAGAACACCTAACAACAGATGGAGCATATATTTCCTTAGTCAGAAACTTAGTAGATATAAATATTGATTAAGCAACTCAGAAGGAGCAGATACAGCAACTGGTAAATACCATATGCAATAAGTCATCAGTAAGATCCATCCGCACATCTAAATCCTCCATTTTAGTATCTTTGCCCTCATCATCTGTTGCACCAAGTAAGTTTGATAAACTCACATCTCCGCCACCCTCGTTCATTGGACATAGGTAACTGGTTTCCTGCAACAAGTGGTTGTCCCAATCCCTGCAAGAACATTTCAATCAGTCTTCATTTTAGAGTTCTTGGCCTGCATTAAGGGCTAACTTCAAAGGACAATTTTTTATATATCAAGATTTCGGAACAGCCCTACCTTACTCCTTATTAAACAAAATTCTATTTTAGGTTAAGCTTTTGAAATTCCATATATAAGTAGCTTTAGAAATAATTCTACTCCATGTTAATATTAATATGCTCTTTTTTCTAGTAAAATTATGCGAGGATATACATTCTCCAAAACTCAGTGAACTCTGAAACACTCCTAACCACATGTAAAACAGAACAACAAGAGAAATAATTTGAGGGAGTCTTGAAAGTCTTTCATTAGTGAGCCGGCCCTACAACAACAACTGATCTTCGTAATTTGGTCTGGTTGCTTAAATGAATTCTGTATTCATTCAGTACTATGGCTGACTTCACTCTAATATTCAATAATCTGACTAACTGAAATTTTTTTTTTTTAAAAAAAGTGAAGGTGCAGTAGCTGGACTTACAACGAAAAGGAATTAACTTTGGGCCTCTTACTCCAGGTATCACGATCAGAATCCTCTTTCAGCAGTGTTGAGGATGAAGCCTCTCCACTCAACCCCAGATTCAAATTAACATCCAACATTCTCTCACCACTATAATTCTCATTCCACACCTTCACTTCACTGGATGACCAGTTGCTATCAAAATCAATCTCCTCATTCTTCGAAACACTAACATTACTTGCGGCGCTAGCATGCGGCCTCACCTCTGCAGCAGCATTGACCCCGTCAAAAACATTCCTCCAGTCAAATGTTGAATTCTCATCTGGCAATTCCTCGCCACTATTCTCCAAAATCGGGTCCCTCATACTCTTGTAGCCCTTTTTATTATTATCTTCTTCTTCTTCAAAACATAAACAACACCAAATCCTCATACACTCACTCACAACACACCAGGAAAGCAAAGATAACAAACAATAAAACCCCAAATTTTATCAATTTCTGATCTTCAGAAACCCTAGGTCACGATCTAAAAAGTCCCCCAAGAAACCCTAACTTTTCAAGAAATTACACCAAAAAGACTCCTTTTGTTCACAAGAAATCCCACAAATTAGGTAAGAAACCGGAAATGGTGTAGCAGAGAACAATAGATACAGAGAGAATGAAAACAGTGAAAAAAGTGCAGTGAGAGAAAGATAGAGAGATCTGATCGGATCTTTGGAAGGATCGAAGGCTCTGTAGTGGTGACGCTTGTCTGGGATTGAGCTTTGGGAAGATCGGCGAAATGGAGATTTGTTGGAAAAATAACAAAAGGCGAAATGGAGATTCCCCTTCTATCTCAATACTTTTTATCTCACACAAATCAAATATTACATATATATTGTCCAAGTGAATTTCTTCCAAAGGACCACTTATGTACTCCCACCTTTTCTTTTATAAGCGTCCCAACATGAAATTTTGAAAAATAAAAAATAGTAGTAGTATTTATTTTTAAGTTTAAATTAAAAATTATCTGAACATCAATATAAATTTTTAAAAAAATTATAAGTGATATATAGAGTTTAATCAGGAAACAGTCTCTCTACTTTTATAAGGTAGTAGTAAGGTCTGCGTACATTCTACCCTTCCCAGACTCCACTTGTGAGATTTCAGTGGGTATGTTGCTGTTGTTGTTATACATTTTTTTTTTTAAAAAAAAAGACAACTTTCAACATATTTTTGTAATTTTGTGGACTTATAGTGATATTGACTTCAAAAAATTATTTTTTTAATTACACAAAATTGAGTGAAAATAAGTTGTTTATATTTTATTTTGTATTTTCATATGAATTTTCTATGATAAGATAAATTGCAGAATTGAGTATTTCTCTTCTAAATCGTATTGTTTATATTTTCTAAATTAAAATAGTGGACTCTATGACCTTTTTATTAAATCAGAAATATCAACCCAACTTTACAAATGACTTGGTCCAAGAAATATCGGAAACTTCGCCCTAATGTTTTAATATTCCAAGATAGTCTTTCATCTCCCCATTTTGCCCCTCGAAGTACCAGATAACTTCTAATATATATGTCGGCATGCCTATCTGGATACTTCGTGTGGTTGTCCTCTCTTTGATGCTTAGTATGTTGGTCTTGAAAGTTCCTTCGCCTCTTCATCTTCACGATCTTGCAAATGATCCTCATTTTGACTGGTTTAATGGTGTTCAGCCTATGCGATGCTATTTCATGGTCCTCCCAGAAAATCATATCTGGTGAAAAGTTTTGCTTAATCTTCCAGCTAAATCTGTAAGTATCCACCAATGTTCCTTCTAATTCCACCATTTTCTTTGCCATATGTCTAACCCTGTCAATCACTTTCCCTGCAGCAAATGGGGATGCATGTCTAAATCCTTTGAAATTTATCTTTTGCCTTGCCCAGCTAGCTCAATCCCCAGCACTTGGTGATGTTCAAATATTTTTGTTGCACTTTTTTGGCACAGTGTTTGTTTTTTGTTTACCCCCTCCCCAGATCTTTGTAAATTTACGTGTATATGTTAAGGGTATAGGGAAAGTAGTTTACACATCTCTTTGCTCCCAATTGTGTGATTCTTCTTGTCTCTACTTTTGCTATGTATTCCATAACTTATGTGATATTATCATCTACTGTTAATGGACTTTGTTTTCACTCTGATCGATGGGATTTTCTGCCTTATCCATGTTAAGTACTCTCTTTGCTATGCTTGGTAACTGATTAAAATCATGAAATTGTTGTATTCCTTCCTGTACGAAAGCTTGGTTGACAATGCAATCCGCTAATTGATTTGCTTCCTGAAAAACATGTGTTATTACTGCTCCTAACTTTTTCATTATGTCCTGAATGCATTCAATAGTCTCCATCAGTTCCTTGGGATCCTACATTCACCAGTTATCGTGTTCTTGAAAGCTAATTAATCAGTTTGAATCTGAACTCTGTATAATCCCCTGCATATACAACATGTTAATGCCATTAAAATAGCCTTAGCTTCTGCCTCCATATTAGTTATTATTCCAATACACTCTGTTTCAGTATAGATCAGATTGCCTTCTACCCCTCTTATACAGTATCCATAGGCACTAGGCTCTGGATTTCCACTACTTTTCTTATCAGTGTTACAAATCACTCTATCATCATTCAACAATTTTTATACAACTTTCTAAACATATAGCTTAGGTCTATATCTATTCAGAAAGTCAAGTATGTCCACCCATTGACCTGGAAGTGTCTTCAGTCCTGGAAAATTGACTCTGATGAACTGAGCTATTCCTTGATTACTGGTAGTTCATCTAGTGAAAGGAATACTTTTTTTCATGTTGGACTACATTCCTTCTTTTTCATAATTCCCACATTATCAGTGCAGGGATGCTCCCATTATCTTTTGTACTTTAGTATGCCCATGGAACTTCCCTAATGTGTTGATTACCTGCTGAAGGTGCATTCCTGCAATGTTGAGACTTGTACAATGAACAAACTGCCCCCATAGTTTTTAGGCTATGGGAGCTGTTAGAAATAAGTGAGTCATATTCTCCTCCTCATTCTTCTCACAACACCAACATCTTAACACTAATTGGAATCTCATTCTCCTCAGGTTGTCATCAGTTAGAATTCTCCTTTTTCATACCCTCCATAGGAAAAAAATATATTTTAAGGGGAAGACCTTTAATCTAAACCAAATCAGTCCATTGTTGCTTAACCTTCTTTCTCCTCACAGTCTCATAAGCTGATTTAATAGCAAATCTTCCATTGGTTTCCCCATCTACCAAGATTTATCCACAACCTCCAAGTCTGGTGGTTTGATGCTTTCAATGATGTGGTTCACCATTTCTGGACTCAACATCTCCTCTAATTTCCTTATGTCCCACTCCCCATTAGACATGGAGTCTCTGACTTATGCTTCATCATTAATTACTGGTCCTTCCTCCACATAATAATGTGCACCTAATTTGATCCAGTTATCATACCAAAAATTAGAGTAACCTGACGTAGGCTGCCACCAAATTTCATGCTCTACTTCCTCCCTAATCTTCAGCATATTTCTCCGAATCATTGAGGCTCCCTGACTTTGTACTATAATAGGATGGAGCCATTTATAGTACTTTGCCCATAGGAATTGTGCCCATAATGATGATGTGGTTGTCCTAAAATTCCACCAAAATTTTATTTACATCAAACTGTGATCTAAATCCAAGCCCCCTCCCCCCCCCACTTTTCGGATAACACATATCAGTCCAACACCCAATGCTTATTCTTGGTGCCCACAATGTTAATTCAAAAATATTTTGCAAACAATTGGTGGATTCTTTTAATTACCTTTTTTTGGAGGGGTCATGACTGACAGTAAATGCAGTGATATGGATTGCAAAACATGACAGATTAACACATGTCTTTCTCCAAAAGATAATAGCTTGTTTTGCCAGGAAAAAATTCTTCTTAAGATCTTCCTCACCATTTCTGGAAAGTAGTAGATCTTGCCTTTCCTATAATAAACAGTACAACCTAGATGGGTAAAGGAGAAATTACCTTGTTTAATTCCCGTAAGTCTCCTTAATCTAATTGCAACAGCTAGGGGAGTATTGCCATGAATGTAGAAAGCACTTTTCATTTTATTAATTCTCTACCCAGAAGCTGCCTTATATTCATGCAACACCTTCATCATTATTATAATCGATCTTTTGTCAGCAGACCTAAACAAGATTGTATCATCTGCATATGCAAGATGATTAATCTTTGGACTCCATTTTGATAGGCCATACCCCTTGAGGTCTTCTTCCTCATAGAGCTTATTTAGACCTCTGGATAGCACTTCTGCCCCAATAATGAATAAAGTTGGGGATAAAGGGCCCCTTGCTTTAGTCCTCTTGAGGATTTAAGAAAACCAAAAGACTTTCCATTTATAAGAACTGAATACCAGTTGGTCGACATCAGCCTCTATGCCATGTTAATAAAGATCTCTGAAAAGTCAGACCTTCTAAGCACTTTTGTTAGGAAGATCCAAGATACCCTATCATAAGCTTTCTCCATATCTAGCTTCACAACCACATTCACATTTTTGTTTCTCTTATTGATTTCTCTGATTATTTCTTGGGCCAGCAAGACATTCTCCGTAATATTTCTCCCTGTAAGAAAACCAAATTGGTTCTGTGAGATAATCAGAGGTAGCACCTTCTCCAATTTGCCATGAATAACCCTGGAAATTATTTTATTAGCAAAGGAGCTTAGGCTAATGGGCCTAAGATTTGGAAAACCTTTGACAACTTCCTTCTTTGGAATGAGGACAAAGTTTGTGTGACAAACTTTGTCAATGTCACGACCTAAGTCTAGGTCGTAGACATGACACGATGAATGGAACCCAAAGGGATCCCAAACAAGCCTCTTAGCATCTCCTTTACACATTCTTGATCGTGGAAGCAATCAAATAATAATATGAGAATAGAATTAAGGAATAAGGGACTAAGGGAAGTCTTTCATATTATAAATCACCAAAGAGTCAAAGCTTAAAGCATAATTACAAAACTTGTCTAACAACACCTCTAACATAGATTTGGCGGGAGCCAAGACAACTTTCAGGGTTCACCCTTATAGTCATAAACAGCTAAACAAGAAAAGAGTCTTTACATAACATAAGATCAAAAGCTGTTGTCCTCGGAGTTGAGGACTCACCAAGCTTGCTTCAAGAATTAGTACTAGTCACGTACATGAGGAGGATGATCAAGTAGAGCTCTGATTCCTACATAGTAACATCATGTAGGCATAGAGTATGCGTTAGTACGTTTGAATGTACTAAGTATGTAGGATACAATGCCATAACAGATAAGCATCATAGTCAAAATGCATAAGTAGATAATGGATGAGCATATAACAATATGACATGCATGAATGATACTTGATTACATGTGTAGTAAGAGAGCATCATTGTAGATTCCAAGGCCTACCACCCCCTTGGAGAGGCGATTGAGGTATCAACCCCTCAATTGTTTGATGATTGTCATAACCTACCATCCATGGTGATTGAGGTATTAACCACTCAATTGGTTGATGGTTGTCACACCCTATCATCCATGGTGATTGAGGTATCAATCCTTCAATTAGTTGATTGTCACACCTTACCATCCATGGTTATTGAGGTATCAACTCCTCAATTAGTTGATGGTAGTCACACCCTACCACTCATGGTGATTGAGGTATAGCACCCCCTCAACAAGGTGTGATCAACTTGCAACACTATAGACACTTTTCATGAAATCAACACATATATACATTACTTTCATCATCATAAAGTCACTTGACTCATAGGTCATGCAATAGATCATCAATAGCTCAAGAGCCCTAAACCAGACATTTTATCAAACACTTGGAGGGTATGTAATGCTAGTTCAAAGTCATGCAATTCAAAAGTGAAATTATGTGAGAAAACTTAATGTAAATCAACGTACCAATACTTGGTAACACCCTCATGTAAGATACATTAAAACCCTTCGTCAATTCTCATTATAGAACATAGATTCATAGCTCAAAATATGCTTAAACAATCCACATTTCATTAAAACCCCAAAATAGTTTATAATCAATTCATAATAAGAAATACCCATAGATAAATCCACTTTAAATCATGAAATTTACTTAAAAAGGAAGGTTTGACACCATGAGTGAAAGGATCCAACGGTTGAAACCCACATACCTCAACTTTGTAAAATTCCTTGATGAAGATTTGAATGAGTTGAAGCTTGAGTGAATTCCTTAAGATCCTAACTGAGTTTGGGACACTTGAATTTCAGAGAAATATTTGTCTAGTGGTTGAGAGGGTTTTGGGGAATGTCTTAAATGATATGGGCTTGAAAAATGACTAAGTATATGTGTTTTTACACATAGGAAGGCTTAAACCCAAGACCCAAAGGCCTTGGACCGAACAAGAAATAACTGGTAACATTTAACAATGGTCCGCGCCCTAGCCGCGCCGCGCCAGGGGCGCGGATTGTCTCCAGAATTCATCATTTTTGGAAAAACAAATTTTGATACAATTACTCTAAAATCGGGGTTAGACCCTTTTTCCACTCAATTTTAACCCCTAATCACGAATATGAAGTTGAATTTTTGATATCACGCACGAATTTTGAGATATATGAAAATTACAAATATGGGCATTTTTTAGGCACATTATCGGGCACTTTTTGGGGCGTTTCAATATCTGCTCCTTGGGAACATTCATCCCTGAATATCAAAGAAACATATATGAAAGAAATAATCAAGATGAGTTCAACCCAATACATAAATGCAACAGTGCAATTAAACATCATTTCAAAATCTTTATATAAGTGTCAAAATCATTATGAACTTGTCAACATAAACATGAATGCATGTAATGACATAGGGCTGAAACATAAGACTTGAAATCACATAGAGGACGTGAAGTAGTACCTTAGGCTTGAGTAGAATGGAAGAGATAGGGATATCGCTTTTACATGTCCGCTTCGGCTTCCCATGTAGCACTCTCAACTTGTTGGTTTCTCTAAAGGACCTTGACGGAAGCAATATCCTTGTTCCTCAAACTCTTTTCTTGTCTATCCAAAATTTCTGTTAGAACCTATTCATAAATCAAGTTTTCTTCAACAACTCCACAACATCAAGAGGCACAATGGCACTTGGATCACCCATACATCTCCTCAACATAGACATATGAAAGACCGGATGGACCATATTCATATCATTGGGCAACTCCAACTCATAGGTCACCTTACTAATCCTCTTTAACATTCCATAAGGACTAAAAAATCTTGGACTCAATTTACCCTTCTTACCAAAATGAACTACACCCTTCATGGGCGAGACCTTCAAACAAACTCAATCACCAGCCTCAAATTCAAGCTCCCTTCTCCTCACATTGGCATAGAACTTTTGACGACTTTGGGCTGTTTTCAATCTCTCTTGTATCAACCTCACTTTCTCTAGGGCCTCCATAACCAGATCCGAACCCAACAAATCCATCTCCCCTACCTCAAACCATCCAATCGGGGATCTACAACACTACCATAGAGAGCCTCAAAATAAGTCATACCAATGCTAGAATGATAGCTATTGTTGTAAGCAAACTCAATGAGTGGAAGGTGATCACCCCAACTACCCTTAAACTCTAATACACAAGTTCTAAGCATATCCTCAAGAGTTTGGATAGTTCTTTCGACTTGGCCATCCGTTTGAGGGTGAAAGGCTCTACTAAGCTTTACCTTGGTACCAAGACCTCTTTAGAAGGACCTCCAAAAGTGAGAGGTGAATTGAGCACCACGATCAGAAATGATAGACAAAGGCACCCCATGTAATCTAACCAATTCATTAATAGACAACTTAGTGTAATCTTCAGCACCATAAGTAGTCTTAACCGGTAGAAATGAGCTGACTTTGTCTATCTATTAACCACAATCCAAATAGAATCAAAACTCTTTCTAGTTTTAGGCAACCCAACCACAAAGTCCATGTTGATTTCTTTCCACTTTCAAGTAGGAATCTCTATATCTTTGGCTAGGCCACCCGGCCTTTGCTGATCGGCTTTGACTTGTTGGCAATTATGGCAACCGGATACAAACTTAGCAATGTCTCTCTTCATACCACCCCACCAAAACACTTCCCTCAAATCTCTATAAATTTTTGTAGAACCAAGGGAATTAAATAGGAAGAAATATATTACCAAGAATCTTATCCCTCAAGTCATCAACATTAGGAACACACAACCTACCTTGGTACCTAAGGGTACCATATCCCCCTTGGGAGAAAAGCTCCATCTTACCATCTCTTACCAAGGCCTTTAATTCTAACAAGGTGGGATCAAGATCTTGCTTGGCCATCACTTCCTCAACCAATGAAGATTTAGAACCAGCAACAACCACAACCCCACAATTATCAACCTCCTCCAACCTAACTCCTAATCTAGTCAACCGGTGAACCTCTCTAGCCACCTCTTTGCCACTACTATCAACATGAGCTAGGCTACCCATAGACACCCTACTCAAAGCATCGTCCACAACATTAGCCTTACTGGGTTGATAATGCATATTCATATCATAATCTTTAAGAAGCTCTAACCACCTTCTTTGTCTCAAGTTAAAATTTTCTTGACTGAACACATATTGGAGACTCTTAAGATCGATGTACATATCAACATACACCCCATACAAGTAATGACGCAAAATTTTCAAAGCAAATACCACGGGCGACCAACTCAAGATCATAGGTAGGATAATTGTTTTCATGCACCTCAAGTTATCTAGAAGCCTAAGCTATCACTTTATCATTTTGCATCAAAACACAATCCAAACTGATTCGTGAGGCATCATAATACACAACAAACCCTTTCAACCATTCTGGTAGAGAAAAGATAGGAATGGAGATAAGCTTATCTTTCAAAGTTTGAAAACTCTTTTCACACTTATCGGTTCATACAAATTTAGCCTTCTTTTAGGTCAACTTAGTCATGGGAGAAACAATTAAAGAGAACCCATTCACAAACCTCCGGTAGTAACTCACTAAGTCTATCAAAAATTCTAATATCCAATGGAGTCAAAGGTCTAGGTCAATTTCTAATCACTTTCGTCTTCTTAGGATCCACCTTAATACCATCCCCCAACACCACATGATCTCGAAAGGCAAGCTCTTTCAACCAAAACTCACATTTCTCATATTTAGCATACAATTTCTCTTCCCTTAATCTTTGTAACACCACCCTCAAGTGACTCACTGAAACAACCCCAAAAAGTGCCCCAAAAAGTGCCTCGAAAGTCAAAATCATAATTTTTATATATCTCAAAATTCGTGCGTGATATAAAAAATTCAACTTCATATTCTTCATCAGGAGCAAAATTGAATGGGAAATGGGTCTAACCTCGATTTTAGAGCAATCGAATCACAATTTCAAGTTTTTAAAAAATCTTTATCTAGGATCGATCCACGTCCTTGGTGCGACGCGGCCAGCGCACAAATCAGTGTAAAAATTTCCTCCGTAATATGTCCGATCGTGGACCAGATGCGGACCTGGACATTTTATTGCCAGTGAATTTTATCTGGGTCCAAAACTTTTGGGTGTTGGACCTAAGTCTTTCCATACCTGAAAATACCTATACATAATCATATTTCACCTTCATATCATACAAGACATTCCTCAATACTCTCCCAAATACTTAGATAAATATGTCACCCAAAATTTCAAGTCCCAAAACTCATTAGGATCTCAAGAATTTCAGTCGAGCTTCAAGTCTCCATTTCCAATCTTCATCAAGAATTCTCCAAAGCCAAGGTATGTGGGTTTCAACCGTTGGATCCTTTCACCCATGGTTCGCAAGCTTCCTTTTTACACAAATTTCATGTTTCCAAGTTAATTTTACTTATGGATCTTCTATTATGAATTTTACTATGAACTATGTTGGGGTTTTATAAAAGTGTGATTGTTTTAGCATGTCTTGAGCTATGAATCTTTGATTTATATTGAGATTTGATAAATAGTTTTGATGTAGAGATGGAGTTGACGAACACCAAGCAAAGGAAAGATGAACCCTCTTTGGCCTCTACTTCGGCCAAGTAGATGGTCTCGAAAGGGGGAGCATAGGAGTGCTTGGCAGTAGCGGGGGTAGAATTCGGAAGGCTGGCCGGGATTGTGTCCTGCCGAGCGGACGAGGTCGGCTCGGTGACCGAATGCTGCCTAGCAGAGACGTGGTTATCTGAAGTGGATTCTCTCTTTTGTATTTGAGACCCTTTCTGATTCCCTCACCCAATTTCATGAGAAGCAAGCCCAGCAGGCCCTGCGCCCTCTGGCTAAGGAGGAATGAACGAAAAGCCCGCAAGAGAGTGCAACAATCCTTGGTCCCGTAAATGAGTGAAAAAGACCTTGTACATTTTCCGCTTTCCCTTTTAGCCAGTCCAAGAGGTCACGTGGAAGTTATACGATATGGCTGCAGGTTGGTCGATATCCATATGTTTTCGATCCGGCCACAAAGGATTGAAGAAAGAGCAGCATAGTAGCATCCATTTTCCCACCCACAATCGAGACCAGAGACTGAGGAGAGGCTTTGAGCCCCACTTGAATTATTATTCACGAATGAATTGGGAAAGC
>JAABOM020000103.1:12426052-12440305 GCA_011800125.2 Solanum clarkiae
TAAAAGATTTTTCTGTTAGGTCTTTTAAAATATTTAATGGTTTCCTAATTATCCGTAAAATTAGGTGGTGACTCTGTCTTCTTTTAAAATTTTGAAAATCAATTTTTACTTAAAATAATTGAGTCTTAAACTGATTTTTTTGAATTTTCTTTTCAAAAGCCATTTTTCGGTATAACAATCCCTTTTATAGATTAGGTGTTTGTTTTTGAATTCTTAATTTTAATATAGCCATTAGTTTCTTATTTGTGTCTTTCTCCTATCTTTTATTTCTTATTCTTTCTTTTTTTTGGGTACGAATTTACTTGGAACACTAAGTTCATGTGTTATGATAAGCATATTATCTATGCATTGCCGATGGTTTTCGACAAGCTTCCATACTAAAAGAGCATGATTTATCTTGTAATTGTTGAAGTTAATATATCTACGGAGCCTGCAACGCTATCCATAAGATTGATGTGTATGATAAGATGAGGCTGACATATAGTATGGGTAGCTACCACTATGGATGGATTGATGATACGCGCAGCTGATGAAGTGATGTTCACTATGGACGGTCTATTGAAACAATATAATTCAATACAAGTAATGGTGTGCTCCATGGAGATCAGCTATTATATGCATAGGTAATACTGTAAAATATGTCTGGTTACACTACCATGTATGGACTAACTGATAAAACACAAATTGATTGGGCTATTGATGAGATATTGTTGACTATGGCCAATCTATGAAATGCCGGATTCAATGAAGGTAGGTATGGGCTCCCGTGGATGATCCATTGAAAGTGAGCATTTTCGATAATTATATTCATGCTCCATTTGTTGTACCATCGTGAACTGAGCCTTTGCAAAGTTCGTGGGAGTGCTTAGAAGACCATACAAGTTGGTTGGGAGCTGATGAGATAGATGATTCACTATAGATGGTCTAGTGAAACTTATAATTCAATACAAGTACAGTGTGCTCTATGGACAATTTACTACTGCGCGTAGGTAATACCGCAAGATAAGTCTTGCTAAAATCAATCTGTATAGACTGATAAAATACACAATAGATGGGGCTATTGACGAGATATCATCAACTATGGACAATCTATTGACATGCCTGATTCAACGCAGGTAATGTGGGCCCCCATGGGATCTATTAAGATACAAATCCCACTAGGACTTATAAATGATTGATCATGTGTATTATCAGTGCTAGATGTAATTATTGCACAAATTTGGAAGTGAGTATTTTCAGTAAGTCCCCGCAGGTACTTTGTGGGGGACATTCTGATATTTACGTGGAAGGTTCTACAAACCTGAGATACTCTGTGCACCAAGTTGCTCTTGGGCAGTGAAATCATGGAAGGTTCTACAAGCGCTTATGCATCTCTTGTTCAAACATACAAATCTCACCAACATATCACAAGATAGCTTTATTGTAATTTATGTTATCATACTATTCTAGTTTATCTTGAAGAGTATCTTGGCAATTATCATTTTATTTGTTGATCATCTAGTTGGCAGCTAGAAGGAAGTGATAGGCATTCCAAATTAAGTGAATACGACTTCAAGAGGAACTTGTACCAATGAAAGGGGTTGAACTTGCAATAAGCATTAGAAAGCCTATTTCCAGATACGTGTTAAGAGAACGTACCTCAAATCAGCTTCCGTACCTTTGTCCAAAACAACTGTTGGGCAGCATATAAGATGATCCAAAATACTATTTGTAACCAGTTGGCTTCGGGTTAACAGCTTTGTCTAGCATCCAACCTCACACTAAAGAAGTGAAGCGCATTATAGTTAGGGAAATCAGCAAAGGTTAAGACATAGATGTTACTTTCCAAAAGCCGACCACTCTACAGATCTGTACCAACAAAGCCAACAGATATTGCAAATTAGATCCTAATAACTATGTATTTTATAAGTTGCAGAGACCCATATATTTCCATCTTCTATAGGGATACAAAAGACCATATACCAAAGCTACAACAAGGCCAAGTCGATACAAGGTACCTATTCAAAAGGAAACAGGAAGCTCATTGTTCACCTACACTGATGTATGTGCAACTTCATTTACAAGTTCACCTTCATTACTCTCAATGATCTCTTTTTCGCTTGTGATGATAACCATCTCTGCAAACTTCAGAAGAGCCACTACTCATCCATTTCTTGTTGTCACGTACCTCATCGGTGGTGTGTCTTGCATGATGCCTGGAGTGCTTTGTGCCATGCCCAAAACCCCTCCTCTCTTTGGATCGTGCTGTCTCATGCAGAGGTGAACTAGGTTCTAGAGCAGAACTTAGGTGATCTTTCAGTTGACAGCCTCTTTCATGACAATTAACTCCACGTTTACGATCAGAAACTTGATAGTGATCCAAAGTAGAATCACATTCACGGCGCTTTCTTGAGTCCCGACTACGGTGTTGATGACTTTCTCTCCTACGCTTATCAGAACTAAGAGGAAAACCATCATTAGACCTGTCAGAGTGACGAGTCACCTTGTCTCTACTAGCAGATGAGGAATGACGACTTTTCTCCCTTCTTTTCTCAACATGGAGGGGTTTTCCGTGCATTTTGCGAGCAAAGCTATCATCAGAACAACTTTTACATGGTTCCCTCTCCTTGTGGAAATTTCCTGTTGCTTCTCCATCATTTTTCGGGCAATGCTCCTTAAAGTTACGCTCAACTTGAAAATATTGCCTTCTGCACAAGGTTAATTTTAATTAAACTTATAGTTTAATCGGACAACCGCTACATGAAAAAGAAAGTAAACTATAAGAAAATTATACAAGGATGAGAAGGGGAGGCAGGACAAAGGCAAAAGAAAGATGACAAGTACTGAAATGTAACTCACTGGTGTTGTGTTTTAATTCTCAACTTATTCCAGAGGAGGAGAAAGGAAATAATAAAGTTCTTTAGAGGAAGCGTGAATAATATCTAGCATACATTCTGTTATGCCAAAAATATAGAGTGGCACAGGGAAAGCACTAGAGTACTTGGACAGATATTAAAGTCGGCAAAGGAGAACCCTGTAAAACCATACTTAGAAGGAAAAGAAATGCACCCTTTTTACTTCAGCTGGAAAGCATCAAGAGTAAAAGCGAATTGTGGTTTAGACACGAGGACAGATGTCAATGAATTCAATATTCTATAATTTATCAAGAAAATATTCTTTAACACTCAAATGTGGTGTATAGTTTTGTCCAGGTTCAAAAACCAAATTCAAAAGAGTAGCCATTTTTTAATATCATATATTTAGAGCCTTTGTCAAACCTGCTTTAACATAAAATCTGGCGCCTGACAAGAAGACATATAAATAATTGGAGCCGTAATCAGCAAAAACAAGGCAGATACTTAAGAGCAACTAAAGGAGAGAGATATTGACTTTGATAGTTAATTTCATACTAATCTTGAATTCAGCAATTCCATAAAACAATTTACACGTAAAAGTACTAAGAGACTAGATGTTGACGAAACATATTTGTTCAGATGATCCATTGTTGCTTGCACTATGTTCAGATGATCCCATCGTTTCTTGCACTCAGTGTTCGAGTGCTCATACAAAAAGAAAATTATGCATGCTAGGACAGATCAGCAACTAGCTATGAATGTGATGATTCAAAATTTGAGAGGATAGAAAAGGCGAGGCTGGAGGGACTAATTTAACCATTTAAAGATGTCTAACCGTACCACATCCACTCCAAATAAAGCATTACGTCAAGCTAACATCCAAAAGCAATCTATGCAAGATAAGATTTGGAATACCATTTCCTGTTTTAGATATTGCAAGGGCAAATAAACCCGTGTCAATTACATTCTACTATTGATTTATGTAGCTAAAATTACCTTCCCATTTTTTCATTCTGAATTCTCCTTTTATCTTCAGTAAGCTGAAGGCTTGTTAACTCATAGTGGTTGAATGGGAGATCATCTCTGTTTCCAGCTGGAAGTGCCATACCACCCATTCTCATGATTTCTCTGCAAGAAGTTCCAAGATTGCAAATTCATTTGCATCAACTTGAATTTTAAATGATAAAGGATGCCCAACCATAGATAAATGGCGTCGAGCAATCTTTGAGTTACAAAGGCTAATCAAATGAAGAACTAACTTACCCACGTAAAGGCATGCCGGCATCCATTGATTGCATAGAAGGAGGAAGCATAGGTGTTTGCGGAATCATACTAACATTAAATGGAGCATTTCCATACATATTTGCAAATGGCCTTGGCGTGGAATATGTATTGTTAATCCAGAAAGGTGATTGATAGGCTGAAAATCCTCCCATAGGCATGAGGTTTCCTGATTCAAGCACAGCCAAAGCAAAAAAATTACACATATCACTCTATCTGCACAGTGAATTAACCCAACTAAAGGTCTACCTGTCTGAAGAATTGGATTTGGATTGGAAGCAAAAGTACACTCTCTGATGAGATGGTCAGGAGAACCACACAAGTAACAATTACGGTCCTAAGAACCAAAAACTGCCATCAGTTTATGCCTATAGGCCCAACACTACAAAGCAACATGACTAAAAAAACACACATCATTTTTCTTTCCCACTCAGTCCACAATGATCGTGTATCTTACTCTAGCTATCACTAATCACATAGACCAAATTTGTTGTACAACTCCAACATATCCATTATTTTTTAAACAATGTATTTTTCTAATAATAATGAGTTCAGGTGCCAAAGGCTCCACAAATCACTAATAAGAAGGTAATACTTCTTTTTCTTAATTAAGTGAAAAAACATAAGTTTCAGTTATCTAGCCAAAGAGAGGTTCTTTCAAGAACATCAAACTAAAGAGAGAATTATAGATGTGATTATGTGAGTCTGAACTGTGCAAAGATGTGTGATGTTTACTCTAAACCAAACAAAAGATATTACACACTTTGGATAAAGTTCATAAAGAATGCAGACATACAAAGGTATCATTCATCTCAAAGTTCCAAGATATGGACATGATGATGGACGCGTCTTAGTACTATTGCAAATGTTTCTGATGATGCATCACATTATTTACACTTCAAGGCATATCTATTTCCTGCTCTTTAGAGTTTTAATATGTTTGAATGCACGTACATGCACAGTAAATAATTGTTCAAGTTTGTTAACTGTCAAACCCTAGCAATAAATGTGCATCCAACTATTTTCAAAATCGCCAATGGTACATCATTAATTGGAGTCAAACAATGCAATAAATGACTACAGTTTTAGGATCATATTCACACTCATTTAGGAATTTTCAATAGTGTATTCCTTACCTAAAAATAGGTGTTCTTCGCAAATAAAAGAAAGATCAGATTGTCTAGAGAGAACATTTCCTTCTCACATTTTCTTAATCCTCATTTTATATAATAAACATTGGTTAAATCCATGTAGAGATATTTAGCTTGTATATACCCCTGACAGAAAGGTAATTTAACCTGGATTCCAAGTTGCAGGTCAGGGGTTACCCTAAAAACCATAATGGTACTAAGCATGCTGACAAAAGTTGTGTGGTACCTTTTTAACTCTACCAGCAGGCAGAAAATTCATGTTCCCACCTGCATTAAGACGATGTTTTCTGATCAGTAATAAAAGATAAGTTATCAATGAGCAAAAAACAGAATTAAGATAGCAAAAGTTCCAGAAATAAATTCATAATGCTAGTGGTACATGTAAAGAGCCAGTGAAAGCAGTAAATCCTACCTCTTGTGCCAGACCACAGGGCTGAATTCTTCTTGATGGAAGAATCAACCATAATCAAAAAGAGCCAGTGAGTAACTAGCTCAAAACCACTGTATAAACAAAGAATAATCTAGTGGACAAAGCAAACATCAGGAGTGCAAAAATACAAATCTCAACCCCTTTTATCGCAAGCAGTGATACAGCTTGTTTAAGTCAAGAGAAAATCAGTTTGAACAGTATTTAGTTCCTCGTTTTACATTTTTTTTGTCACAAATAGTAGGTAAGGATGAAAACTTAAAACATCCGATGCTCTAGAACATGGCAAAAAGTTACTGAACATAACGATATAAAATAATAGATAATGGGTCCAATCAAATTCAAATTCAAATCTATGTAAGATACTGATTGCAAGAGAAAATCAAATATCTTGAGTAATAATTACAAACCAAAATTAACTTTGAATTTCTTTTAATAGGAAGGTGGGGAAATGGATAGCACTTGCAAACACTGGTATTGAGATGTTCACCGGTAAAGAGGAAACCATATTAACATTTCAGTTGCCTCTTCACCTCAAACTGAAGGACAAGATGAGCAAAATGAATGATGAATATAAGATTTGGCTTCATCCATTTACTGATTTTTACTTTTACATCAATTTGAATGTTTCACAAAGCCAAAAGCAGCGAATTGACTGAACTGTATGTTATGAGCCAAGGTTTCGTAACTTCATTTAGAGCTCAAGTCTGACTTTCGATTTCGAAGATAGAGGAAGCAAAAACTACTGACAAATGCATCTCATCAGTAATTTCCTTCCTAGGGGGATTCTAGCGAAATGACAATTCCTCCATTTCCACATTTATCCAGGAAGAACATAATGAGGTTCAGCCAACAGACAGACCAGAGTACATGCGAGTACTTTCCACTGATGCATATGCAGAAGAAATAGCTAAGAGAAATGGTCAGTTATGAGCTAATACCTTCATCTTGAACATGGGAATGAAGCAAATTAAGAGGCTTTCTTTCACCCCAACACCCTTCTGTGTCATCAGGTACATTTGGAAAATTCCAATGATTAGCATATCGACCTCTTCCTCCATCTATTTGTTGCATTGTCCTAGACAATGATTTTTTCTTTACAAGTGAGTCATAAAAAGGTTCTTCCATAACTTGATTAGATCCTTTTCCAGTAGCTGAGGGTGAATGAGGCATCTCCAGTTCCCGTTGCACAACAGTTACAGCACAAGGAATATCCTCCACCTGAATGCCAGATTCACCATCTGCATTGAGAAACAGGTCAGTCACACCCCGTTCACTACCAGTCTCTATTCAAGATTCACAATTCTCATGCAGCAATTATTTTCACCTGGAACATATCGGCATAAAGCATTTTCTGACTCTGTGGCAACCATCTGGGATACAAGAAAATGCTCAATTGCTTGCCTTAGAGATAAATTCGGTAAAAGATCATCCACCCTATATCTGCTAGAACTGCATTTTGGGCACATCGCCTTTTCTAGAAGAGCCAGACAAATGCCTGCAGATACACTCACCCAGAAGAAGTAGAAGTATAATCTCAATGCTCAAATCAACATTATCCAAGAACACAAGATGCTCAAAAAGAGATTCTGCAAGTAATAACAAATACAAAGAGTGAAGATAATACAACATGAAACATGCATTTCAAAGAAATAAATGCATTATGGAAGCAGGCACAGATGAACAGACAAAATTGCTCTTAATGCATATACTACTCACATTTCTCACAAAAACTGTGCTGGCAGCAGGGTATCATCACAGCATTCTTAAAGAAGGTATTGCAGAGAGAGCACTTCAGTTCAACAGGCAAAACATTATGGGAAACTGCTGGAAAATTGGAGTGTATCACCCTTCATCCATAAGACAACAAACATCAGCATGCTTAAGGGCTAAATGGAATGACTAAAATAGAAGGTAGAGAATGCAATACTTGTTCAATGTCGGTGCATCAGGACTTTTTGGTTCAAGTAACTTTGTTGGGATATTGCTACGATTAGAACCTGAGACAAACGTTCAACCAACTTTTTTCCAAATGAGAAGAAAACAGACGAATAAAAAAGACACCTTCCAAAGAGATACAGGACAATAAGACCAACCTCTTCGGATAGCCTGATTTAAGCCTCTCGAATCAAGCTTTTGATACTGAAACCTGGAAGTGACAAGGAGAATCACATTGGTAACAACAACCATGTATTCATGCAAACGTTATTTAGCATGGTCCCAGTGACAAGTTTGAAGAGAGATTAAAAATGAAGACAGAAGCAAGTGGGATGATAATAAGAGAACAGTCAAACTTTTCAAAATAATACTATACATCAGAAAACAGAGGGAATGACAAAGGCTGTGTATTTGCAGTGTTTGGCATGAATGACAGATGCATTTTTTAATTGATACAACCTTAGGAACCAAGACTCAGAATCAGGAGAAACAAAGAGTAGGTGAACTTATTACATCTGCTTAAGCGGTCATTTGGTAGGGTGTATAAGAATAATGCTAAATAGAGTGTATTAGTAATGCTTGCATTAATTCTTATGCATTGTTTGATTTGTTGTATTAAAAATAGCATGCATTGCATAATTTTTTTTAAAATTTATTTGCAAATATACCCTCCACAAATATGATGAGAAAAATGTACAAAAAGTTTGAAGGGCAATTGGGTCTTTAATAATCATGCTAATGCATGCATTAAATCCCCTTGCATTACTAATACTATGGATTTCCATGTATTACTAATATAATTCTCAATATACAGTAAAGTGTCAGCTATTAGACTTAGGTTGAAAAAGTGTACCAACCAAGGTAATACTGATACACAAAATCAATGCATGCATTATTTCTTTTAATACTTTTTACCAAACGACCCCTAAGTGACAAAATTACCAAGTACTTTGCCAGTAGGAATTAGCAAATACCCAGTGAATTAGTGCACAACATGTATACCCAAAAAATTAAGGTGGGGATTGGGGAAGTGAGACTACACCTCCCTAAGCTAGATATTAGAAGCCATCAAACGTAAATTATAGCCCCACCACACCCAAAACTATAAGCATCAAGAATATAAAGATCTCTATACCTAGTCTATATTTATTTGTTTGAAATTATGATTGCCTATTGCACAAAGGGTGCGATAAAATCTAATTTACTTACCAAAGAAGAAGATTAAGAATCTTGAATGAGCCATTACCTAATATGTAAAACACTTCCTTTCATGGAATATGATTTGCAACTTGTTGCATCTAAAATAAAACTTTAAGTGATATGGTTCTGTAGGTTTTACGCCAATATACTCTTCAACATTTTACTAGAAATGTTAGTTTTACAACATGAAGTTTGAATGTGAACTTTTATGGGTTCAAACAATAAGGGAAATTCAAATGTATTTAACAGTACACCAAGAAAAAATTCATAAAAATTATACCTTTTTCACCTGAAACTTGAGTCACACAAAAATTGCTAATCAGACAATATATAGAAAGAGAATCATTAAGTATAGTGCCTGAAGCACTATTTTACCATTTTCAAAAATGTGAAACACAATCCGCGTTTACTAAAGAAATGTGAACATGGTATATATTATACATACTATGCAGGCTTTTGAGTTTTTTTCATGTTAAGAATATTTTCCAGAAATTGTACTAGGAGTAATACACTTTGGATTAATTTTAGGGCCATAAGTAAACAAAGTGCAGCAAGAGTTCTTTTTTTAAAGTCAATTTTTTCATCAAAAACACCAAGTGGTATCAAAAGTTTGCACATGTTGTTCATAAGACTTGACTTGAGTCATACATAGGACTAAGAAAAAGATACAATATTCTATTTGGTCACACAGCTTGATTAACCCAGAACACCGATCATATCTTTCAGTAATTATCAAGATCCTGAAGTATTGGTAAAATGATCATTCTGCTGCTGGAACCACAAAAAGCATAAACTTAGCAGTGTATATACTTGCAGGAAATTCATAAGAGTGTATAATGTAACACATTGATTAAAAAAGCTCGCATTCTTCTTCCTTTTCAGTTCAACATTATTTAATTATAAAGCATAAGTAATCCACTGACTAGCAGTTACTTATGCAGCGTGGCTGAAATAGTCCACAGAAGCATATGTGTGAAATAGGAGTTTTCCAAGCTGCTTCTATTTAATTTTTTAATACATTTCCTGGTGATGGATTATGGGGGTGGCTACTATGTTACTCAACGAACCAGAGGTATACTCTTTCTGCTGAAGAGAAACTTACTCCAAATTAATAGAGAAAGTCAGAAATAATATACCTCGGACCTGAGAGGTTCTCTTTCTCAAAGTTCCAGCAGTTCTTATGACCAAATCCTACATCAATGTTGGGAAATATTCCCTCAGCCACCGGACAAATGTCAGCACCAAAGTCATGAAACTCGTTGACTTGCCCATCCTGTAATATATGCAGTATACTAGACAACTCATGCACAATAAATTTTGGGTTACCAAGTGACTATCTACAAGGGAAAAAGTAACAGGTAGCATGAGTGCGGCAAGTAAAAATGGTAACCACACTTACCACATGATTAATACGATCAACATCTTTCAACCCTAAATCCTTCATGGTACCAATTGGTGGCCTGTTACTGGGTCAAATCATATGAGAGACTTCAGAAACCGGAAACAAACTTAAATGACACATCATTATAAAAGCCCTCAGTATCTAGACAAATACATCGTTCCAGGAAGCATAAGAATCACGACCAACAACATAAACATTTTGGACAAGACAGAACCTATTCAGTGAATATGGTCAAAGAAAAACCTTATCACACAAAATGATAAAGATGGAATATCTTGTCAGATAGGTAGTGAACACCAGGAAAAAGTGCAGTTTATACTAATTTTTGTGACAGACGGAAATTAGAATTTCCATATCAGGTAGAATAATTAAAAGCATCACCAACTTAGCTTCAATCTAATAACTATTAAGTATAAGTTCAACCACACTTCTGCAAGTGGGGACTCATCCACCAATTATGTAAGATTAAAAAATTGGAAAAGTTACATAAGGTGAAACATTATTGTCTTGTTTCGCACCACATCATCCATCTCTTCTATTAAGTATTAGCTAATCAAGTTTGTTTAAAAACAAATGTCCTTTCCCTATTAAGTATTAATTAATCATGTTCGCGTACAAATGCATTTCCTTTTTCGCTAACATTCATAGTGCTCCAACTCAAATAATGACCAATAAATGCTAAGTTAACAATACGAAGCCCATCCAATATTGAACATCAAGTTTCCTTTCTACAGTTCACAAACCAATCTTACCTAATACAATACATACCCATTAGTCATTGCATGGAAAATCTCATAATCACACTTTTACAGCAAAAGATGAAAGAATCTAAGTTATGAAAGGAATTCAATCGAACTAATACCTAATAAGACATATTGTAGTAGAAGTCCTCAACAGAATTTTTGCACTTGCAAGTAATAAGAACTCACTTAACAGTTGAAGGCACCGTTCCAGCAGGAACTCTCTTGAGAATTACACTTGACCCACTCTGAATCTGAAAATTTTCGTCATCATACTCTGCAACGACAAACACAAGAAATGTAGCTCAAAATTAAGATAAGTTTCTCCTTTTTCCTCTTTTAAATTGTGCAGTTTTTGTTTTCCTTTTCTTTCTTAAATTTTTTTCTCCTTTTAAAATATGCAGTTTTTTCTCCTTTTTTCAGCCCTTAAATCACTTTTCTTTCCTTTCGTCATCATACTCTGCAACGACAAACACAAGAAATGTAGCTCAAAACTAAGATAAGTTTCTCCTTTTTCCCCTTTTAAATTGTGCAGTTTTTGTTTTCCTTTTCTTTCTTAAATTTTTTTCTCCTTTTAAAATATGCAGTTTGTTCTCCCTTTTTCGGCCCTTAAATCACTTTTCTTTCCTTTCGTCATCATACTCTGCAACGACAAACACAAGAAATGTAGCTCAAAATTAAGATAAGTTCCATACTTTGTGCAAACCCGAGTGGATTATATGACAGAAAAACACATATATAGGAATGCAGAGATATATGTCACTCCTAATCAGCAAAGGAAAATTATAAAGCCATTAAATTTCAGGAAACTTCTCTCTCAGTCAATCTATGTCTATCTCTCTATATATAGATACATATCAACCTATCTCACTCTATATATATATCACAAACAAATTAAAAATACATTTCAACATTAAAATTAAAAAGGTATGAGTATATACACACTACCTATACATAGATATACGTAGTTCTGAATTAACAAGAACTTGAGAAACATACATGTATATCCACACAGACACTTATATGACTAAAACAAAAAAGAAAACAGAAGGAATAAAATCAAAAGGACTGAAGAACCTTGTCCGGAGAGGGCATCGAAGAAAATGACATCAAAGTCCTGACCAATGTTGAGTTTCTTCTGGCGGGCGATCATCAACCTCAGTTCCCGCAAAGAGACAGAGGCCCGGCCATCCATATCAACAGAATCAAAGTTTGCACAGCTTCTGAATTTGAAGCGAATTGACATTCTATCTACCTACAAGACCCAATTCATCGAGCGATAGATTCGAGGGTTCTTCAGCGAAGGGGGCTAAAATAAGTAACGGAAGTTGAAAATTGAAGACACACGATACACAGCACAGCCCATTTTATATCAGACTGGAAAAGGGAGGAAACGGGGCATGTTGATTCGTGTATTCACTAGTAAATGGAACAACATGAGCACGCATCCGCAGTGTACCAACGGGTACCATTTGGGTTATAACCCAAAATAGTATGTGTGCCTGGGCGTATTGCGTGGTTAATATAAAGAAAATTATTTATGATAATTTATTGTATTATTTATTTAATTTTAATTATTTTAATAAAATTATAATAATAATAATATTGTTTTCCTAAAATGTACTTTAGAACTAAATAAATATGAAATCAAAGACAAAAAGAAAATTTTATATTGACACTTACACCAATTTAATAAATATATGTAATATGATTTCGTGTTCCATCAATCTCGAATGGAGTCAAAGATTCATTATTTTTTGGCTTTGGGGTATGATGGAATAAAGCAAAATGGCTCTTTAAACTGTTTGCGCTTCTTTCAATTGTGAAGTAGCAGTTAGTCAATGCAACTTTCGACGCTCATCATGGGTCATCTGGAAACCGTCGCGCTATGTTTTTAAACGCAATGGGCGGGAGCCTTTGAGGCATTGGGGTAATGTTGTTGTTGTTGTATGTAATATGATTTCGCATAATAATTTTGTCATCACATAATTTTTATCTTAATTTACAATAGAATTATGATAATTTTTGCATGATTTAATATCAATTATTGAGTATGGATATTACATGCTACTTAAATGTGAAGGTTAAAGAAAATATAAATATTTATTGCAATAGTTATTTAAAGAAATCTTAATACAGATTTTTTCACACATTTAGGATGATTCCTTATTTTGTTATTTATTAATTTAAACATAACTAATATATGTATCATCTCACTGGGTGGATATTTTTTAATGTCATAATTTGTAAATTAAAAAAAATTCAATTCAAACATTATAATGAATAATGTAATACTTTCTATTATGATGTAGTTTGAAATATTATCATTGTTCATGAAAAGTTGATACATTATATGCATAAATATTTAGCGAAAAATAAAGCAACTAACAATTTAAATTTTTATGCTTAGCCTCTATCCCTCTTTCGCTATTACAACTAAAGTAATAATTAACTAATATATTTATCTTGATCACACTAATAATCTATTAAACTTTGACAACATCTCATTTTTGCAATATAAATTAAGGCTTCCTAAGGAATCAGACAATACTATTTATTACTCTTCCATTTATTTTATGTAACACCCTTTGACTTGATACAGTGTTTAAGAAAAAAAGAAAGACTTTTAAAACTTAGACGAACTAAAAATAAAAAGATGCTACATAAAATGGAAAGTATATTTTATAATAAGCAAAATAAAAATTTTACTATTAAACCAACAGAAAAAAATAGGTTAAAATGATTATGCCCAAAAATAATTTAATATACACTGCGCTCATTAACCTCAAAAACCTTGCAAGAACGGGTGAATGCACAAGTCTCTGAAATAGTGTTGTCTGATCTTTTAGTAAATATAACTTTAAAAAATATTCATATTTATTTGTAAAGTGCCAAATGAATTAAGAAAACTTTGTTTCTCACGATATAATATATAATATCCACATTGTAAAATATTTTTTATGGTGCTTTGTAACCAAAAAAAAACTCAATTCTTACTCTTCACTAATCTAAAAAAGATCATTTTTCGAAAGCTGAAAAGTATCTCAATAAATTATAATTATATTAGAAAATTATAAAACTTTCTTCTGAAAAACCTGCAAGCATAAATGTTACGCCGAAATTTGATCGACTTTTAAAGAAAATGAAAAATTCAGTTTAAAACTCAATTATTTTGAGAAAAACTAATTTTTTAAATTTTAAAAGAAAACAGAGTCGCCACCTAATTTTGCGGATAATTAGGAAACCATTAAAATATTTTAAAAGACTAACAGAGAAATCT
>JAABOM020000103.1:12440405-12462235 GCA_011800125.2 Solanum clarkiae
AATAAAGGAATAATAACCATAAGATTTTACAAAAGCTCATGATAAGAAGAAGAAAAGGGACAAGCTAAAGAAAGAAAGGGATTAGCCTGCCACCCTAATTCGCGACCTCCACTCATTACGATTGGTTAACATGATTCGATGATGTGTTCTCATTTAATCAATTGAACTAGACCAAGGGGAGGTTGACTGAGACTATGAGCAATGGTTAGTATAGAACACTACGGAGATGGGCCAAATCCCATAGTGAAATTCGACCTTCACCTTTGACCAAAGGGTTGGAAGAAATTAAATTATCGTCCTGCATGCGATATTCTAGTTGAGAATTGTGATATCCGGGGATGCCGAGTTAGTGAATTATGGGGAACATAATACCCAAATCGCTCTCCATTACTGATTATCTTCCATTTTAGTTAGTTTGGTTTAATTTCTTATCAATCATTGCAAGCCCCTCCCCATTTTTGGGAAATTGAGTTAGTTAATACTTGAAATGTTTACTGGTGAATTGATTTGGAAAGTCTCCATATTCTCTGTGGGATTTGACCCTAATCTTGGTTAGGTTTATTACTTTGACAACGATCGCTTTTTCCTCAAAGGAGAGGTGTAACTTGAGTGTGATCATGCATCTGTTGGAACCATTTCCTATTGGCATTTACTTTCATATCTAGTCGAAACTATTTCCCTTCAGCTTTTCAATTTTTTCTTAGCCAGAACCATTTTCCATCAGCTTTGCTTCATCAACAGAGTAGTCACTTTCACAGGTATAAGAGTATGTAAGATATCCATATGAATCATTGATTCAATAATCACCAATCATTCTCATTGTTTTTTCAACACTTATGTCATCATCAACACATTACATAACAATCACATCAGAAAACAACTCAAGTCTTTCACTGTCTTGTCATTATAACTTAGGACTATTTATCATTTAAGTCTATATTTTACAAGTACTTAGTCTAATAACTGCAATAATGCCTCAAAGTATGCGATTAGCTCAACATTTCACATGAAGTACTTCAATGGACAAACCTATGTAACATGAATCAAATTTTAATAGTTAGAATAACATGAATACTTTTACATTCTATATAATTTGCATTATCACGCTGCGGGAGGGTACCTTTGGCATGGCTGGCACTCGAAAACTATCACTAGCTCCCGAGAGAACCACTTGGCCTCATCATCACATCAAACTCAACAACATAAGAATAACTCAATGAATCACCATCAAATATGAGCATATAGATATACATATAGAAATAACTCTATTGTTTCATAGTATCAATGAAATTGGTTTAGATACAGAGACTTATCCAAAACCTCACTCAAATATCTATGAAGCCTCTGCCTATCAGTCTAGAAATGTGCCATGACAGACCATGGGTACCTTAATCAAAGACAGAAAAGTACTCAAAATAATAAAAAATAAAAAGGCCCCTCCGATATATTAGGAGGGCTCACCAAGCTCGAGGGATGTACTGATCCGAACCTCAACAATGCACGTGCTGAAGCCCTCTATTTGCTATATCTACATCATAAAATGATGTAGGTCCAAAATGAACATCAGTACATGAAATATACTGGTATGTAAAATGGCTCAAGAAAATAAGGCTAAACTTATTCATCTCAACTCAACAACTCATATTCAACTCAATGTATGCACATTTGAAGTAAATCATGCTTTAAAATTATATATATGATAAATAGACTCATTTTGAAATATCATGCTCAATCAAAGTTACTTGGAAGTTTCTCTTAACCGACATACCTCCCACCACCTATAATTAGATGATGGACGATGAATATGGCATCGTTGCCTCGTCCATTCTTAACGTGCCACGGAAAAGAACGCATCAACTCTCCCTCATGGATCTGTAAGGGAGTGTCCACTTGTGGGATAAGAATCGCTTGTGTTATGCTGAAACAACTGTCCTATGCTAGAAACGTAGTTCTGGGGTACTCCTCAATCACCCAACTCGGTGCTCAATACTCTTCATAAGACAAAAATATGCTCAATATCATCAGTCAACTCAATCCTCAATGCTCAATCAATCGACTTAAATCTTAATCTCATTTGGATTATCTCATCTCAAGTACTCATTATCTCATCTCACCAATGCAAATAGTGAACTCAAGTCAAACTCAACAATTCATGCAATGTAATCCATCAAACTCGACTCAACTGAAATAACGATCATTTAGACTCACTTAAATTGACTCATCATGTAGTGCAAGCAAGATGTTCATGTGTGGTAACATGTATGACTTAATGCAACATGCTCCTCATACTCAATTTTCACAACTCAAGATACTCAACTCCAATGCTCTACTTAAATCTTCAAACTCAACCTCAACTCAACATATGCATAGATTCCTCATAAATCATAACAACTTAAAATTAATGTTATCAAGTATAAAACTACAGCTCAATACCATATTAAGAGTATATGATGCAATAAGACTTCATAAAATATCAAATGAAATCATAATAAGTACAAAATCTCAATATTTAGATAATAAAATTCCTCAAATCTTAACTCTTTTACCAAATCTTGACTCAATGAATTGAAGGGGCGTGTGAAGAACAAGTTATCACACTTTAGTAAGCCTTACATACTTGGGAATATAGAATCTTGAAGTTTCTTGGAAGAAATTAGAAGATTTCTTAAGTTTTCCTTCAAACCATAGCCCGTCTTCCTCTCTTGAAATTCTTTTCGATGCCTCAGAGATAATATTTCAACACCAAAGAGTCCATCTGATATGTTTTGGGGTTGATTTAGGTATAAAAACATTAATCCTAGGCTAAGGAATAGTGAAAAAGGTCCAAAATAACCTTCATTAAAAAGCTATCAATAGTGGCCTACGGGCCACCCTACGACTTGTAGTGGGTCCTAGAACTCGTAGAAACCCTCTCATAGACTTTTGGCCTAATGTTTAGAGTCTATGGAACTTGTTACGAGCCCACACTATGACTCCCCCATGCTACAACTCGTAGAAGGTGGTTGTAATGTCTGGGGCTGAAATTTGTAGCTTTCTGACATTTTCTACAAGTTATAGATACGAGTCGTAGTCTAAATTACGATTCTTAACTGGGTCTCGTAGCTGCAACTCTGCACTGACAATCTTCAGAATGGTCATAACTTTTGACTTCGAGCTTCAAATAAGGTGAAACCATTTGCTTTGGAAAACTAACTCAAAGGGCTTTCATTTGATATTTCGTGGGTCATCCTGTTCTTTGTTTTCTAAAAGTTATGATCATTTAAAGTTGACACTTACATAATCCAACACTCAAAACTTAATTTATAGGAAAGTCTTGAACTCGTATAGGTACTAGAGGTCTCTTATGACTCTAATACACCTCAAACATATAGGGATGAGGTTTGAAACATAGGTGTATATGAGTATAGAATTATGGAGTATCATAATATCTCCCCCTTCGGATCATTCGTCCTTAAATGATGAGTAACTAGAGATTTTGGGCAAGGCACAAATTTACCTATGGACTGTAATAGTCAACCAGATCTCACTCACTCGTGCAATCAACAAAGTATGAAATTTAGCAAGTAAACAATTAAACAATCAATGTATCACATCAATCCTTACTTGAACTCTAGAACCCTATCGTATAAAGAACAAAAGGAAGACTCAAGGAATAGGAAGTTCAAGAATTTAGAAGAAGAATACTTACCATCAACTCACTCATCATCGGTAGGCTGGAATAAGTGAGGGTTTCTGGCCTTTATATTCTCCCCCGCTTCCCAAGTAGCTTCTTCTACAAATTGGTTCCTCCATAATACTTTGACGGATACAATCTCTTTGTTTCTTAATTTTTGAACCTTGTGATCAAGGATTTGGACAGGGATCTCCTCATAACTCAGATTGTCTCTTACTCCAATACTCTCGACAGGAACTGCCAACTGTGGATCTCCCAAACATTTCATAAGCATATAAATATGGAAGACCAGATGGATGGCCTCTAACTCTGGGGGTATTCTAACTCATAAGCCACATTGACCACTCTCTTTATGATTTGATAATGGACAATGTACCTCAGACTCAACTTCTCTTTCTTTCCAAACCTCATCACACCCTTCATGGGCGACACTTTCTAATACAACCAATCATTGACCTCAAACTCTAAGTCTCTTTTTCTGACATCTGTGTAGGATTTTTGTCTACTCTGTGCAACCCTCAACCTCTCTCAAATGATTTTCACCTTTTCCATAGCTTGGTGAACCAAGTCCGGCCATTCAATTTTATTTCACCAACTTTAAATCATCCAATTGGTGACCTACACCTCCTCCCTTGGAGTGCCTCATATGGAGCCATCTGAATGCTCGAGTGAAAGCTACTAATGTAGTAAAACTCTATCAAAGGTAAGTTGTGAACCCAATTTTATACTTAAAATCAATGACACAAACTCTCAATATATCTCCTAATGTCTGAATAGTACGTTCTGCCTGGCCATCCGTCTGAGGGTGGAAAGCTGTGCTAAGAAGCACTTTCGTACCCAAACCTTTCTGAAATGACTCAAAATTGGGCAGTGAATTGAGCTCTTTTATCTGAGATAATGGATAATGGACTCCATGCAATCTAATAATCTCCTTTACATACAATCGAGCATAGTCTTCTGTAGTGTCGGTCATCTTGACTGCTAGGAAGTGAGCTGACTTGTCATCTGATCAACTATCACCCATATAGAGTCATGTTGTTTATAAGAGCTCGATAAACTGATAAGAAAGTCCATATTTATCATCTCCCATATCCATTCTGGAATCTCAAAGTTCTGAGCTACTTCACATGGTTTTTGGTGTTCAACTTTAACTTCTTGACAGTTTGGACACTTAGAACAAAGTCGGTAATGTCTCTCTTTATTCTGCTCTACTAGTAGATTTCCCTCAAGTCATGGTACATCTTAGTAGAACTTGGGTAGATGGAACATCTTGAATTGTAGTCCTCTACCATGATCCTCTCTCAAACCCCGTTGACATTTGGAACACATAATTTCCTTGATACCTCAACACCCCATCTCCCCCGTTGGTGAATGCCAACACCTTCTCCTTATGCATATCGTCCTTCATTTGTAATAAGATTGGATCTCGATCTTGTTTCTCTTCCACCTCTACTACTAGGATGATGCGGACCTATTGTGCACATAAACTCCTCCTTCGCCTGACTCATCTAGTTGGACTCCCAATCGTGCTAGTCTATGAACCTCCTTGGCTAATTATCTCTTCTCCTCTTCCACATGGGTAGTACTTCCCATGGATAATTTGCTAAGAGCATCAACAACCACATTTTCTTTACCTGGATGGTAGAGGATGCTTATATCGTAGTCATTAAGTAACTTAAGCCATCTTCTCTCCTCAAATTAAGCTCTTTCTAGGTGAAGACATATTGTAGGATCTTGTGGTCTATGAATACATTGATATGTTCCCTATATAAATAGTAGCACCATAATTTGAGAGCAAACACTACCGCTGCCAACTCCACATCACGAATGGGATAATTCTTCTCATACACCTTAAGTTTTCTTGAAGCATAGGCAACAACTTTCCCCTTCTGCATCAACATACATCCAGTCCTACTATCGAAGCATCATAATAGAACATAAATCCATCTGTCCCATTAAGCAAGGTCAACAAGGGTGCAGTGGTAAACCTCGTCTTTAGCTCTTGGAAACTCTTCTCACACTCATCAGACCATTGAAACTTAACCTTCTTTCGAGTCAGTTTTGTCAACGGTGCAGATATGGAAGAAAATCCCTTAACAAATCTCCGATAGTACCCAGCTAAACCCAAGAAACTTCTTATCTCGGTTGGTGAGATTGGCCTTGGCCAATTCTTGATTGCCTCGATCTTTTGAGTATCCACTCAGATTCTTTCTCCAGAAATCACATGGCCTAAGAAGGCCATAGATTTGAGCCAAAATTCACACTTAGAAAACTTCACATATAACTCATTGTCTCGGAGTGTCTGCAAAGCGATCCTAAGGTAGTTGGCATGCTCTTCCTCATATCTGGAGTACACCAAAATGTCATCAATAAACACAATCATGAACATGTCAAGACACTGCCAGAACACTCTCTTCATCAAATCCATAAAAGCTGCAGGTGCATTCGTCAACCCAAAGACATCACTAAGAACTCAAAGTGACCATACTATGTTCAGAAAGTCGACTTTAGGTTGTCACACTCTCTCACTTTCAACTGATGATATCCTGATCGGAGGTCTATCTTAGAGAAAATAGTGGCACCCTAAAGTTGGTCGAACAAGTCAATCAATCCTCGAAAGGGGATACTTATCCTTAATAGTCACCTTATTTAATTGACGGTGATCAATGCACATTCTCAAAGAACCATCCTTCTTTTGCATGAACAGGATCGGAGCACCCCAAGGAGAGACATTCAGTCTTATGAAACCTTTCTCTAAGAAATCCCTCAGCTGCTCTTTCAACTCTTTCAACTCCGTAGGGGACATTCTATATGGTGGAATAAAGATAGGCTGGGTGTCAGGAAGAACATCAATCACGATGTTGATTTCCCTATCAGGAGGGACTCCAGGCAGATCGTCAAGGAACACCTAAGGAAACTCCTTCACAAACGAAACAGACTCAAAGGAAGGAGGCTCAACATTATCGGAATTGACTCGCATGAGGTGATAGATACATCCTTTAGAGATCAATTTTCGGGCCGTTAGGTAAGAAATAAACTTATTATTTAGCGCAATAGAATCTTCCCTCCACTCAATAATAGGCTCATTCGAAAACTGGAATTTGACAGTTTGAGTTCGGCAATCAATAGAGGCATAGCAGGCATGATGCCAATCCATACTAAGAATCACATCAAAGTCAATCATCTCCAACTCAATCAAATCAACAAGGGTATAATAGATAGGAACCACAGAATCTCTATAGATCCTCTCAGCTTGAATGAAATTACCAACAGGAGTAGAAACAGAAATTGGCTCAAGCAAACACTGAGGAAGAATCTCAAATCTACTTGCCACATATGGCGTCACAAAAGAGGAAGTTGCACCTGAATTAAGTAAAGCATAACATGGAAAGGTAAAGACTCAAAGCATACCCATCATAACATCCGGTGCGATCCCCTGATCCTATCGGTTCCCCATAGCATAAAATTAGTTTGCTCCTCCGCCTGCTCCAGGCATAGCACTTCTCTTAGCACTTCTCTGGTTATCTTTCATTGGTGGTGCTATGGTAGAAGTCTTCGCCTTATTACCCCTTATTTGATAGTCCCTCTGAAAGTAACCAAGTTGACCACACTTATAACAAACATTCCCTTCACTCTTACACTTTCCCAGATGCATCCTATCATATTTCCCACAAGGTGGATTCCCTTTGGATCCAAGGGTAGCACTTGCTTGAGACTGTATGCCCTATGCCTTAAATCTTGGTTGACCTTGGGACCTCTGATGGCTAGGAGTTAGTGCACTACTTGAATATGGTGCATAGCTAGAAGACTTATTCTGGAAATAGGACTTATCCCCCTTATTCTGCTTGCTCTGACTGAACTCAGGCCCTGCTGATATAACCTTCTTACTCAGATGCTCCTCTTTATCCTTTTGCTTATCCTCCTCAGTCTGTTGGGCATAGATCATCATCCTGGAAATGTCCATACCCAGGATCAACAATGCTATCTTATACTCTCTCTTCAGGGGTCTGCCTAAACTAGATACAAATTTCCTCATCTTCGCCCTCATATTTGGAATCACTTCCGATGTATACCTTGACAGTTGGATGAATTTTAGGCTATACTATTTGACTATCATCACCTCTTGTTTCAGATTCACAAACTCTTTAACCTTCGCCTCCCTCAACACTTAGGGAAAGAAGTGATTGAGAAAGGCACTCTCGAACTCATCTTAAGTAGTAAGCTTAGCATCTTCACCTTGACTTTTGTCCCACTAGTTGTACCAAACATTGGCCACGTCTTTGATTTGGTAGGCAATAAGCTCAACTCCTTTAGTCTCAAGGGCATGCATAGTTTTTTGAACCTTCCACATCTCATCAATGAAATTCTATGGATCCTCCTCAACCTTAGATCTAGTATAGACTGGTGAGTTTATCCTCAGGAAGTCTCTCAATCTAGAAGCAGCTGTGGGCTCCTGAGAACTACAGCTAGGGTCTGGTGAACCCTGATTCCCACTTTAAGTATTTACAAATGGGTAAGCATAGCTATGGCTCCTGGAAATTTGGCCTCTGAGGTAGGAACGGGTGAAGCAATAGGTGTCACAGGAAGACCAGTGGTCCTGGGTGGTTCGCCTTGGCCCCTCGTTTCCATTTGAGGAGGCACCTATGAAGTAGGGTTCTCAACAGGTGAGGCATTTCTCTGGGTTACTGCATGTTTTGGAGGCATGATCTGCAATTGCGTAACTCACGAGTCAGAAAAGAAATTTATAGAGTTTTCAACTCTATGGCACGAATTCAGATCACATGAAAGGATAACAGTTCCTAATGTCGTATGGCTTCTTGCTTATGAAGTGTGGTACACAATACACACATAAATAAGACTCTACTAGACACAGCTTCATAGACTCTGTATGACTCTTGAACTCTGTACTCTAATACCAAGTTTGTTATGCCGCAGGAGGGTACCCTAGGTGTGTCCGGCACTCGGAGACTATAACTAGCCCCCAAGAGAACCACTTGGCCTTATCATCACATCAAACTGAACAACGGAAGAATAACTCAATGAATAAGCATAAATTATGAGTATATAGATATACATATAGAAATAACTCTACTATATCATAGTATCAGTGAAAGTAGTTTAGATCCAGAGACTTATCCAAAACCTCCATTCAAATGTCTATGAAGCATCTACCTATCAGTCTAAAAATGTTCCATGACAGGCCATGGGCACCTTAATCAAAGAAAGAAATGTACTCAAAATAATGAAAAATAAAAGGGCTCCTCCGAGATACTAGGAGGGCTCACCAAGCTCGAGGGATGTACTGATATAGACCTCAATGATGCACATATGAAAGCCCTCTATCTGCTATATCTACTTCATAAAATAATGCAGGCCCAAATTGGACGTCAGTATATGGAATATACTGATATATAAAATGGCTTAAGAAAATAAGGCTTAGCTTATTCATCTCAACTCAACAACTCATGCTCAACTCAGTGTATGCACTTTGAAGTAAATCATGCTTTAAAAATATGTATATGATAAATAGACTCATTTTGAAATATGATGCACAATCAAGGTCACTTGGAAGTATCTATTATTCGATATACCTCCCACCACGTATAATTAGATGATGGACAATGAATGTGGTATCGTTGCCTCGCTCGTCTTTAACGTGCCATGGAAAAGGACGCATCAACTCTCCCTCATGGATGCATAAAGGGGTGTCCACTTGCGGGACAAGAGTAGCCAATATTATGCTGAATCAACTGCCCTACGCTGGCAATATAGTTCTGAGGTGCTCCTCAATCACCCAACTCGGTGCTCAATACTCCTGCCAAGATAAAAATATGCTCAACATTATCAATCAACTCAATCCTCAATGCTTAATCAATCAACTCAAATCTTAACCTCATTTGGGTTATCTCATCTCAAGTAGTCATTATCTCATCTCACCAATACAAATAGTCAACTCAAGTCAAACCCAACAATTCATGCAACGTAATCCATCAAACTCAACTTAAGTCAAATAATGGTCATTTATGCTCATTTAAATTGACTTATCATGTAGTATAAGCAAGATGTTCATGTGTGGTAGCATATATGACTCAATGGAACATGCTCTTGATACTCAATTGGCTCAACTCAAGATACTCAACTCCAAATGCTCTACTTAAATCTTCAAACTCAACCTCAACCCAACATATGCATAGATTCCTCATAAATCATAAAATTTTAAAATTAATACTATCAAGTATAAAACTATAGCTCAATACAATATTGAGAGTATATGATGCAATAAGACTTCATAAAATATCAAATGAACTCATAATAAGTACAAAATCTCAATATTTAGATAATAAAATTCCTCAAATCTTAACTCTTGTACAAAATCTTAACTCAATGAATTGAAAGGGCATGTGAAGAACAAGTTATCACACTTTGATAAGTCTTACATACCTGGGAGTGTAGAATCTTGAAATATCTTGGAAGCAATTAGAAGATATCTCAAGTTCTCCTTCAAACCTTAGCCCCTCTTCCTTTCTTGTTCTCTTCAATGCCTTAAAAAGAATATTTCAACACCAAGGAGGCCATCTGATATATTTTGGAGTTGATTTAGGTATAAAAATGTCGACCTTAGGCTTAGGAATAGTGGGAAAGGTCCAAAATAACCTTCCTTAAAAAGTTGTCAAAAGTGGTCTACAGGCCACCCTACGACTCATAGTGGGTCCTATGACTCGTAGGAACCCTCTCATAAAGTTTTGGCCCAACTTTTGGAGTCTCTGAAACTTTCTACAAGCCCACACTATAACTCATAGCCCATGTTACGACTCATAGAAGGTGGTCATAATGTCTGGCGCTGAAATCTGTAGCTTTTTGACATTTTCTACAAGTTGCAGATACGAGTCGTAGTCCAAATTATAACTCTTAACTGGGTCTCGTAGGTGTAACTTAGCACTGACAATCTTCAGTAAAATGGTCATAACTTTTAACTCCGAGCTAGAAATAAGGTGAAACCAGTTGTTTTGGAAGCTAACTCAAAGGGCTTTCATTTGATATGTCATGGGTCATCCAATTTTTTGTGTGCTTAAAGTTGTGATCATTTAAAATTGACCCTTACATAATCCAACACTCAAAATTCAATTTATAGGAAAGTCTTGAACTCATCTAACTACTAGAGGTCTCTTATGAATCTAATACAACTCCAACATATAAGGACGAGGCTTAGAAACATAGATACATATGAGGATAGAATTATGTAGTGTCATATGCATTACAAGCACAATTCACAATATCAATTCACAAGTCTTAATCTCAAATGGGTATAAATTCATGAATTAATTCACATCTGTCATCAGCTCCACACTCCTATTATCCAATCATATCTGCTAGATCAATTCACTAATCCCCAATGTTCACATAGAAAGAAAATACCAAGATCAATTAACCTTCACAAGGGTTAAAATCTTCTTGCCTCAAATTAACCAATCAATCACTCCAATGACAATGCCTTCCCTTTTTAAATCAAATTCAAAACACCACAATTAGAATTCGAAACTAACATCACCGAAATCCAATAATTTAGGACAAAATAAAATCATTCAAAAATTTACTACCAAAAATCAATATCAAAATATTGAGATTTTTAGATGGAAAATTTCATCTCATGATCAGGAAACTATCAAAGAAGACCAATTTGAAAATGAAGTTGAAACGAGCTCATAATCATCAATTTCGTGAAAAACTCAAGTTTCTCCAATTTCCTCAATTGAATACTCATAATTTGATGATAAAATCAAAGGATAATTAATAAGTAATGATAAGAGTAGCAGAAAATATGCTTTTCAATAAAAAGTCTTCAAATAAATCCAGCTAAAGTCAATCCAAGTCGAGCTCTCAAAATTCAAAAATGGTGAAAATATTCAAAAAAGGAATCAAGGGTTTGAAAAACTCTCTCTGATGTCGCTATAGTGACAAAAGTGTCGGTATAGCGACACCCGCAAACACAAGCGAGCATCACTATAGTAAGAATACTTTAGAGACCAGACCTTCGCTATAGCGACACCTGCATTTTAGAACATACCAAAAATTTTCAAGCAATTCAAAGACTCAAAATTAACCCTTGGGATTGGTTTGGAATCTCGTACATATAAATCATACATGCAATCTTTCAAGACCCAGAAACATGAGTCATGAGGGCACCTATATTCCCAGCTAACTGGTAAGCCAACCCAATAACTTACTAATTCTATGATCGATAAAGTGAGAAAACAAATATAGATAGCAAGTGAATATCCTAAATAATAAGTCCCTTATAAGTATGAAATGAAAAAAGCTAAATATACTACCCAAGACTTGGTGTCATAAGTACAAGAGCTTCTAAAACTGTAAAGCAAGTCTGAAACTAAGATGACAAGTCTGAACATAAAAAATATCCTGTTTGAATATGAAAAACAGGATGGCTAGTGAGATAGAGGGAGGTGTGGACTATAGAATAGTCAAGCAGCTCACCACAACTCCAAGACAGTCCAAGCTTGAACTCAGATAGCTCCATGGGATGCGCTCGTACTCAGAATCGAATCTGCACTACAGTGCAACAAGTGTTATATGAGTACGAAACCATATGTACCCAATATGTCTCATTGACTAACAACGAAGAAGTAGTGACAGGAGTATAAAAAAAATATCATCTTCTAATTTTACAAGTCTGTACAATACTTAACAATTAAGTGTTATCAAATAGGACTAATCAAATATCACATGATGTCAAACACCAATAAAACACAATTAACAAGAATGAAGAGTATAATGTGATACAATGCAACATTATGAAATGATATAATAGCTTAAATGCCAAGCCATCTCTAAATCATATATACATAATACCTCTCGGGAATACGTCAAGGGCTTATGACCCATGGGGGATTTGTAAGGTCCATATACTGACACAAACGGTCTCTACATGTCTGTGCGGACGATCTCAACGCACTAGCATAACAACCATCCCCAGCACGGACGATCTCCATGTGCCTAACTTAGATTATAATAATGATCTCAACACATACGCAATCTCATGTCAATCCATATGCACGATATAACGTCAATAATACAGGGATGGTAATGCATCACAATACAACTACAACATGTAATACCTCAACTATCACAAATATACAGATTCAATAACGAAACACAACCACAAAAAGAGACTAAGTTATACTATATCAGCTAATGCCCATATGCTTTGGCATTCTTGGATTACAATCCATCATCTATAGTAATAAGCTTTTCCTTTATAACATCGGCACTCATATCAATGCCTGTCACACAATTGGTACGACACTCCTATCTTTTATCCTTACCCATTCTCTATTTTATTATTTTAATCTTGATTTAGAAAAACATCTTCAACGAAGATTAAAAGTCTTAACATACCTCAATCACTGAACATGTATCATAAATCCTCAAGATTTTGCCTTGCCCCTTTGTAAAGCTTCCGAAGATTCCCAATCTATCAAGTCCACAATATTGGTAAATACACCAATTCATAGATATCTATATTGCTATACTTGTATCTGAAACTCCAAAATTTGGATAATGATGAAAGAAATTCAAAATCCAATCAAATACACTATCCATAACTTTTTGAGTCTCAAGTACGTTCTATTCTTTTATCGTTCGAGGACGAACGTTTGTTTAAGTGGTAGATGATGTAATGACTTGTTAAGCTGTTTCGAGCGCTAGAATTATTTTTCTTTCTTAAAGAACTCATTTAAAAAACTTTCAATGGTAATCTTGGACTATTTGTGTGACTATAATTATTCTAGTGGACTAATAATATTAGATAATTAACTTATGGGGTGATAAATAAAATTCTCTTTTGGCCCTAAATCATTTGACCTATGTATTAGAATAAGTTAGTGGGATATAACAGTTTTGGATCATAATCTGAGAAAAGAAAAGGGATTAGACGAGGACATACCTGCGGCATTGACGAAACATCTCCTTAGGTAAGTGTTAAATTAAATTCTTCAGACACGAAGTAATTTAATAGGTATACGGATGCAATTTTGTATTGTTCTTGAAAGGAATTACATGTGAGTGGAGGAAATTGGTTATTAAATTGTCATTTGTTGTATTGTTTGGGCTTCACTGGTTGGTGGGTCCATTTGGATCATTATTATTAGTGAATTAGATGCATGAAGAAAGTAAGAAACTCAATTTGGAATTTGTGATGGTTACACATTGCTGTTATCTGCAAATCCTGAAAAAAAATTTCTCTTACTGTACACGTTACAAGGACATATATTAATGGTTGGTAGGCCCTTTAGGAGTAAATTTTGGAGTAATAAGGAATTAGGAATCGCGAAACGTTTAATCTGCATAACTCTTTTGCCTACTCTGAGCCAAAAGAAGCCTATCTTGAATCAATTTGACCTTGTCCAAGGACTCCCTCAGTAAATCTGTACCCCACGGCCTAACCTCGAATGCATCAAGTCAACTAACAGGCGATCAATACCTCCTACCATACAATGCCTTAAATGATGCTATTTGAATGCTCAAATGGTAACTATTACTGTATGCAAACTTTGCCAAATGTAGAAATTGATCCCAATGATCACCAAAGTCAATAACATAAGCTCGGAACACATCCTCAAGAACCTGAATAGTACGCTCAGATTGACCATAGTTTGATGATGAAAGGTTATACTAAGATCCACTTGAGTACCCATCTCCTTCTGCACAGACCGCCAGAAGTGAGAGGTAAATTGTGTACCATGATCTGAAATGACTGAAATAGGTACCCCATGCAAGCGAACTACCTCCCTAATATAGATCTTGGCTAACTTTTCTGAATTATAACTAGTCTGAATTGGTATAAAGTGTGCAAACTTGGTCAATCGATCTACAATAATCCATATGCCATCACACTTACCTAAGGTTCGTGGTAACCCTACCACAAAGTCCATAGCAATACGCTCCCACTTACACTTAGGTATAGGCATCCTTTGCGTCACACCTCTAGGCTTTTGGTATTCATACTTCACTTGCTGACAGTTCAAACAACGAGACACAAAATTTACTATGTCCCTCTTCATACGACACCACCAATAATACTGTTTCAAGTCACGATACATCTTAGTAGCCCCCGAATGAATAGAATACGTTGAACTATGGGCCTCCTCCATAATCAACCTAGTCAAATCACCAATACTAGGAACACAAATATGACCTTTTATCCTCAAAACTCCCTCACTATCAAGCATTGCATCCTTGGCTTCGCCTTTTAACACCTTGTCTCGAATTTTACGTAAATTATCATCGCCAAATTGTTAAGCCCGAATTTGATCCAGTAAGGATGGCCTTGCCTTCATGTAAGCCAAAACCTTACCAGATTCTGAAATATCAATCCTCACAAAGCTATTGGCTAGGGACTGAACATCTATAGTCAAAGGACGCTCTCTAACCTGTAACAAGGCCAAACTACCATACTTATTGTTTTTCGACTCAAGGCATCTTCTACCATGTTTGCCTTACATGGATGATAAAGGATAGTCATATCATAGTCTTTAAGTAACTCTAGCCATCTTCACTGTCTCAAGTTGAGATCCTTCTAGTTGAATATATACTAGAGATAAAAGTAATCTGTGAACACCTCATAATGCAGATAATGCTTCCGAATCTTCAATGCAAACACTACAACGACCAACTCCAAGTCAGAGTAGGGTAGTGTTTCTCGTGAACCTTCAACTACCTCGACGCATAAGCTATCACCTTCCCCTTCTACATCAATACACAACCAAGACCAACTCGAGAAGCATCACAACATACAATAAAATTCTCTCCCTCAATGGGTAGAGTCAATATCGGAGCAGTAGTAAATGAGGTCTTAAGCTTTTGAAAACTATCCTCGCACTCATCAGATTGTTGGAAAACCACACCCTTCTGGGTCAATCTAGTCAAGGGAGACACGATGGATGAGAACCACTCGACAAATCATTGATAATAAATTATAAGGCCTAAGAAACTCCGAATCTCAGTAACTGGAGTAGGTTTGACCCAATCTTGAACCGCCTCAATCTTCTTAGTATCCACCATAATACCCTCTTTGGACACTACATGTCCTAAGAATATCACCGAGCTAAGACAAAATTCTCACTTTACTTTTGCATAGAGCTTCTCTTTTAGAATTCCAAGCATAAGCCTCAAATAATGCTCGCGCTCCTCTTTACTGTAGGAATATATCAAGATATCATCTAAGAAGGCAACAACAAAAGAATCCAAGTACGGTCTAAACACCCGATTCATCAAGTCCAAAAATACTGCTGGAGTATTAGTCAACCCAAAAGACATCACGAGAAACTCATAATGGCCATAATGCTTCCAAAAGGCTGTCTTAGGAATATCCTCCGCCCTAATCTTCAATTGATGATAACCGAATCTTAAGTCAATCTTGGAGAAAATAGAAGCACTCTGAAGTTGATCAAATAAATCATTAATACGAGGTATTGGGTACTTATTTTTAATTGTTACCTTGTTCAACTGCCGATAGTCAATACACATGCGCATCGATCTATCCTTCTTCTTCAAAAATAAGATTGGAGCACTCCAAGGAGATACACTTAGCCTAATGAATCCCTTGCTCAAAAGATCCTGCAACTGCTTTTTCAACTTGACTGGTGCCATATGATAAGGTGGAATAAAAATAGGCTGAGTGCCTGGTTCTAGATTAATACAAAAATCAATGTCACGATTAGGTGGAATACATGGCAGGTCTGTTGGAAAGACCTCTGGAAACTCACTCACTACTGGAATAGACTCAAGCATAGGAGTCTCCATGCCGGTATCCCGAATATATGCTAAGTAAGACAAACATCCTCTCTCCACCGGTCGATGAGCCCTAAGAAATGATATCATTCTTTTTGAAGCATAACTAAGAGAACCTCTGCACTCTATAGTAGGAACCCCAGGCATAGCTAATAACAGTCTTAGCATGACAATTCAAAATCCAATCAAATGCACTATTCATAACTTTAAACATTGTGTTTTCATCTTAAACTCCTTCTAATTACACCTCACTCATCACTATTCATCATATCATTATTATCCCGTAGATGACACATGAATTACCATTGCTATTCGTAGTCCAAACTTACAACGTGTACAACGAGAAGAATACGAAATTGAAGATAACCAATGTGTCCCAGGAAAGTAAGCTTTCTGCTACAGAAAATTCAAGAGTTTATTTGGTTTCTTTTCTGCATCCCTTTTAATAATCCTAAATCCTTATTACTCTAAAATTTATCCTAAATCCTTATTACTCTAAAATTTACTCCTAAAGGGCCTACCAACCATTAATATATGTCCTTGTAATATGTACCGTAAGAGAATTTTTTTTTTCCAAATTTGCAGATAACAATAATGTGTAAACATCACAAATTCCAAATTGAGTTTCTTACTTTCTTCATGCATCCAATTCACTAATAATAATGATCCAAATGGACCCACTAACCAGTGAAGCCCAAATAATACAAACAAATGTCAATTTAATACCAATTTCCTCCACTCACATGTAATTCCTTTCAAGGACAATACAAAATTGCATCCATATACCTATTAAATTACTTCGTGTCTGAAGAATTTAAATTAACGCTCACCTGAGGAGTTGTTTCGTCGATGCTGCATGCATGTCCTCGTCAATCCCTTTTCTTTTCTCAGCGTATGACCCACAACTATTATATCCCACTAACTTATTCTAATATATAGGTCAAGTGATTTAGGGCTAAAAGAAAAATTTATTTATCACCCCATAAGATGATTATCTAACATTATTAGCCACTAGAATAATTATAGTCACACAAATAGTCCAATATTACCATTGAAAGTTTTTGAAAAGAGTTCTTAAAGAAAGAAAAATAATTCTAGTGCTCGAAATGGATTAATGAGTCATTACACAATCCTACTAAATTAGGCATTCCAAACTCAACGAAATCATCCAAATCAAATATGAGGACTCATTGATCCGAACCCCGATTAGGTGCCTTAAAAATAACTTAGACCACTTGAAACATCACAATAACATCGGGGTACTTAAAAATTAAGAAAAATTATCCTTGACGGTCCGCGTTTGAATTTTTTGTTATCAAAATCACTTGCCATATCATCATCTGTATAGCCCTTCAAGATTGGACTTGAGCCTCTAAAATACAAACATATATCTGAGCTTCCTCTCAGATATATGAGTATCCATTTCACAGCTTCCTAATACTTTTTTTAGGATTATCGAGAAATCTACTAACAACACCAACTGCATGAACAATATTAGGTCTAGTGTATAGCATTGTATATATTAGACTTTCAATGATGGAGAAATATGGAACTTTGACCATACTTTCTTTTTCTTCCCTAGCTGTAGAACATGTCTTCTTACTCAACTTTATATGACTAGCAAGAGCTGTGCTAATAGGCTTAGCATTCTTCATATTAAAGCACTCTTGTACATGTTCAATGTACTTCTTTCTTGATAAATAAATCTTTCATTCATCTCTAAGACAAGTGATCCTCATGCTAAAAATTTATTTGACATCACCGAAGTCTTTCATAGAAAAAGAATTACACAACTCATTCCCCACCTCATCAATTTTGGAAGTATTTTTGCCCACAATCAACATATCATCCACATACAATAATAGGATGATAAAACCATCACTAGAAAATTTTTGTACAAACACACAATAATTTGAAGAAGCCTTCTTATAGCCATGCTCCTCCATGATAGATTTAAACTTCTTATACCACTTTTTAGGAGTTTGCTTTAAGCCCTAGAGACTCTTTTTAAGTTTGCACACAAAATTTTCTTTACCATTTACTTTGAAGCCCTCAGGTTATTCCATATAAATATCCTTTTCTAGATTATCATGAAGTAAGTAATTTTCACATCCATCTGCTTAATCTCTAAATTTAGACAAAAACCAAACTAAGAACTATATGATTGGAGGACATTTTCATGACAAATAAAAATATTTCATCAAAATCGATACCCTTTCTTTGACTGAATCCCTCAACAACCAATCTAGCTTTGTAATTTCGAACATGGAGGTTCACTGTAGGGTGCTCCACAATCGTGGTAGTGAGGCCCGCAAAAGCGAAGAGCAAATAGGACCTACACCAGAATCTCTTGCACCAGCAAAGATAGTTCAAACAAAAGAAGAACGGGCCCTCAAAAATTCATTTGGAACCCCTTGAACACAAGCCAAACAAAGAACCCTACCAAAAATAATGATCTGGACTCAATGGAACCGTCAAAATTCGAATCCAAAATCTCCTTAGTCCTGAACCCGAGAAGGATCATTTAAACTAGTTTTCGACCTAAAAACTCAAAATATTCCCAGAACCTTTAAAAATTACAACGAGGGAATTTCTAGCATTAGTTTCACCATTCGTAAGCACTAGAACTAACAGAAATTCGATACAAGCTTCCGAACCTCGAATGCTGATCAAAGTCATACCTATGATCCAAAATGAACAAGAAATGCAACTTTGGGCCTAAAATCTCTGTTTTAACTCCAAATTCAATTTTGCAAGTTCTCCTAGACCAAATTCGGCATTTCAAAGCTGATGAAATTGACGAAATTGAATTTCAACGCATAAAACTTAAAATGGCTCTGAAATGCAAAATTTCCAACGTAAGGCCTTTTAAAATCCTTTCATTTACAAAACTCCAACTTTTTACTATATTTTCAAAATTCAAATTTTAGGCTTATACAAAAATAATCCAAGGCAACTTTCGAAAAGAGCAAAATGATAATTTGATCGAAAATAAAAGAAATGATCTTCGAGGTCATTACAACAAGATGACTATATGACAAAAGAGGCTGAATTTATCAAAATTGTTTCCATAAATATAGCCAAGGGTCAAACAAAACAAACTATCTAACCCACAAACATAAGGATAATTAGGTTTGCACAATGCCACCCTCTTTAAATTGTTCATTGAAATAGACCTATTTTATTAAGCCTCATAAAAATACAATGATACTTAAAAAGTGTATGAAAATTAATGAAGATCATGAAAATTCATCCAAACAAGAAGATTATATCACAAAAAAGGGTAAACACAATATCATAATTTTCAAATATTATTCCATAAATATAGCCAAGGATCAAACATAAACAAACTATCTAACCGACAAACGTAAGGATAAAAAGGTCTGCATACCGTCACCCTCTTTAAATTATTCATCAAAGTAAATCTATTAAATTGAGCCTCTTAACAATACAACAATAACTTAAAAAGAAGGAAAACATATTTATTAATGGTAATTTTTGGGGATTAATTAATTAGGAGGACATGGCTTTGTGCAATAGCATTTGGAATCACTACATTGTTCAAATTGAAAGCCATCACTTTGGCAAGCAGTTGTAGACTTTGCCTGTTCTACACATGGTCCCTTGAATGTGCAGCTAAGTTCTTGACAAATATTTTATTAGGATATACTATTAACATGTGTTTAGATATAATATTATTTATTGAACAATTATTTATTTATTTATTCAATTCAATAAAGTGTTACATTAAATAGATTAATTTGTCATCTATGTATCCTTAACTTATATAGTAGATGATTTGGTGTATAGAGTTTGAGCTTATACACAGAAGATCAAATCATCGGTTCTTATAAGTTAAAAATGATAGTTCACAATCTAGAAGGAAATTTGGACAAACCATCGAGAAGATTGTAGCACGGAATTATATGTAATTTATCTTGATTATGGAAATTATATAATTCTAACTTCTCATGGTAGTACATTTTGTATGTATTGAATGGGACCAAGTAGAGATAAATGTTTTGGACCGACTGATAAAAACATGTTCTCTAAACTATTAAATGCACTTATATTCTTAATCCTGATATAATAATTATGAGATGTACATATACTTATTATTTTGATTTATTAAAAGGTAAGATTCTGAGATGGGTCAATATGCCTGGTAAGTTGGATGATAATAATATATATTGGTGAAATAATTAGTTAGTTGATGGAATCCATGTCTCAATATAGAGATTGAGGATACACCTTTAATGAGAAGCATATAAGTTTTCACGTACAAATCCGGCCGGTAGATTTATGAATCTGGCACATGAAATAAGTTAAGTATTGCTCTAAAGGAAATTAATCATTGAATTAAATTTGTCACTAATTTAATTTATTGATTAGTATCTGTAGTCTTAACATGGGGAATATATATAAGTGTTTAATAGAGAATTTCAAAATATAAATAGAGGAGTGCAATTACAAATTTTTAGTGGAATAATTTGTAATTTATTATGATAAGAATAATTCAGATTAAAAAAAATTATTTCCATAATAAGAAGACTCAGTAATAAATTCTGTGGCCCCTACAGTGCCCATATTTAACTGAAACTCGAAATCCTATTTCTAATAAAAGAAGGTTTCTTATATTTCAAGAAAATGGGTTTTCCTTCTTACTTTTGGATTGGGAAAGGTCCTCTATAAATAGGGGTTCTCCTAACCTAGAAAATCAACTAGAGAAAGAAAGAGAAAAAGAATTGGTATTCTATACAACACTTGTCCACTTGAGAGAGTTCGGTCGTTAATCTGGGATCACTGTAGAAGACCGTGGATTGGAGTCTTGTTTGCTTCAAGATATCTGCACATGCTTCAAGAGGTATTTCTTGAATTAATTTTCTATATAATTTGTATGTATACATATTTGTGATTGTTATCTATTATTCATGTAAGCTATAAGATCCTGGGATTGCTTCCGCTATGTACTATTTTTCAACATATTTTCCTCTAACAATTTTTTTTTAAAAAGTAAGAAATTAAGAAAATTAAAATAAATAAAGGAGAATAATATATAAATTTGACTAATTCAAATTTATGTCATGTACAGAAACGATATACATGAATTGCCCCATGAAAAAATAATACAAGAAGAAGTACAACTTTAAACAAACACAAAGAGTGTGCCATCTTTTTTTGTTTTTATTTTTTTAGTTATGACATTTTCAAAAGGTACTTTTGATAACGAAAATGATGAACCACCTTTCTTATCTTATATAGAAGTAAGAAATGATTTGCTTACTGTTTTTTTTTTAAATATTCCTTCGATATTTCGATAGTAAATCTTTCTACATTTAATGAGTTTTCA
>JAABOM020000103.1:12462335-12535502 GCA_011800125.2 Solanum clarkiae
AGCCTTACCAGCAATGTGTAGTGAGAATCATACCACTAACAAGTGTAAAAGAAAAGCTATCACCTGGAAAATAGTCTTGCCGAAGCTATGAGATTGATCGCCGCAACTGATGGTGCACAGTATCTGCCCCAATTTGGTAGACTTGCGGCAGCTCCAGCGATGGTATACAGGACCCGACGTCGCTGGAATATTCAGATTTCCTACGGCGTCGATTTTCTCTGTTGTGACAGCCTGGCACTGCCGGAGAGAACTCACTACGAATGCTGCAAACACACGCCGGAGCACAAGAGGAATGAAAACTCCGGTCCGACAAGGGTCCACCGACGCTCGAGTCAGTGGAAGACCAGGAGTTTTCCGGCTAAGAGCGGTGCAAACCCTTGCCGGAAAGCTCTCAGTCGACGGAAAAGAAGTAGAAGACGAAGGGGAGGGGACAACAGTAGATGCTTGCAGGTTGAACTGATGAATCACACATCAAATTCTAAACTTGTTGATGTAGAATAAATGAATTGCATGTACCTATTCAACTCAATTTGTATCCATTTCAACTAATTCAATATTTAGATACAAAGTATGAAGTCTATTACTAAGCACACGAGTCTAGTGATCAATGAAGTAGGTTGGGCACCATGAGGTCTTAGGTTTTACACTTTGCTTTATGGTATCATCTGCAGGAAAAACAACAGAAAAGGACTGCAGAATTGAAAAATTCCGGCCCTGCCCAAACTGCTACAGAAGCAAAAAAGAAAATGTTAGCTAAAAAGGTATGTATGGTAGAGGAGAGAAATGTACAATCTTTAGCAGTCTGTTTGTAGAGATCTCTGTGTTCTGGAAGCCTCTTACTGTTTCCTTGTGTTTAATATGAGAGAGTGTTACACTGCAAATGTTATAATGTAATATGGAAGAAAACTCAAAAGTAGTAGGTGGGCTTAGAGATGTGTAACACTAGGTGAAAACTTAAAACTTCCCAAACAAGGAGAATGTTTTAGGAGAATTATAACTTTTTTTTCCCTATTTAAAACTTAAAACTTAACACGAACCTCTTAATTTTTTTTCTATTTATTTTTCTCTTAGTTTTATCGTTCCTCTTCTTGGAACTACAACGAGGAAGGATCATGTAAAGAGTTGAATTATTTAGTGGATTAGTTGAAGATTGTACTAATACTAATTATTTGATTTGAACTATCACCAGGGATTCTCTCATACTCCTGGTTTTCCTCAGTTTCAATATGTAGTATTGGTATTCTTTTTGTGAATACTGTTATTGTTTGGTATTCAATATGTAGAGTGTAAAATCATCCAACAATATGGACAAACCCCAGGGATTTTGGTACCCATCCTCTTAGCACATACCACAACCATAAAACATAAACACACAAAAACATAAACACCAAAGTCACATTTCAGAGCCCAAAAACATACATACAGGCACAATTACAGAAACAAATAAATATATGCGTATAAATCTAAACACACAAGCATATCTGCTCAGATTAACCACCAATCAACCCATAATCACATCAAAAACACTTCTCCGATAGTCAAATGTCACAAATTCAAACATTTCCCCAAAAACAAACACCGAATCATTTCTCTAACTCACACAAAGTCACATTTCAGAGTTGAACCCTTAAAAAACATACATACAAGAACAAATATAGGAAAAAAATACATATATATGCATAAATTTACACACACACACAGATCAAGGGAAAGAGGCTTTATATATAAAGTTAAGACTATTATAAATAAAGTAAAGATTATTATAGAGCATTAGACTTACATATTCGCGCTCCCTCACCAACAAATGATTTTCCATCATGACCATGTGTATGGACATGCAAATGCATCTCACATGGTGTTGGATCTCGACCATTTTCAATAGCCTATATATGAACAAAATATTATATTTCTCTTTCAATATTTTGAATTTTCACCAGAAAACATGAAAATATAGCTTATATATCATTATACAAAGTGTTAGAGCATGAAAGACATAAATGAACAGAATTCTTCCTTTTCATAGTTGAAGTGACATCTAGGGCTGAATCATATGCCTTCTTTTTCTGTTTTAATTTGACTTTGGTTTGCTAAAACTTTTTGAGTAATTGTTCTGAAATTACTAGTCCAGTCTGTCTTTTTTAATGCATAAAGATGTGCAGACTTCATGACTAACAGGGTGCCTAATCAGGGACCACAACATAGAATATTCCTAGGGTGCCTAATCTCGTCTAAGCACCATGAGCAGTAGCAGCTAACAGGCTAAAAACAATAGCAAAAGTATTCCTGCAATCAATAGAAAAGGAATATAAGGCAATACAGTGGGAGGATAGATTCCTGTTAAGATGATGATTCTAAATAATCAACATTTGGGGATGGCAATACAGTGGGAGGATAGATTCTATAAGGCAAATAGAACAGACTCTTATCTTGGAAATCCTTCTAACGAGGCACAGATTTTCCTAACATGTTGAAATTCGCAAAGGCTTGTGATATACCTGCTGCTCGTGTGACAAATACTAGTGATGCTAGAGCTGCTATACAAAAGGTGTTAGATACTCCTGGACCTTACTTGTTGGATGTTATTGTGCCTTACCAGGAGCATGTTTTACCTATTATTCCCAGTGATGGTCCTTTTAAGGATGTCATCACAGAGGGTGATGGGAGATGCTCCTACTGATGTTTTTGCCATCTAATAGGAAGAATAGGGGATACACTATTAATAAGAAAGACACATAGATCAATCAATTGAAGGGCACGCCCAGTGCATAAACATACAACAGATCAATGACACAAAACAGGGTATCCGTAGAAATCCGTGTTTTCTAGTTTGGTTTGGTTTGGAACTTTAGTTTTTTCGGTGTTTTCCAGTTTTCATGTTGGATCTCGGTTATTTTAAATAGCCTATATATCATTTTGGAGAACCATTTCATTGATGGTGGATTTGTGGCACAACATTGTGATTGATTTTATTCCAACTGAGCTCCATTACTTGAAGTATTTATCTGCTTATATCGAACAATATTCAATTCCTTCAAGCATATCCAATCTTTAAAACCTTGAAACTCTTATATTAAAATGTGTTTGATCTGTGAGAAAGAAGAAGCTATTACTACCAAGCACAGTTTGGGATATGGTGAAATTGAGACATCTGTATATTCCTAACTTCAGCACAGAAAATGAAGAAGCAGTACTCTGGAACTCTGCAAAACTTTATGATTTGGAATTCCTTTCCAGTCCATATTTCTCTTGTGTTGAAAATGCAGAATTGATGCTGAGTAAAATACGTAATCTTCAAAAAATGACATGTGAAGTTGAATGTTTAGAATGCCCCCTCAGTACCATGTGTTGAATTTTCAAATACGGCTTCAAATACTAAAGATTTATCGACCAAAAGACTTTAAAAGAATCCCCTTTCACATCTCTCCACCAAATCTCAAATACCTGAAACTCTCTGGCTTTTACCTAGATTCTCAGTACTTATCAGAAACTGGTGATCTGAAGCACCTTGAGGTATTTAAACTATACTCAAACAGCTTTTCCATCCAAGTAATGTGATACTAATAAATCTATATAAAAGAAAAGCTCTCAATCTAAGTATATTTAAAAGAACACAGGTCCTCAATTACAAGTTATTATAGTGATATAAGTAAATTAAGGATGTTGAAAATAAACTTACACGTCTCCGACGATGCTCTCCGATGGTAATAGAGCCTCCAGTGCGAGTACCCTGAGCAACTACATTCTCACCGCCACAACGATTTCTTGAATTTATTTCTGACTTTTCAATAATCTTAGGATCTTTACAAATAGTCATCCAACTTTCCCAGGTTTCTTCTGGAACATACTTTGGCCGAACAACACCTTTCTTTATAACAGAAATGAAATCACTGTACCTTCTCGCTGCCTTCTTACGCCATTGAATTTTCACTTCACTATTAATCGAAGAATCCCAATAAAATGCCTTCTGGAATAGTTTATAAATAGCAACATCAGTAACTTATAAAAGTGACAAATTTTCTTATTGAAATAGTTGTATATTATATCTCAAATTCTCCAAAATAAAATTCTTTTAGTTCTTCTGAGACATTTTTCCAATTCACTTCTTTAGGATCAAGTTCACTCTTGAAAGACTCGTATACCCTATTAGAGCATTAATTTGAAGGTTCTAACCTGAAAATTTTTTAAGATATTATATGAAGTCTATCATTGAACAATTACAATAATAGTCCAACACAAACTAGCCCCGAAGGAGAAAGAAAAACAAGCGTCTGCCGTCCAGGATTACTATTACTCCCACCTTCATCTATTGTGTTGTTTTGACTCAACATACCCCCACCTATTATATTTTTTTGAGTAGATGTACCCCCACATATTGGATTGGTCTGATTATGGATTACGGGGGCTGTTGGTTCAGAATGGACAGATGGAGTACTACCATGAGCTGATGTTTGAATCAGTGGCAAATTCGTAGGAGCTAATGCTTGAGCTTCGCTAATATGATGTGGCTCACCAAAGGAACTAATATCACCTTGTTGAGAATTAAGTGTGGGAACGGGAACACTAGGCATGTTAACTCGATTTATGCTGCTGCTGGCTCGGCCTCTAATTGAGCTTGCATGACAGGCTCTACCCCGGCCTCTGCCTCGAGTCATATCTACAAAAACAAAAAGAAAGAGATAATCAATTTAACTGTATTATGTTATTATACTCTCTTATCCTGCAAACAAAAAACAAGCATATAACAAGAACTTCGGCTATACAACTTACCTCAAGAATCATAGAGCTGCAGAAAGAGAAATGAACCTGCTACAAATCTTGAAAATGAGACACCAGGCTACCCCTGCTACAAATCTTGCACCAGCTTACATAAAAATGAACCAAACATTAAAACAACACCCAAATCCTGAAAGAACACAAATCACCTAAACATTACAGCAAAAAATCAGTAAAACCCACATTCCATATGAACAAAACAACATTAAAACAATACCCCAAATCACATAAAGTTCACAACTTTAACAATACCTACTGAAAATATAAACAAGAACTGGTGGGGTGATTAGGCCTTATTATGCCATCTTTTTATTTTCCTCTGGTCAGTTACTGAATCCCTTCAGCTGATAATGACTAAAAAAAGAAAATTACAAAATTGAGTCAGTGTAAGTAAATTCACTAACAGAACACTATTCTAATTAAAATGTTAGCTGACACACATAGGTTGTGATCTTAAGTATTCTTTCTATGAAATTAAAGTTTTAAATTGCATAAAATCACAATTTACTCATACCTGAAATAATAATGCAACATCATTTTTCTACTCACACACTAGTCAGTATCTATTCTTCTTCCTCCTCATCCTCTTCGACCTCTTCCTCCTCATCCTTTTCAAACTCTTCCTCCTCATCCTCATCCTCTTCAGTTTTATACTCATCCTCTGTAGATTCTTCTTCCAATACATGATGTTCTGGCAACACTCTATCAGTTGGTTCATCTATTTCAATTGCCTCCCCATTTGGATCATGTAAAAGTATAACTTCATCAACAGTAATATTCATATCAATCTCATGAACTTCAACTTCTTCAACTTGGAATGGAAGATTTGGTTCTTTCGCTTTGATTACATCAGGTAATTCAATAACATCTCGAGGTTTGACTTTTAATACAGCTAACCAATCATCCTTGTCCCTTTTTATACTAGGATAAGGCACATAACACACTTGAGTTGCTTGCATTGCAAGAATAAAGGATTCATATTTCTTAAATCGACGACGATGATTAATGTCAATCAATTTATACTGACTATGCTCCTTAACACCAATATTCTTTGTTAGATCAAACAATTCACACTTAAATAATATAGTTTTCTTTAAAAGTGCTTTACGGTATTCCACTTGTATAGTCTCTTGTATCTTTCCATAAAAATCACCAATATTTAGATCCGAGATACAAACTTCACTATTCATTGTTGATCTTGTGCTGCCGCGATGAATGGTGTGAAATTTATATCCATTAACAAAACACACTGGATAAGAGTCCACACTTATTAATGGTCCATGGACAAGACTAGGCAAGTATTCATTTTCAATATGATTGGATCGGACCTATATAAAAAATTATTATAAGACGTAGTTTAGTTTCACAAGATAACTTAATTAAACCATCATAGTTGTATAAATAATAATTGGTGGAAGCTTACGTATTTCTTGAACCATATAGAAAAATTTGTGTCGAGACTCATCTATTTGGTCTTTAGAGATATTCGGAAGCTCTTCTTCCAGACGTTGCATATACATGCTTCATTGCAACAAAATAATTTATATAGAAAGTCTTAATATTTGAACATATTTATTATATTAATTAAAAAAGTATAACTTTAGAATATTACCTCACAAATGGCTCAACCTCTATACAATTTAGAAGAATATAAGTTTTAGCAGCCTTGATTTCTTCAAGAGAAGATAAATCTCTTTTTTTGGCTTCTCCCGATAACCTACTTGGATGGGTGAATATTGATAAATTTTCTTCTATGTCCTCCATAAAACCACCATCATCATTGCGGGTCACATCATGATTACGTGACATAATATGAGGTTCAAAATAATGAGAAAATAATTGGGTTGACTCTGCCATCAAGTATGCTTCACAAATGGAACCCTCAACACTAACTTTATTTTCAATCATTTTTTAAGAGTTCGAAGGTACCTATATAGATAATAATTAAATTATAATGTCATGAATAATATATTTTTTTCCATAAAAGCATCAATAGTTTATTATTACCTCTCAAAAGGATACATCCGTATGTATTGTACAGGTGTAGCAATCCGTGCTTCATATGGCAGGTGCACTGGTAATGCTCCATTGAGTTAAAGAAGCCAGAGGAAAAGATCTGTTCTAACTTACACAAGATCTGTGGAATATGTACATCTAATCTCTCCAAATCTACTACTAGAAGGACGGTTGAAGTAAGGTCTTTAAAAAATAAACTCAATTCTGTAAATGCCTGCTACACATTACAAGGAAGTAGCTCATGAAAAGCAATTGGCAATAGTCATTGCATGAACACATGACAATCATGACTTTTTATACCAAATAACTTAAATTTGTCTGTGTCTAAGCATCGACTCATATTTGAAACAGGTCCATCTGGAAACTTCATACCTTCCAACCAATCAAACAAAGCCTTTTTTTTATTCTTTTCTGTTGTATATGTAGCTTTGGGATAGCTTCCATCGGGATTCCTTGTCAACTATGGTCGATCAAAGTATTTTGCAATATCTAGACGTGCTTTTGGATTGTCTTTTGGTTTTAGCATCAACATTAAGAATTGTGTTAAACACATTATCAAAGATATTATTCTCAATATGCATGACATCAAGATTATGCTGTATCATATTAGAACTCTAATAAGGCAAATCCCAAAAGATGCTTCGTTTTTTCCATCCACAACACTTACGTATTCTCTTATTCACCTCTTCTGCATCTAACTCAGTTACTTTCCTTATCCCTAACTCATAAATTTGATTAAAAGTTTCTTGTCCAGTTCTCATTGGTGGTGGCAGTCTTGTGACAGTTCGACCTTTAAGAAAGTTTTTATGATCTTTTCTAAATGGATGACTTTGATCAAGAAACATTCTATGACTGCCAAACCAAGTTGTTTTTCCACCATGTTGTAACCTGAAAGATTGTGCTTCCTCCAAACAATAAGGGCGCGTTAAGTTGCTATTGGTACTCCATCCTGATTGTAACTCCCTCGTAAAAAGACAAAAATCCCCCTAGACTTGATCTTGCGCATAAGTGTCTTCCCATGCCCTGTTTGCAAATTCGAGACTGGATTTACGATCAGTGCGAAAAATTGAGTCAGAGAATGATCTCGACTTGACAGAAACTCAAAAAAACGAGAATTATTTTTCCCCAAAAATTTCAAAAACAGTGAGGAATCGTGTCCTCTCTGCGACGCGGAGGGAACGCGGAACCACACTTAGTATTTTTTAAAATTTGACGAAAAGCTGTTTTCATGAAAAAGTGCTAAATAACACTAGTGCACGTCGCGCACTAGTGTAAATATGAGCCAGTTTTCGTTTTATAAAAGGGAGGGGTATTTTCGACTTTTCCACACCTCATATCCTAAACTAAGTCAGTTTTACGACTTAAGTTCAGAAAAATGTTTATTTCATTCATTCATTAGTTCAAAACAAGAAACCCTCCCTAGAAACTTCAAGCGTAAAATCAAGAGCGCGTAAGATCAAGAGCGGGTAGAACCTTCAAGAGAATTTTTTGAATTCTTCAAGAATCCTCTCTCAGGTATGTAAAGTTACCCAAAAGTAATTATTTTTCTAATATTGTAGAAATTGAAGTTAGTTTTCATCCATGAACCTTTAAGTATCAAAGTTTACTGTAAACCTTGTAAGTGTGTTAAATTCCATGATAATTTCATATATTCTTGACGGAGTTTTATGAAACCTTGTTCTTATTGGTATCCAATTTGAGATTTGCTATTAAGTTTATATACATTTATGATCAAGATTTATGTTTATTTAGTTTGAAAATCTTGATATTAGCTCAAGAAACGAAAAGACTAGTTTGAGCATCTTTTAAGCTAAGTTCAAAAATGTGATTTAAATGTTTACCCTTGCATATTAGCCAATGAATCTAGCATATTTTGGGATCACTGAGTTGATTCTAATTATTAGTAAGTTAAAGATTTCAATGAGAAAGCCAAGAAAAGTTTAAGCTGGGCTAAGTCCCCAAAAGATAAGATTTCAAGAATTCGTTCTTTAAAAGTTATGAGCTATATAGGGTATTTTGGGAGTAGTATTGAGCACCGATATGGGCGAGAGTAGATAAATTACTCAAACTCATAAACTATGTAGCCAACATAGGATAGGATTGTACTACAGTACTTTCCTCATTAGCCACTGAGATGACCTAATTTTTGGGATGGATCCACTCCCCTAGTATTCGTCTCCTACCTCGGCAAAGTACGGGACGGCTCCGGCAGCGTGGGTAAGACGCTTTATCACCACAAAGCTCATAGTGGTGAGTGTCGGTTACAGAAAATCCCCAAGCTAAGAAACTATGATTTGCTTACTAGTTTTCAGCATGTCATTTTCAACATGTTATTTTCAGCATACTAGTCTTTATGATTAATGTTATTTAATTATGAATCATGTTTATGTCTTTTGAGAAGCATTATATATATAGTTTTACTGTTTTGGCCATCTTTACATACCTTACATTCCACGTACTAACGTCCTTAGGATCTGTATCATTTTATGATGCAGATGTAGGTGACCGAGTTCCTCAGCAGCTACTCTGTTGAGAACTTGCTAGCTTCCAGATAGTGGTGAGGCCTCTTTCCAGTCCAAGGCTCTTTTGTTCATGTCATGTTATGTCATTTCAATTTTATTTCAGTTCTGGCTACTTGGGGCCTGTCTCAGTTGTCCTTTCAGACAGCTTGGTAGAGGTTCCATAGACCGTATGATTAGTATTTCAGTTTTCAGTTATTCAACCATTTGTTATTCTTTATGAGTTTTCAAAAACCCTTTATTGAAATTTCAGATTTTGAAAAATAGTACATGCACTACAAATTAGAGATTGTTGGGGCTTAGAAATCAAGAAATAGATAGAGAAATAAAAAATCTTACCAATGGAGGTTCAAAGTTTTCTCTGAAGATGAATCCTTTACACTTTCAGATGCTTCAGCATATCTAGCTAGGTGTACCTCAGATTAACTGTCATGACCCAAGCTTAGGTCCTAGACGTGACTGGAGAATGGGAACCCGAGGGAACCCGAAGGAACCCCAAACAAGCCTCATAGCATATCATTACACATCCTTGGTCACAGAAGCAAATAAAATGACAATAAGAGATAAACGTAAACAAGGGGAATAGGGACTAAGGGCAATTTCCATATCATAAACATCAAGAGTCAATATAGTCAAAGCTCATAACATAGATACATAACATATCTAAGAACACCTCTACTACATAAATAAGACCGGTGGCCCTCATAGTCAATACATAAGTCAAAAGAAAGAAAGTCTTAATACATAGCAAGAGATCATAAGTAACGTCCTCAGAATCGAGGATGAACCAACAAGCTTGATAGAAGTCATACTAGCTACGTGGAGGAGGATGATCAAGCGGTACACCGGTTCCTACATGGTGGCATCATGTAGGCATAAAGTATGCGTTAGTACATTTGAATGTACTAAGTATGCAAGATGCAATGCAACAAGAGATAGACATCATAGGCAAAATACATAATCAGAAGCAATGAATAACATACTAACAATATGGCATGTATGAATGATGCTTAAAGTAAAACCATGCTTATATAGATCATAATACGAGTGTAAAGAGTGACCATTATAGTGCAAAGTCAAGGCCTATCACCCCCTTGGATAGGCGCATGGTACAAACCCCCCATCGAGGTTGACGGACCGTGAGTTAGACAAGGTACCAACCCCTCGATAGGTTACCCAGGCCTATAACCCCCCGAGCTGGGCTTGGTCATCCAAACACTATATATATATGCACACCTTCAATCATCATATACATACATTTCTTTTCATCATTATTCCATCATCATTTCATCATCATCTCATTATCATTTCATCATCATACAATCATTCAACTCATAAGACATACATTGGACCTTCAATTCCTCAGAATCCACAACCGGACATTTTATCAAATACTTAGAGGATATGTAATGCTAGTGTAAAACTATGCAATTCAAGAGTGAAATCATGCTAGAAAAATCAGTGTAAAGCCATCAATAAATACTTGATAACACCCTCAAACAATATACATTAAGATCCTTCATCAATTCTGACAATAGACCTTAGATTCATAACTTCAAACATAGTAAAACAATCATAATTTCATAAACCCCAACATAGTGTGCAGTGATTTTCATAATAGATAAGACCCATGAATAAATCAACTTTAAATCATGCAATTTTGAGTAAAAAGATCTTGGATATCGTGGGTGAAAGTAACCCATGAAACCCACATACCTTAGCCTTGGAGATGAATTTGATGAATATTGGAGATGGAGACTTGAAGTTTGAGAGAGAATCCTTAGATCCGGAGAAGGTTTTGAGACTTGAGTTCAGGAGTAAAATATTGGGTAAGTATTTGAATGAGTATTGGGGAATGTTTAAAATGATATGAGGGTAGAAAATGGTTAAGTATAGGCATTTTCACATTTGGGAACACTTAGGCCCAAGACACAAAGTCTTGGACTGCACAAAATTAACTGGGTAGGAAAATATACAGGTCTGCATCGCGGACCTGTTACGGAATCAAGATTTCTTCATCTGCGTGTCGTAGCCACATCGCGCCAGGAGCGTGCAAACCTCACTGGAATTTTCATTTTTGAAAAATCAAAATTGCTAATCATTTGCTCTTAAATCGGGATTAGACCTATCTTCCACTAAAAATGACCCCCTGAATAAGAATATAAAGAAGGATTTTTAACATCGCACACGAATTTTGAGATATATGGAAATTATGATTTCGAGTATGTCCGAGGCACATTTTTAGACACTATTTGAGGTTGTTACAATATCTCCCTCTTGGGAACATTCGTCCCCTAAGGTCAAAGAGACGTATATGAGAGACACAAAAATGACAATTTCAGCCCGCATAGTAATACAACAATGCACTTAAACATCATTTCAAAATCTCATCATAAGTGTAAAATCATCATGAACTAGTCAATTTAAACATGAACATATGCAATAACATGAGAGCTGAACTTAAGACTTGAGATCACATAAAGGACTTAGATCAATACCTTAGGATTGAGTGGAGTGAAAAAGGTAAGGATATTGCTTTTGTATGTCTGCTTTGGCCTCCCAATTAGCACTTTCAACTTGTTGATTCCTCTAACGGACCTTAACGGAAGCGATCTCTTTGTTTCTCAATCTTTGCACTTGCCTATCCAAGATCTGAACCGAAACCTCTTCATAGGTCAAATTATCTTCAAAAACACCCATAACATCAAGAGGCACAACGATATTTGGATCACCCACACATTTCCTCAATATGGACACATGAAACACCAGATGAACAAATCCATTTCCCTAGGCAATTCCCACTAATAAGCTACCTTGCCAACCCTTCTCATCACCCCATAAGGACCCACATATCATGGGCTCAACTTGCTCTTCTTACCAAAATGGACAACACTCTTCATGGGTGACACCTTCAAGTAAACCCGATCATCAACTTGAAATTCAAGATCCCTTCTCCTCACATCGGCATAGGACTTTTGGCGACTTTGGGCCGTCGTCAACCTTTCTCTAATCATTCTAACCTTATCAAGAGCCTCCATACCCAGATCTGGACCCAAAACGCCTACCTCACCAACCTCAAACCAATCAAACGGTGATCTACAACGTCTCCTATAGAGAGCCTCAAATGGAGCCATACCAATACTAGAATGATAGCTATTGTTGTAGGCAAACTCAATGAACGGAAGATGATCATCCCAACTTCCTTTAAGTTCTAACACACATTCTCTAAGCATATCCTCAAGGGTTTGGATGGTTCTCTCGTGTTGGCCATCCATTTGAGGGTGGAAGGCCGCTGAAAGCTTAAGTCTAGTACCAAGACCCCTTTGAAAGGACCTTCAAAAGTTTGAAGTGAATTGTGCCCCACGATCTGATATGATGGACAAAGGAACCCCATGCAACCTTACCAAGTCATGAATGTACAACCTTGCATAATTTTCAACCCTATATGTGGTCTTAACCGGTAGAAAGTGAGTCGATTTTGTCATCCTATCAGCCACCACCCAAATGGAATCAAAACCCTTTCTAGTCTTGGGCAACCCAACCACAAAATCCATATTAATCACCTCCCACTTCCAAGTAGGAATCTCAATGTCTTGGGTTAGGCCACCCGACCTTTGATGTTCAGCTTTGACTTGTTGACAACTATGAAAATCGGAAACGAACCTGTCAGTGTCCCTCTTCATACCTCCCCAACAATACACATCTCTTGTCTCTATACATTTTGGTGGAACTGGGGTGGATAGAATAAGAAGAGTTATGGGCCTCATCAAGGATTTTTTCTATCAAACCATCAACACACGGTACACACAACCTACCTTGGTACCTAAGGGAACAATCTCCCCTTTGGGAGAAAACCTCCACCTTGCCCTCTTTTACCAAGGCCTTCAATTCCAACAAGGAGAGATCAAGATCTTGTTTTGCTATCACCTCATAAATCAAGGAAGACCCAGAACCATCATCAACAACAATACCCCTATTACCAACCTCTTCCAACCTAACTCTCAATCTAGCCAATCGGTGCACCTCCTAGCCATCTCCTTATCACCATCATCAACAAGAGCTAGGCTACCCATAGACTCCCTATGAAAAGTATCCGCCACCGCATTTGCCTTACCGGGATGATAGTACACACTCATATCATAGTCCTTAAGAAGTTCTAACCATCTCCTTTGCCTCAAGTTGAGATCTTTTTGAGTGAAGACATATTGGAGGCTCTTATGATCGGTGAACATATCAACCTGCACCCCATATAAGTAATGATGCCAAATCTTTAATGCAAACACAATGGCGGCTAACTCAAGATCATGGGCAGGGTAGTTTTTTTCATGCATTTTGAGTTGTCTAGAAACATAATCTCTGACCTTACCATTTTGTATCAGCACACAACCCAAATCAACCCGGGAAGTGTCACAATACACAACAAATCCCTCAAGTCCATCCAATAGTGACAATATAGGAGCGGACACAATCTTATCTTTCAATATTCGGGAACTCCTTTCACATTCATTGGACCACACAAACTTGACCTTCTTTTGAGTCAATTTTGTCATAGGAGAAGCAATAGAAGAAAACCCATTCACAAACCTCCGGTAATAGCTCGCTAGACCCAAGAAACTCCTAAAGTCCGCTGGGATCAAAAGTCTAGGCCAATTTATAATCACATTGGTCTTTTTAGGATCTATCTTTATACCATCCCCTGACACCACATGCCCTAGGAAAGCAACCTTCTTCAACCAAAATTCACACTTTTTATATTTAGCATACAATTTCTCCTCCCTCAATCTTTGCAACACAACCCTCACATGAGCCCTATGCTCCTCCTTGCTACAAGAATAGATCAAAATGTCATCAATGAAGACCACAACAAAGAAATCAAGGTAGGATTTGAAAACCCTATTCATTAGGTCCATAAAAATGACTGATGCATTGGTCAACCCAAAAGATATCACCACAAATTCATAATGCCCATACCTTGTTCGGAAGGCCATCTTAGGACCTAACCCTCACAAGATGGTAGAGACACCCGTTAAAGGTCAACTTATGGGCTTTAATGCAAGATATGAATCTACCCTTGACCATTACATCTTGACTTTCCCACTCAAGGGCAGATTCATTTGGAAATTAGAACTTGACCTTATGGGTTCTACAATCAATAGAAGCATAGTATGCATGCAACCAATCCATCCCAAGAATAATGTCAAAATCAACCATGTCTAACTCAACAAGATAACAAGGCAAGATTTTATGCAAAACGCAAATAGGACAACTTCTATAAACTTTCCTAGCAACAATAGATGCACCGATAGGAGTAGACACTTCATATGACTCATGCAACAACTCGGGGTCAACATGAAACTTTTGGGCAACAAAGGGGGTAACAAAAGAAAGAGTGGCACCCGAATCAATCAATGCATACACAAACAAACAACAACATACCCACATCAAAGTCAAATATTTTCAACATACCAGTAACAACATCGGGGACTTCATCAACCCTTTGTCTCCCATGCAAAGCATAGAACCAATTGTGCCTTGGGGCACCATCTTATCGGCCACCTCTCCCCAATGGGACCATATCAGCACCTTGTGGACGAACCTCCTTGCCCTTATTGCAGTTTCAAGGGAAATTTATCGCCTTATGCCCTAACTCCCCACAACCATAATAAGCACCAATATTCTTCAAACATGGTCCACCATGACCCTTACTACACTTCAGACACACATCAATAGGAGCCACACCCCTAACACCTTGGGCCCTCGGAAGATCATTTGCAACTCTCTTATCAAATGCATGAGTAGGCCTTTGGCCTTGATGGAACCAGCCACTCCTTTGGAACTTACCCTCAAAATGAGCCCTCTTGGCCTCATGCCCCCTTCTCTTCTTCAACTTCTCCTCTTCCATTTGCTTGGTGTAGGTCATCAAATGTGACAAGTCCATGTCACTAATCAATATGGCGGACCGACATTCTTCACTAACCAAGATGGAAACACCCATCACAAATTTATTCATCCTAAATCTTGAGTCGACCACCAAATACTGAACATACTTAGGGAGTTGGGTAAACTTGAGCGCATGCTCCCTCACATTCATAGACCCTTGTCTCAAATTCATAAATTCCACCAACTTAACTTCCGTAAGTTCAAAGGGGAAGAACCGATTAAGGAAGGCCACCTTGAACTCCTCCCAAAGCACCACATAGTTGAATCCCTTTTCCTCCTTCCATTGGTTGTACCATACTTGTGCTACCCCTTTAAGTTGGTAGTCGCCAACTCCGCTTTATCCTTTGGACTCACACCCATGATGGACAAAATTTTATAGACTTCATTAATGAACTGTTGGGGGTCCTCACTCACCTTTGACCCATGGAATTCCGGGGATTTATTCTCACGAAGTCTCTCATCCGAGAGGCCAATGTAGGAGCATGATGGGCTTGGGCCCCTTAGTTGGCTTGATTAGCCACCACCTGTGCAAGAAAGTGAGAGCATTCCTAAGCTCTCCAATGGCCGATTGTTCCTCGAGCGTACGGGCTCGTCTTCCCTTCATATTGGGCATGATCTAGCATATCAAAGAACAATCGTTAGGGGGAAGCTTACTTCAATTCTATAGCACGACGTATAACATGAAGAAGGGAAACCTTTCCTAAAATGTCTCATAGTCTCTTACTCATAGTTGTGGTGCACAATACAACGATGAATAAGACTCTAATCAACGCAGTGTGTTGGACTCCGAGGATCTAACAACCTATTGCTTTGATACCACCTTTGTCACGACCCAAACATAGGTCCTAGACGTGACCGGCGAATGGGGAGCCCGAAGGAACCCCAAACAAGCCTCGTAGAATATCATTACACATCCTTGGCCGCGGAAGCAAATAGAATGACCATAAGAGATAAACGTAAAAAAGGGGATTTGGGACTAAGAGTAACTTCCGTATCATAAACATCAAGAGTCAATAGAGTCAAAGCTCATAGCATAGATACATAACATGTCCAACAACACTTCTACTATGTAGATAAGAGCGGTAGCCAAGAAAAAGCAACCGGGCCCACCCTCATAGTAAATACATAAGTCAAAAGAGAGAAATTCTTAATACATAGCAAGAGATCATAATAACATCCCCGAAATGGAGGAGTCACCAACAAGTTTGATAGAAGTCGTACTAGCCATGTGGAGGAGGATGATCAAGCGGTATATCGATTCCAACATGGTGACATCATGTAGCCATAGAGTATGTGTTAGTACATTTGAATGTACTAAGTATTAGAATACAATACAACAAGAGGTAGACATCATAGGCAAAATGCATAATCATAAGCATGAATAGCATACTAACAATATGGCATGTATAAATGATGCTTGAAGTAAAACCATGCTTATATAGATCATAATACGAGTGTAAGGAGTGACCACTATAGTGCAAACGAAGGCCTACCAACCCTTTGGATATGCGCATGAGGTACGAACCCCTTCATGAGGCTGATGGAGTACAAGCCTATTACTATCCAAACCTAGGGCCTAGGTGTGACACGACAAATGAGAACCCGAGGCCCCCAAACAAGCCTCTTAAATCATAATTGCACATTATAGGTTCAAATGGTAAATGACAAATAGATGACAATGGAATATGGGGAATGGGACTAAGGGACAACTTGTAATCTTAAGCGGGAGCATAAGTTAAATAGTTTAAAACATACCAAATGTTGCAATGGTCCTGACACACCTCTAAACAATGACAATAAACAGACATGGTCTAGGCCCCTCAATAAAGTCAAAATAAAAATACATCAAAAATCTGAATAACAAAGGCAAAGCTTGAAGATAAGGATTCTATTCTCGATGAATGGGACTCACCAAAGCTTAAAGTCTTCACGAGCAATCTAGCCACGCGGAGGAGGATGAGATAGATCGCCTGTCCCTACATGATTATAGCATGTAGGCAAAAATGTGGTTAGTACTTTGGAATGTACTAAGTATGTGGGTATGCAATGCAACAAGTAAATATAATGACAAAGAATACTTGCCCAATATGAAAAACTCCAAGCTTAAACAACATACTCAGTTCTGAAGTAAAGCATAAGTAATGCCATGAAAATGCATGAAGAAGCACAAAAGCAAATAAGTGTGGGAACAAGACCATAACCATCAAAACCACATGAGATATAATATGGAATACCAATGTCATTCTCCACACCGGCCAAAGAGTGGGTCAACTTGCCAGGGTAACTCCAAAAACAGAAATACTAAATGGATCCATTGTCAGAAAGCCTAAAAAGGCATAATCAAAATATCCTACGGTGACACATATTTATGAGATTAGAAGCTTTATATAAGACCCCTTAGGTCGAGTCCCACTCCTAACTCATTCGGTGCTAAGTCAAAATCTCACAAAAATGAACAATGCATAGTAGAAATAATCAAAACTTAATTTAGTTTGGAAGGTCATAACATGTAAAATAAATCATATTCAAACTTGTACTTAGAATAGCTCATTGACAAAGATTCAAAATGAAACTATATGGGTCTTAAGTCACCCAGTATCATTTCATACTTGTATTTACTTCTTCTTGTCCAAAATCATAAGTTCATATTATGCCCTAAAAGCCAAATATTCAAAATTCATAACTCAACTTAAATCATGTTGGGGACTGGTTCAATAAACTTAAAATCACAAGTTTTATATCAAACAAAGTTACAATAATCATAGGAATATTTTAGGATAAAATCATAATAACTGATTTGTGGATCTAAGACTTGAAAATATAGGTTGGCTTAAATAATGCAAATTTGAAATGCTTGAATTAAATTATGTAAAATCTTGATAAATATTCATAAATAATTATAAAATATACGAAAATAAGTTAAGAAAATATTAATTTGAATGCAATTATACATAAATCAAAGATTGAAAATTTGTAATTCTAAATTTAATTTTTCAAAGAGGACTTCCTGGTTGAAAAGAAACCAAGAATCAAACTCACATACCTTGCTTGATTAGCCTTGAGAAGATGAAGAGATTTGGTAGAGATCTTGAAGAATACTTAGCCTAAGTGTTGAGAGAGTTTTGGTAGAGCAATGTAGATTAGGAGATTTGGTTTCTTGAAGAGTGATGTAGAGACTAAGTAGAGGGGGTATTTATACTAATTTTTAGGGGGTTATAACGGTCATCTAATCACTAAAAAGTGGTCAAAAACATGTGGGGAAAAGAGCATAAAATCATGTGGTGCAAAGGGGATTTTTGACTCACTTTTAAAAAGAAGAAAGATGCCAAACACAAGGGAGTGGGCATGGGACCTAGGTATGGCAACATTATCCTTTCCCATAGTACTATGGCATGGTATGGTATGGCCTCAAGTCATGCTAAGGCCATGCCAAAGGCTGCTCATGCAATCCATGTAACAATGGTGAGAGAATTACTCCCAAACAAGTCAATTACGCAACCTTCACATATACTTTCATTTCGAATAATTCCAAATGCAAACCAAACTTCATTTTTAGTCTTAACTTCACATAACATTGCCCCCAAAATATTATACCAAGGACAAACCAACCGCCCTTCAAGACCACCTCAACAATCACATAACTAAACCAAGCTAATCGCTTAAATAACCTTTATTTCAAATTTTACTTAACTCAATAGGAATTCACTGGAACATTATCTTTTCACGCAAGTATAGGCTTAAAAACACCTGGTATATTACAGATTATTTTTAGATCATGCCACCAAGGAGAGCTCCACACCACAGAGTCACTCCCAAACAACAAGTACCTCTGCTGCAACAAGATGATAGAGTTTCTTATGCCTTGTTACGAGCCACCTTCACTATGTTGGCTCAAGCATTGGACAACCAAGTGATGAGTGCATAACTCACACTCATTTCTTACCCTTTTCTTAAGGTTTTATGTTGTCAAATTTATAACTTGATGCTAGTTGTGCTTTGAATGGTGTATGTTACAAGTACTTATGGTGTAGATTTGGCTTGGCTAAGGAGAATTGAAGGTTGGAGCTGAATTGAAGCCAGAAGGAGCTGAAATGCACAAAATGGTACCTGGCAGCAGATACTCTCTATGAACACGACCTTCAAGCCTGCAATCACGGAGTCGTAACATGCAAAGAAGCATGAACGTGCTAGTCCTAGGCATGAATATGGAGGTTAAGGAGACACAACCTCCGCGATCGCAAAATGCTGAGCGCAATCATGGAATGTTGCAATGAACAACGTTGGGACAGTTTTGGAAATTCACCATTTTTAGTCTCAAAATCACAATATACATGCACTCCTAACTCTTATTCTTCATCATTGAGGAATAGACACAAGAACATTGATACATTCTTGAAGAAGATAACATACCTTAGTGTAGATTTAGTTCACGGGGAGGATTTAGAGCAAGTTTTCTACAAAATCTTTAGTGGATTGAAGAGTGTGGGCTTCACTTGTATTATCTTTCACTTGCTCTTTCTTTCCTTATTCATGAATGCTAAATTTGTAGATTTAATTGAAGCTTGGTTATTGATTTATATGTGGGTCTTGATTATTTCTCTTGCTTTCATGCTTAGTTGATGATTTACTTGCAAAATCAAGAGGGTTCCTCCAAAATTGCTTTAATTGCTTGAATTGATTTATGAGTTCTTGCATATCTTCTTGTTTAACTTAGATTTGAGGTAGGTCTTTAATTATAGCTTAATTCTTCAATTACTACTCTAGCGGATGTAGTTCAGGGGTATCTAATAGTTTAGAGTTAGTATAGTATGTGAGGAGTGTGAATGCACATGCTTAGTACTAGATCCTAAGCATGAACTTTAGGTAAGCATTATGAAAAGAGGGATAGCATGGTAAGAGTGATATTATTAGTTAGAGATTTGCTCTAGTAGGCTTGACATAACATAAGCAAGAAATTAAGATGTTGACTTGAAAGAAGTGAGATGTTATGAGTATGGTGTATATGACCCTTACATAAAAGTAGTAAATTGAGGCAAAGTTACTAGAAAGATAAAAAGGTCTAAGATGTATATCCAAGATAGTATATAATTATATAAGACTTTAAGTTTATGATTTACTATGTTTACCTAGATAATAGATTTGAGTTGTCAATGTGGTGTGGGTTGATGTAAATATTTTCTATTACCCTTAACCGTTAAGTCAAAGGGGCTTAGCAATAAATAATGAGGAGTCTCCCATTATAGTCCAATTTTTCTTTAGTTAGATGTATGTGAACATAGAAGATAAGTGCTAGCAGACTAAAAAGAGAAGACGCTAGATCATAAAAGTCATAAAAAGTGGCTATTGTGCCAACAAGAGCAGCAAGTATAGAAAGATGCCTATAAAGATAGAACAAAGTTAAGACTGGTATCTTAGAAGAAATTTTAGTTGTAGTTTCATAAATTTAGTATTATATAATAGGAAAATTTAAGCATTCTTGTGTATACTAATGCCCCGACGGGGTGGAGGGTTGTGCTTATAGCTTAGTGAAGCGAATCAGTTTTTACACTTAGGAGGTAGTGTTTGAGCTAAGGGGGAGATGATAAGGTAATGAGTCAAAGTAGGTCTTGAGATTTTAATGGTGATGAGTTGATCAGAATGAGACATTGATGCTTTTCCATCATATGTATTTCTTATACTTTAGTCGAGGTGATATCGTATTCTTGTCATATGTAAGGGCACTATGCCTATGATCTAGACCCACACACCTTATATTAATTCAGGTTCATGATCAATTCTTAAAGTGAGAAAAGCTAACGTTATTCAGTAATTCTGATCTTATCTCATGAACTAACAGTTTTCAGTCATATGTTACACAAGACAAAACTTGAGTTTCACAGTATGTACAGTTCCATAAACTCATGATAGGCCTTAAAACACTAGTAGCATCATATCATGTTATGAAAGTTATCTGATAAGATTTCCTGAATGAATCGTGCTTATCATGGAAGAGAATACGTATTACTTGCTTACGTGACAGTTATAGCATGCTTATTATGTTGTGTTACAGACAGGGAGAAAAAAAGAAAATGAGATCTTGTGATGTGTAATATATTGGTACGATATATTGGTATGCCTCCTAATAGGAGTTAATAAGATTATAGGTGTAGAGGTGCTATCATAAGTTTAAAGATTTCTAAGTGATGTTGAACTCAAAAAAGCTATAAAGTGGTTAAAATGATAAGTTTGAATATGTGCTCATCGTTAAGTGAGTGATAGTCATAAGCTATTAATGATTGAATGAGTGCTTTGAGTAAATGCATTGGAGAAGTAAGAAGGAGTACTATTCTCTAAATAAAAGTCCTTATGAAGGTACAAAATAGAAACCTTGTGGGATTGATTGTAGGAGTATGATTAGCTTGTGGGTGGAACTTTGTGACCTTGAATTAGGCTTTAATATGGAAAAAGTATGCAATTATACTTAGGCTTTTATTAGAGCTATAAGCTTTAGTTAATGAAGTGTTATATTCGAGAAGAAGAGATAGTTGAGAGGAGTTATTAAGTTGAGAATAAATAATCATAACTCTTGATATGTCGTAGCCCTATTCTTATACCAATCTAATAATTTTCCTATCATATTAGGAGGAATTTTGAGCATTATGAGACTATAGCTTTTCTCTCCTTTCTGATACGATGTCTACGAATGAGTTGAGTCTATTATATCAGAGTTGATGTTTATCCTTGAGTTTGAGTATTTGAGTTCTTGATTGTGTTTATGCCTTGTGCTAGTTCCTAAATTGTCTATCATTCGAGGACGAATGATCCCAAGGAGGAGATATTGTTACACCCTGCAATTTATCAAAATACGCCTAGATAAAAGATTGCTTGTATAACACATCTTCTCAAATTGTTTTTGCAAATCTGAGGTCAAAATATCGAGCAGGGCAAAAACATTATGTGAGAAAGTGGTCTCAGTTAAATTTTAGGTCAATCGAATTAAAATATAATTTTTTAAAGAAAAATTGCAAAACTAAAAGGGTATGTGATAAATGCCTTTTGGACTTACTCCATTGTAGTTTTTCGAATTTTGTTCATCAATGCACTGGACAAGTGCAATTTACATAAAATACAAAAATGCATTTGATAAATGAGTTTTATTTGTTATTTTATACAAAAATATTTTTTAATGTATTTTATGTTTTTCATCAAAAATTGAACTAAAATGGAACAAGTCCATGTCAAGAATTTATTCTGTCATGTCACTTGAGGTTCAGTTTTAAAAGTAAGGGCACTCTAGTCTTTTTCCAACCCATCCTAGACTAAAACCCTATTATTTTGAGGCCGTTTTCAACCTATATCAATTCATAAGCGTGAATTTTTAATTATTTATGTTAATTCATCGTAAGTACAAGGGCTAAGGAAAAAAGAGGAGGCTACGTATAAGAGATTCAAGGATAATCTTCGTTGTTTGATTCTTCAGTCTTCATTCCAAGTATGGAAGACCACCTAAAATTCTACTTTTGTGCTTATTTTTTGTTTCTTAGTAAGAAATCTAGCCAAGATCCAAGTTAGTTTTCACTCCAGTGAAGTTGTTGAGAAGTACTAAAGTTTAATCATATAATTTTATTACAATTATATTTCTTACTACAAGAATTTCATTGTTGGGCATGTTTCTTTAAATCATGAAGTATTATTACACTTACAAGAATTCTAGTTGAGTTGAAAACTATTTCTCTTGCATGTTTTACTTGCATTGAAGAATGATTAGTTTGCTACAAGTATTTACCAAAATTTATGTATAGTTTGAGTTAAAAGATTCTCTTAAGTTGAGTTAAGAGACAAGTTTGAGAAAAGCTGGTTTAAAGAAAATGTGTTGAGCCAAGGCTCCAAGTAGCTGATTTTCAGTTTTCCCCTAAAGGGGGACATTTTTACGGTTAATGAGCATAGCATATGTTTTGGGAGTAGTATTGAGCATTGATGTGGGTATGGGTGTCATGCCCTGGTAGGGTACCCAAGATGTGGCCGGCACTCAGAGACTATTGCTAGTCCCCAAATGAACTACTTGGTCTCATCATATTCATTCAATCAACAACCGTCATATCAACGAAAGACAAAAGATAAACAACGGTGGACAATCTCAATTAAAGTTATTCAAAAGAATCAATTAAACTAGTATGAAAAAACTAGTCAGTCAATATCAAAGTCATCAATCCCAAATCTAGTCTATGAAGTCTCTATCTAAGCTGTCTAGATGGTACCATGATAGGCCTTGGCTACTTAAATCAAAGCAAATAAAGTACTAACTCAAGCTAGATGAAATTAAAATGAGTATCCTTTGGAAGTAAGACAGGACTCACCAATCAACTGGATATAATTGCATTCTCAACGATGCACCTACCGATGATCTTTAACACCAGTCTTTGCATCATGAAAAGGTGCAGGCCCAAATGGATGTCAGTACTTGGAATGTGCGAGTATGTAAAATAGCTGAGTGAAACAGATATAGGTAGAATAAAATAACTCAAAAATGCTCAATCAAGATGTCAAATGTCTATCTAAATCAAGAATGAAGAGTAGACAATGATCAATCAATACAATCCAAATCAATCCAATCTAATCAAGTCAAAGTACTATTAGTATGGAACCTATCTGAGAGCTTATCTTATCCAACAACAATAACTTATGAGCCAATAATTGTACAACAATCTCTTTGATATTGCCACAATCGTCTGATACTTATCAGGGTAATGAACGAATCAATCCATAATAGATCCAATCAACCAAGTCCTCTATTTTTGCAGGACCTGTCAAGAGGAACACCCGACTTAATGGTTTCACCCCTCTCCTACGTTTGGCAATGTAGTTATTAAGTTCAAATTAGACTTAATCTTACTCAATTTGGTGATTGATACTCCTCCTAAGAGTCAATGTTCATAAGACAATCGTTCTCAAACAACTAGTCTCAGTGGACATTTGTCAACTATATTCATCATATCAACTATTAACTCTTTGGTTACATTTTTTTATGGTTCAGCTCTTGACTCATAGAGACTCTGTCATTCATCATTCTAACTCATAATATTCAAAAAAATAAAAGCAGAGTTAAAACATTTCGGGATTCCATAGGCTATTTAGGTTCAAAATATAATCATGCATGCTCATTTAAATGAAATATGTAAAAGTAATAAGAATTCATGCTAGGGTTCATGTAGTACCGCAAAATAATCTATTTCAAGTATTTAATTCATAAAGTTAGTAATTCATGCAAGATTATATAGAAATACATTAGAACTTAAGAAAAAAACATTTAAGAAACATTCATGGGTGACTCGATTCACTCAAAACTCCATCAATTCGGGTTATGGGGCACATGGTAGAATATAATCCATGTTTTGGTTAGCCTTACATACTTGGTAATTTTGAGTCTTGGAACAACTTGGGGGAATTCATAAGATGACCTTCAAACCTTAGCCTTTTTCACCCTTGAAATCTTGCTCTAAGTTGGAGAGGGTGTTTTAGCGTGAAAATATTGAACTGACATGTCTAGGACTTTATTTAGGTGTAAAAATGTTAGGTTTAGGCTTTGAAAAGGTGGGAAAAGATCAAAATAATATTTCTTGAAAGCTTTCAAAAGTTGTCTATGGGCCAGTTTATGGCCCATAGGGACCCTTCCCTAAACTTTTGGGAAAATATTATAGTCTCTAGATCAATTCCACGAGCCCAATCTACGACCTATAGAAGTTTCTATGATTCATAGATTGGTCCGTAAATTCTGGGACCAAAAAATAGAACTCAAAAAATTTTTCCACAAGTTAGCAGATGGGTTGTACTTTAATCCATGTCCCAAAATAGGTTTCGTATATACAACTCTGTTATGACAATCTTCAGTAAAATGGTCATAACTTTTGACTCTAAATTGCAAATAAAGTAAAATTAGTTGTGTTGGAAAGATAATTCAAAGGACATAATTATTTATATGATAAGAGAGACGATCATTTAAAGGTGACTCTTATATAATCCAACACTAGAAACTCAATTTATAGGAAAATTTTGAACTCAACTAAGTACTAGAGATCTCTTATGGCCCTAATCCACTTCCCACAGATAAGCATGAGGTTTGAAACATAGATGCATGTGAGAATAGAGTTATAGGGTGTCACAATATCTCCCATTTGGGATCTCTTCATCCTCAAATGTTAAGCAATTAGGAGACCTATCAATAAGGGACTCAAATACTCGGATACTCGTACTCAAGAAATCAACTTCAACTCAAGATTCAGGATTAGAAGACTATTTCTAACGTCATTGTTAGGCACGAATATAGTTAAAGACATGCATACTCAAATACTCATAGATTTAAGAAGAGCATCAACTTAGAGATAATAACTCAACTCAACAATGAAAAGTAACTCAGAGAATCGAAATGAATCGTTATTATTAATTTCATCATTAGGAGGCATAAGTAGGTGAGGGTATCTAGCCTTCATATCCTCTTCAGCTTCCCATATATCCTTTTCAATGGATTGACTTCTCCATAACACTTTTACAGATATAACCTCTTTGGTTCTCAACTTGCAAACCTGACGATTAAGGATTTGGACTGGGATTTCTTCATAACTTAAGCTATCCTTCACCCGGATGCTTTCAATAGGCACACAAAGGATGGATCTCCCAAACACTTCTTAAGCATAGAAATATGAAAGACCAGATGGATGACTTCTAGCTCTTGTGGTAGCTCTAACTCATATACTACGTTTCCCACTCTTTTCACAATTTGGTAGGGACCAATGTATCGAGGAGTCAACTTTCCCTTCTTCTCGAATCTCATTACACCCTTCATGGATGACACTTTCAAGTATACCCAGTCATTCACTTCAAACTCTAGGTCCCTTCTTCTAACATCAGTGTAGGACTTCTGACGACTCTGTGCATTTCTCAATCTCTCTTGGATAATCTTTACCTTATCCATAGCCTGATATACTAAGTGTAGATCGATTAACCTTGCGTTACCTACCTAGAACCATCCAATTGACAATCTATATCTCCTCTCGTAGAGGGCCTCATAAGGAGCCATTTGGATGCTAGAATGAAAGTTGTTGTTATAGGAAACCTCAATCAAAGGAAAGTGGTCATCCCAATCACTTGTGAAGTCAATTGCACAGGCCCTCAACATGTCCTCCAAAGTCTATATTGTCCACTCTTCTTGACCATCAGTCTAAGGGTGGAAAGCAGTATTAAGGTTCACATTTGAACCTAGGCCTTTTGAAAGGACTTCCAGAATTGGGCAGTGAATTGAGCTCATCTATCTGATATGATGGACAAAAGAGTACCCCATGTAATCTAACAATCTATCGAATATACAAATGGGCATAGTCCTCAGCCGTATTAGTAGTATTTATCGCCAAGAAGTGGGTTGATTTAGTTATTATTATCAACAATCACCCAGATCGAATCGTGCTGTCTAAGAGACTTCGGTAAGCATGTGATGAAATCCACATTGATTATCTTCCACTTTTATTCTAGAATTTCAAAATTCTGGGCTACTCCACATGAGCCTTGGTACTCAATTTTTACTTGTTGGCAGTTTAGGCACTTAGAAACAAAGTCTACAATGTCTCTCTTCGTCCCGCTCCTCCAATTAACCTCTCTCAAGTAGCGGTACATTTTTGTAGATCTTAGATGGATGGAATGTATGGAGTTATGGGCTTCTACCATGATCCATTCTTTAATGCCATCGGCATTTGGAACACACAATCATTACTAAAAAACTGTCAAAAAATAATGCAAAAAAATGACGCTGACGGTTCCGTCACTTTTTTCTCGTCACTTTTTTAAAAGCGACGGATAGCGTCACTAAAAAGTGACGCAGTCCATCACCCAAAAATAATATAAAGAAAGCAACGGGCAGCTGTCGCTTTTATTTTTATTTTTTTCTTATTGCGACGGACTGCATCGCAAATATTAAAAGAATTATTTTTTAAATAAATAAAAATAAAAATAAACTATGGACTTCCATCACTTTTCTGGGTTTTAAAAAAAAAATCAGTAAAGCAACGAACTAAGCGACGTTGTCCATCGCTTTTCTGGGAAATTGTAAAAGAGAATTGCCTAAAAGCAACAAACTAAGCGACCCCATCTGTCGCTTTTTTATAATTTTTTTGACAGCAGAAACCTACAATTTTTGTTGCCCACTTGCATTAAAATTCAAAATATACATATTCCAAAACATATTCAATATATCAATACAACACAATCAACAACAACCAAATTATTTAAAATACGCCTTAATAAATACAATTAAACATAAAGAACATAGAAATTCATTTACAAAGTTTTAAATTGTTTCAAAGTTCTATAAAAATTCTAAATTGTCCAAAACTAAAATAGAAGGGAACTAAGGGCTATTTTGTATAAAATCATCTATACTCTCGTTGGAATCATCATGGGGAGAGGACCATTGGGTTAGGTTGAGCACTTGTTGCCTGAGTTCGGCATATTGTTGAATCATGTTAGCATATTTTTCCGTCATGTTGCATTTCAGTTGGGTCCTTCGTGCATCAGATTCTGCCAATGCACATGTGAGTTCTTGAACTTTTTGACTCACGACAACCATCTGAGTCTCGTCAATGGGCTTAGCTTGACGTGATGATCCAATGTCTTGTAAACCGAATTGGAGTCTTCATATATTATTTTTAGCACTCATTGCATAAACATGACCTTTATGGCTCCCGCCTGCAACCTTTTCTATACAGATTTGATTGGACAACTCAGGGGTTAGCTCGATTGAATCTCAAAACTCTTGCATATATCGCTCATACTCACGCTACATATCACAAATAATAATTAAACTCAATGCGTATATTTAAAGTAAAAGTTAGAATCAAAATAAGTTATACTTAAAGTTATATTAAATAACTTATATAGGCTTGTTCGGCTCTTTCCTCCACCCACTGATCCAGATCTAAGTCATTATTCTCTTTCTTCATATAATACCTCCTAAAAAATTTCATCACGTAAAGGAGGTCGCCCCAACTCTTTTTCCTACAATTTTAAATATAATTAATAAAAAATATTTTTTATAAATTAAATAGTTTATTTAAAAATAATATATTAGTTTAAACCTACAACTTTAAAAATTTTACCATCTTCTTGTAACAGTACGGACACTCTTTGCACCTCCGGCGAGCAATGAGCCACCCTTTAGGCTTCCTTTAGCCTTTTTAGCTTGCTTCGACATAGCCTTGAATTTATTGGTATCCCAATGCCAGAGAAAATCTTGATATACATGCGGAGGTATCCAAGAACTTCTTTGTCCATCATCCCTTGCTTTCTTTAATCAGTTACATAGTCGGGTGCTTGCCTTTTTCTCAAATGTGCTGGCAATGAAGATGTTATGCTTGAGATTCCAAGTACATAAAGTCCAGCAAAAGTGTTAAGAAATCCTAGTTAAGTAAGTAATAGTCAAAATATTATACAATATTATATATTCCTTGAATTTATTAAACATTATCTGGCAAATATTATTTGAAATCTGCCACCAAGAGGTGTATGGCTCCGAGTATAACCTCCTAATATTCTTCTTAATAGCATCCACAATATGTTTTGAAGGATATCACCTGCAAGACACATAATAAACATGATATTAGTTCATTTATAATTTATTAAGGTAGCAAAAATAAATTAATAAAAATAAAAACTTACGATGCTCCATCAGGCTCAATCATAACTCTCTCACGTCTGTCCCTCTTCCCAAGAGCTAAGTCAGGAACAACTTTGCAGGTAGGGAGACTGAGAAGTAGGAGATGCATTAGTAGGAGATGGAGTAGTCGAAGGTATGGATCGATGAAGTAGCACTGTAGGTATAGGAGCGATCTAATCATACAAAGGGAATCTCGGCTAGGCAGAAGAAGATGTGCTCCATTGTCGACTCAGCTGACTCTGAAAAGTTAGAGGATCCATAGTCCTAGAAGACACAATATGACTAGCGCCTGGGGCACCCTGAACATCAGGTGCTGAAGAAATAAAGCCTAGGATATCCTCAGAATCAATTGGTCTCCTAGACTTCTTCTTTTTCGTCATACCAGAAAAAGTAATCCCAAGATGATCCTGAGATCTATCACCATCATCCAATGACATCTGAATGTAAAATATCACAAATAAAATATATAAGAAAAAATCAAATGAAATTTTTTTTGTATTAGCAAGATAAATTAAGTTATGTTGTAGCTATAATCTACCAGTCTATTCCTTCTCGCTTGTTTCATTGTTTACTCCATCCTCCTGTTCCAATTCCTCAGTAACTTCATATTCATCATCCTCCCATTCCTCCTCCTCCAACCATTGAGTCCATAGCCACATTAGGAACATTCCAATTTAATTTAATGTCATTAATCTAACGGCAACAGACAAAGTAGAATGTGGACTCCCCTCACATAATAGTTGACTAACCACTTCTAATTCTTCATAGAAGCGTCTTGCTTCTTCACTAGGAGCTTCATTAAAAAATTGTTCAGCTTCCACCCCCCCCCCCAAACTCCAAAATCATCATTAATAATTTGAGTAACTCAATCATGCCCAAATGTATCATGTTGAATATTATCATGTTCAAATCTAATTGGACCTTGTGCTACAATCATGTTATATTCATCCATGGGCATCGAATTGTAAAACACACCATTCACTCCATCTTCTTCTCCATGATCCACCCATACAAAATATGTAGGCTTAAACCCATTATGATACAAATGCACCATAACTTTATCTGGACGAAAAATTTCAGGCACTTACATAAACTGCAAGGACACCTAAATTAAAGTTCAAATTCTACATTATATACAAGTTCACAATTCACAAATAAAGTTCAAAGTTTAAGTTCAAAATTAAATCTAAGTTCAACTTTAAAGAAATTCTAAAGTTCAATTTTTATATTATATTCAACTTTAAAGTTCACAACTTAAAATTCAAGTTTCAACTTTAATCTAAGTTCAAGTTAAACACTACTAACTTTAATAAATTTAACAAATTCTAAATTAAAGTTCAAGTTCTACATTATATACAAGTTCAAATTTCACAAATAAAATTCAATGTTTAAGTTCAAAATTAAATCTAAGTTTAACTTAAAAAAATTCTAAAGTTCAATTTTTATATTATATTCAACTTTAAAGTTCACAATTTAAAATTCAAGTTCAAACTTTAATCCAAGTTCAAGTTAAAGATTACTAACTTCAACAATAATTGAATTCAACTAATTCAGCAACAATTCTACTTTAAAAAAATAATTTTACTCAAACTTCAACAACAATCTAACTCCAATTCAATTTCAACATTATAATTAACTTCAACAACAATTCCAACAAAACATAACTAATTTGCAAGCTCATTCAGAAAACCCCAAATTCAAGCTAGCTAAATCCCTAAAATTATTAATTACTCACTAATTCACAAAACATATGCAAATTAACTATGCTAATACCATTGTAACTTCATACAATACTAGTCCAACACAAAAGAACTCAATTCATAAACTAATTTCAAAAAAATAAATTTAAAGTTTGCCCACAAAAAAAAAAGTTCATTTACTTGTTCACAATACAATACACAAAGTAATACTTCTTATATCCTACTTTAAACAATAAAAGTGAAATTGGCAATCTAACAAGTTATTAAATTCAAAAACATAAAATAACTAAATAATACTAAAAATAGAGCAAAAAGAGAAGAAAAATTAGTTACCTTACTTGTGGGGGGTAGAATACCATGTTGAGGCAGTGGCGTCAGAGGCCGGATGCTGGTCGGGGATGGAGGGCAACGACTGGGTGAAGGGGCCTACTAGTTTTAATTTATAGAGGAAATGAAGTTTGAAAGGGGGAAAAAGTAAGAGAAAGTCGGGCTTTTCTTTATATACCCGCGTAGGGGTGAAGAACAGTGTCGTTAAGTTTGTCGCCCTTCATTAATTTATTTTTGATCATTGACTATAAAAGCGACGGGCAGGGCAATGCCATCTGTCGCTTATATTTTTCAAAAAATTTAATTAATACAATAAATATAGCAAAAAATGTGGAAAATTCCACGAAAAAATGTGACGGACTTTTAGACGCAGTCCGTCGCTTTTTATTAAAAAATATATATACAGACATAAAGGTGATCGACTGCGTCCTTTTGTCCATCGTATTTTGGAGCGACGCAGTTGAAATGACCTAAAAAAGTACCTAAAAACGTGCCTCGAAAGTGTCCGGAATCTTGTTTTTTGTATATCCAAAAATTCATTTGTTATTTCGATTCGACTTAATATTCTTGTTTAGGGGGTCCAAATTAAGGTGACAATGGTCTATCCTTGAATTTAAAGCAAAGAAATCAAATTATGAAATTTCACTTGGTGCAATTTCTAGTGAGGGTCCACGACCTCTCCGCTATGCGGAGAGGTGCATTTCTTGCACTATTTTTCTTAGTCCATCTAGATTTTTCTATGTGTTGGGCCTAAGTCTTCCTAAATGTATTTTTACCTATGCTTAGTCCTATTTCACCCTCATATCACCCTAAACATTCCCTAATACTCACCAAGACACTTAGCCAAATATTTGCTCCTAAATTCAAGTCCCAAACTCAAGACCAATCTTAAGGATTTGATCAAGGATCTCACTCAAGCTTCAAATCTCCATTCTCAATCTTCTTCAAGGGTTCTCCAAAGTCAAGGTATATGGTGTTGAACCATTGGGTCCTTCCACCCATGGTGCCTAAACCCTCTTTTTACTAATATTTCATGATTTAAAGTTGATTTTACATGTGGGTCTAGTATATTGAGAAATTTACTGCACAGTGATCTTTAGTTCATGAAAGTATGGTTGTTTTAACTTGCTTTGAGCTCTAAATCTTTGGATCTAATGTTTGATTTGATGAGGGGTTTTGATGTGAATGTCTTGGGGGTGTTGCAAGGTATTGATTGATGGTTTTACTATAGATTTTCTTGCATGATTTCATCTCTAAATTGCATGGTCTTTTACCCCCATTACACACCCAAGGTGTTTGATAAAATGTTTGGATGTGTTTTCTTGAAGAGTTGAAGGTCCAAAGCATGAGCTATGATATGAATGATATTTTAATGATGAAATGAGCTTATGTACATAATATACTCTATATTAAGTGTTGCATTAGACCATCTCAATTCAGGGAACTAAGAGCCCGGACAACCGAGGTGAGGGTTTGTACTCATCAACCATACGAGGGGTTTGTACCACACCACCAGGGAGATGGGGTGAGATCATCATCAACCGAGGTGGGAGTTTGTACTCATCAAACAATGTGAGGTGTTTATACTTCTCCACCAGGGATTATCATCAAACATGTGAGGGGTTTGTACCACACCACTAGGGTGATGGGGTAAGAACATCATCAACCAACCAAGGGGTTTATACTTCGGAAATCTAGTTGGTCTATGATTCACTAATGACACCCTATATGAGTATAAGTTACTTAAGCATGTTTTCCTTATGCATTGATCATACAAATCACATTACTATATCATGCCTATTGTTTATTGTCATTTATGTTGACTATGAAGCTTATCTATTGTAGCATTGCATCCCACATATTTAGTACATTCAAACGTACTGACGCATACTCTTGCCTACATAATATCACCATGTAGGAACCGGCACTCAAATTTATCATCCTCTTCCTTCACGTGGCTAGATCGATTCTACTCAAAGCTAGTTGGTGAGTCCTCCACTTCGAGGACTTTAGCCTATGTTGCTATTATCTATGTATTGAGACACTTTCTTATGTTCTATTTTTACTATGAGTGTGAGCCCCGTTCCTTTGTATTGGCCCCCTCTCTATCTATGTATTTAGAGGTGTTTATTGGACAAGTTATATATCTATGGTATGATCTTTGACTTCTTGTCTCTTGATAATGTTGATTTGCAAGCTACCTTTAGCCCCTTGCCGCTTAGTGTCATTTTATGTCTTTTATATGCTTCTGCGACTAATAATGTGTAATGATAAGTTGAGAGGCTTATTTGGGGTTCCTTCGGATTCTCTATTCGTGATGTCACATCTAGGCCCTAGGCTAGATCATGATAGACTTGGTATCAGAGCACTGGGTTGATTGATCCTTGGAGTCCAACACACCACATCAATTAGAGTCCTATTCTTGGTTGTGAAGCGCGTCATGACTATGAGTAGGAGGCTATGAGGTGTTTTAGAAAATGTTTCCCTTCTTCATATTCTATGTCATGCTATAGAGGTGTAGTGAATTTTTTCCCTAATGATTGTTATTTGCTATGCTAGATTATGCCAAATACTAGAGGATGACGTGCCCAAACTCTCGAGGAGCAACCTACCAATGGTGATCTCCGAGATGCTCTTACTATGCTTGCCCAAGTAGTGGCTAACCAAATCCATCAAGGGTCCCAAGTCCCTCATACTAACACCCTGGGAGCTAGGGTAAAGACTTTATGAGAATGACTCCTCCAGTTCTCCATGTGTCAAAGGTGGATGAAGACCCATAAGAGTTCATTGATGAGGTCTACAAAATCTTAAATATCATGGGTGTTGGGCCAAATGAAAAGGCAAAGTTGGTAGCTTACCAACTCAAAGGAGTAGCCCAAATTTGGTATGAGCAATGGAAGGGTGAGAAGGGGGTTGGTAATATGGTGCTTTGGAAGGAGTTCAAATTGGCCTTCCTTAATCAATTTTTCCCTCTTGAACTTAGAGCGGAAAAGTTGGTAGAGTTTATGAACTTAAAGCAAGGTGCTATGAGTGTGAGGGAGTATGCCCTCAAATTTAATCAACTTTCATAGTATGCTCCTCACTTGGTTGCCGATCCTAGGTCGAGGATGAATAATTTGTTATGGCGGTCTTCAACTTGGTGAGTCAGGAATATCAGTCTGCCATGCTTATTGGTGATATAGACTTATCTCAGTTGATGAATTATGCCAAGCAAATGGAGGAAGAAAATTTGCAAAAAAGGAGGGGCCATGAGGCCAAGAGGGCCCGTTTTGAGGGAAAGTTCCAAAAGGGTATTAGATTTCGTCAAGGCCAAGGGCCTCCTCATGCCAATAATACGGGGTTTTCCAATGACTTACCTAGGCCACAAGGTTTTTGTGGTGTGGCTCCTATTGATGTGTGTCCTAGTTGTGCAAGGAAGCATAGAGGCCCATGTTTGAAAGATTCTAATACATGCTTTGGTTGTGGGGAACTTGGTCACAGGAACGTAGATTGTCCGAGAAACCATGTAATGTTCTGGGCACAAATGTTGTTGCATTGGGTAGAGGTGGTCCTCAAGGTGGTGCCCCAAGGCATAACTATTTTTATGCCCTACATGGAAGACAAGGGATTGGCGAGGTCCCCGATGTTGTTACCGGTATGTTGAAAAACTTTGATCTTGATATATATGCTTTGATTGATCTGGGTGCCACCCTTTCCTTTGTTACCCCTTTTGTTTCTAAAAAGTTCCATGTTGAGTTAGAGTTGTTGCATGAGTAATATGAGGTGTCTACTCCTATTGATGCATCTATTGTTGCTAGGAGGGTGTATAGGAATTGTCCAGTTTGCATCTTGCATTTGTGATCTTGTTGAATTAAATATGGTTGATTTTGATGGTATTCTTGGGATAGATTGGTTGCATGCATACTATGCTTCTATTGATTGTAGAACCCGTAGGGTCAAGTTTCAATTCCCTAATGAACCCGTCCTTGAGTGGGGAAGTCAAGATGTGGTGGTCAAGGGTAGATTCATTTCATGCATTAAAGCCCATAAGTTGATTTCTAGAGGGCATTTGTATCATCTTGTGAGGGTTAAAGATGTGGAGTCCAAGGTCCCTTCTATTGAGTCGGTCCCGGTTGTAAATGAGTTCCTTAATGTCTTTCCAAATGACCTTCCTGTTGTCCCTCCCAAAAGGGAGATAGATTTTGGCATAGACCTCCTTCCCGACACTCAACCTATCTCCATTCCCCCTTACCGTATGGCCCCGACAGAGTTGAAGGAGTTAAAAGAGCAATTGAAAGATTTGTCAGAAAATGGATTTATTAGACCTAGTCAATCACCTTGGGGTGCTCCGGTGTTGTTTGTGAAATAGAAGGATGGGTCACTTAGAATGTGCATTGATTACCGCCAACTCAATAGGGTCACTATAAAGAATAAGTATCCTCTTTCGAGAATTGATGACTTGTTTGGCCAATTGCAAGGGACTAGCTTTTTCTCTAAGATTAATCTTTGGTCCGGGTACCATTAAGTGAGGGTGAGGGACTATGATATTCCCAAAATGGGCTTTCATACTAGATATGGGCACTATGAATTTGTGGTGATGTCCTTTAGGTTGACTAATGCACTGGCCATCTTCATGGACCTAATGAGTAGGGTCTTCAAACCCTACCTTGATTCCTTTGTTGTAGTCATCATTGATGATATTTTGATTTGTTCACATAGTAGGGAGGAGCATATAGGCCATTGAGGGTTGTGTGGCAAAGGTTGAGGGAGGGGAGATTGTATGCTAAATGTGGCAAGTGCGAGTTTTGGTTGAAGGAGGTTGCATTCTTGGGTCATGTGGTATCGGGGGATGGTATTAAGGTGGATCCTAAGAAGATCGATGTGATTATAAATTGTCCTAGACCATTGACCCCGTCGGATATTAGGATTTTATTGGGCCTTGCGGGTCACTATAGAAGGTTTGTGAATGGGTTCTCCTCCATTGCTTCCCCTATGACAAAATCGACCCACATGAAGGTGAAGTTTATGTGGACCGATGAATGTGATAAAAGCTTCCAAACGTGGAAAGATAAACTTGTGTCCGCTCCTATATTATCACTATCAGATGGGCTTGAGGGTTTTGTTGTGTATTTTAATACATCTAGAGTTGGTTTGGGTTGTGTGCTGATGCAAAATGGTAAGGTCATAACCTATGCTTCTTGACAACTCAAAGTGCATGAAAAGAACTACCCTACCTATGATATTAATTGGCTGCCGTAGTATTCGCATTAAAGATTTGATGTCATTATTTCTATGGGGTGCATGTTGATGTCTTCACCGATCATAAGAGCCTCCAATATGTCTTCACACGAAAAGATATTAACTTGAGACAAAGAAGGCGGCTAGAACTCTTTAAGGACTATGACATGAGTATGCATTACCATCCGGATAAGGCAAATGTTATGGCAGATGCTTTGAGTCGGGTGTCTATGGGTAGCCTAGCTCATGTGGATAGTGGTAAAAGGGAGATGGCTAGGGAGGTGCATGGATTGGCTAGACTAGGGGTGAGGTTGGAAGATGTGGGCAATGGTGTGGTTGTTGTTGATGGTTCTAAATCTTCTTTGGTTGATGAGGTGATAGCAAACAAGATCTAGACTCCTCCGTGCTTGAATTGAAGGCCTTGGTGAAAGAGGGCAAAATAGAGGTTTTCTCCCAAGGGGGAGATGGGGCCATTAGATACCAATGTAGGTTGTGTGTGTCATATGTTAATGGTTTGAGGGACAGAATTCTTGATGAGGCCTATAATTCTCCCTATTCTATCCACCCCGGTTCCACTAAAATGTATAGAGACTTAAGGGACGTGTATCATTGGGGAGACATGAAGAGGAACATTGCTAAATTTGTTTCCGATTGCCATAGTTGTCAACAAGTCAAAGTCGCACATCAAAGGCTGGGTGGCCTAACCCAAAACATAGAGATTCCCACTTGGAAGTAGGAGGTGATTAACATGGATTTTGTGGTTGGGTTGCCCAAGACTAAAAAAGGTTTTTGATTCCAAATGGGTGGTGGTTGATAGGATGAAATCGACTCATTTTTTATCCGTTAAGACTACATATAGGGCTAAGGAGTATGCAAGGTTGTATATCCATGAGTTAGTGAGGTTATATGGGGTTCCTTTATCTATCATATCGGATTGGCGTGCACAATTCACTTCACACTTTTGGAGGGCATTTCAAAGGGGTCTTGGTACCAAAGTTCACCTTAGTACGACCTTCCACCCTCAAACAGATGGCCAAGCCAAAAGGACAATTCAAACCCTTGAAGATATGCTTAGGGATTGTGTTTTGGAGTTGAGAGGTAGTTGGGATGACCATCTTCCTTTGATTGAATTCTCATACAACAATAGCTATCACTCTAGCATCGGTATGGTTGAGGCTCTTTGTGGGAGACGATGTAGATCACCGGTCAGTTGGTTTAGGTTGGATAGGTGGCCTTGTTGGGACCGGATATGATTATGGATGCTCGTGAGAAGGTTAAGATGATTAGGTAAAGGTTAAGGACAACCTAAAGTCAGCAAAAATCCTATGCCGATGTAAGAAAAAGAGACCTAGAATTTCTAGTGGGTGAGTGAGTCTATTTAGAAGTTTCTCCAATGAAAGGTGTGGTCCATTTTGGTAAAAAAGAAAAGTTGAGTCCAATTTATATTGGTCCTTATAAGGTGATAAAGAGGGTTGGCAAAGTAGCTTACGAGTTGAAGTTTCCTAGTGAAATGAAATTGGTTCATCCAGTATTCTATGTTTCTGTGTTGAGAAAATGTGCTAGTGATCCTAATGCCATTATGCCTCTTAATATGGTGGGTATTGTTGAGGATAACTTGACTTATGAGGAGGTTCTGGTTCAGATCTTGGATTGTCAAGTAAAGAGATTGGGAATAAGGAGGTGGCATCCGTTAAGCTCCTTTGGAGGAACCAAGAAGTCGAAAGTGCAACTTGGGAGGCCAAAGTGGACATGCAAAAGCGGTATCCTTATCTATTCCACTCCACTCAAGCCTAAGATACTAATTCTAAGTCTCCTATGTAATTTCAAGTCTTATATCTCAACCCGATATCGTTTATGTGCATTCATGTTTAAGTTGGCAAATTATGATGATTTTATACCTATGTTAAGATTTTTAACCTGATGTTTAAATGTAATGTTGCATCCATGTTGGGAGCAGATTTGTTCATGATTATTCTTGTCTTATACCTCTCTTCTACATTCAGAGACAAATGTTCCAAAGGGGAGATATTGAAACGACCCCGAAAAGTGCCCAAAAACATGCCTTGGAAGCGCCTGGAATCTTGTTTTCTGTATATCTAAAATTTCGTTTGTTATTTCAAAAATCCGACATATTCTAGTTCAAGGGGTCTAAATTAGGGTGACAAGGGTATAACCTCGAATTTAAAGAAAAGAAATCAAATTATGAAATTTCAGTTGGTGTGATTTCAAGAGAGGGTCGCGGAGAGGTGTATTTCCTGCATTGTTTTACCTAGTCCATTCAAATTTTTCTAAGTGTTGGGCCTAAGTCATCGAAAACGTGTTTTTACCTATACTTAGCCTTATTTCATCCTCATATCACCCTAAATATTCCCCAATACTCACCAAGACACTTAGCAAAATATTTGCTCCTAAATTCAAGTCAAAACTCAAGACCAATCTTAAAGATTTCATCAAGGATCTCACTCAAGCTTCAAGTCTTCATTCCCAATCTTCTTCAACAGTTCTCCAGAGTCATGGTATGTGGTGTTGAACCATTGGGTCCTTCCACCCATGGTGCCTAAACCCTCTTTTTACTAATATTTCATGATTTAAAGTTGATTTTACATGTGGGTCTTGTATATTGAGAAATTTACTGCACAGTGATTTTTAGTTCATGAAAGTATGGTTATTTTAACATGTTTTAAGCTCTAAATCTTGGATTTGATGAGGGGTTTTGATGTGAATGTCTTGAAGGTGTTGCAAGATGTTGATTGATGATTTTACTACAGATTTTCTCTCATGATTTCATCTCTAAATTGCTTGGTCTTTTACCACCATTATACACCCCCAAGGTGTTTGATAAAATGTCCGGATGTGTTTTCTTGAGGAGTTGAAGGTGCAAAGCATAAGATATGATATGAATGATGTTTTAGTGATGAATGAGCTTATGTACATGATATACTCTATATAAAACATTGCATTAGACCATGCTCAATCCGAGAAACTAAGAGCCTGGACAACCAAAGTGGGGGTTTGTGCTCATCAACCATGTGAGGGATTTGTACCACACCACCAGGGTGATGGGGTGAGATCATCATCAACTGAGGTGGGGGTTTGTACTTATTAACCGAGGTGGGGGGTTTCATCAACTGAGGTGGGGGTTTGTACTTATTAACCGAGGTGGGGGTTTGTACTCATCAAACCATGTGAGGGATTTGTACTTCGCAACCAGGGATTATCATCAACCATGTGAGGGGTTTGTACCACACCACCAGGGTGATGGTGTGAAATCATCATGAACTGATCAAGGGGTTTAAACTTTGTAAATCTAGTTGGTCTATGCTTCACTAAGGACACCCTATATGAGCATGAGTTACTTAAGCATGTTTTACTTATGCATTGATCATACACATCACACTACTATATCAGGCTTATTGTCTATTATCATGCATGTTGACTATGAAGCTTATCTATTATTGCATTGCATCCCACATACTTAGTATGTTCAAACGTACTAACACTTACTCTTACCTACATGATATCACCATGTAGGAATCGCCGCTCAAGTTGATCATCCTCCTTCTCCACATGGCTAGATCGGTTCTACTCAAAGCTAGTTGGTGAGTCCTCCACTTTGAGGACTTTAGTCTATGTTGCTATTATCTATGTACTGAGACACTTTCTTATGTTCTATTTTGATTATGATGGTGAGCCCAATTACTTTGTTTTGGCCCTCGCTCTATCTATGTGTTTAGAGGGGTTTGTTGGACAAGTTATATATCTGTGATATGAGCTTTGACTCCTTGTCTCTTGATGATGTTGATTTGCAAGCTACCCTTAGCCCCTTGCCCTTAGTGTCATTTTATGTCTTTTATATGCTTCCGCGACCAATGATGTGTAATGATAAGTTGAAAGGCTTATTTAGGGTTCCTTCGGGTTCCCTATTCGCTGTGTCACATCTAAGCCCTAGGCTTGGGTCGTGATAGTAGTCCGTCACTCTTCTGTCTGTCACATTTTTGCAGTTTTTTAGTAGTGAATCTACTTTGGTATCTCAATACCCCATATCCCTCTTTGATGGAAGCCATTACTTTTTGCTTATGTAAATCTTCCTTCAATTGGAGTAAGATGAGATCTTGGTCTTGCTTCTCCTTTACCTCTGCTATAAGAGATGACGTAGACCCATTATGCACAAGTATTCCACCTTCACTAGATTCATCGAGTTGAACTCCAATTGCGCTAGTCTGTGCACCTCGCTGGTCAACTCCTTCTTATCTTCTTCCCCATGAGCAGTGCTCCCCATAAACAACCTGCTAAGAGCATAAATAACCACATCAGCTTTACCTAAATGGTAGAGGATGCTGATATTATAGTCCTTGAATTACTCAAGCCATCTCCTCTACCTCAGATTAAGCTCCTTCTAGGTGAAAATGTATTGTAGGCTCTTATGGTCTGTGAATACATCGACATGCACTCCATATAGATAGTGGTTCCATAGTTTGAGAGCAAACACCAACACTGCCAATTCCTATGTGAGATAATTCTTCTCATGTGATTTGAGTTGCCTAGAAGCATAAAAAACAACTTTACCTCTCCTGCATTAATATGCATCCCAATCCCACTCTTGATGCATCATAATAAATAACAAACCTAACAGCTCCTTTGTGTAAGTTCAACACTAGGGCAGTAGTCAACCTTGTTTTCAACTCTCGAAAACTCTTCTCACACTCATCAGACCATTGAAACTTGACCTTTTTCTGAGTCAGTCTAGTCAATGGGCATATATGGAAGAAGATCCTTCAACAAATCTGCGGTAGAAGCCAGCCAAACACAAAAAACATCTTATGTCCGTGGAAGAGGTTGGTCTAGACTAATTCTTGACCGCCTCAATCTTTTGAGTGTTCACCATATACAATCGCCTGAAACTACATGGCCTACGAATGCTAAATACTTTAGCCAAAACTCACACTTTGAAAACTTTGCATACAACTCATAATCCTTGAGCATATGCAAAGCAATTCTAAGGAGATTAGCATGCTCTTCCTCATCTCTGGAAACACCAAAATATCTTCAATAAATACGATCACAAAAATGTCAAGATAATGTCTGAAAACTCTGTTCATAAAATCCATGAAGGATGCAGATGCATTTGTTAACCCAATGGACATCATCAAAAACTCAAAGTGACCATATCAAGTTCAAAAGTTATCTTCTGGATGTCACATTCTTTCACTTTTAACTCTGTGATAGCCTAATTGAAGGTCTATTTTGAAAAACCAGTGACACCCTAAAGTTGGTCAAACAAGTTGTCGATCCTTGGAAGGGGGTACTTATTCTAGACTATTAGTTTATTCAACTGGTTGTAGTCAATACACATTCTAAGAAAACCATCATTTTTTAGCACGAACAGGACCAGAGCACCCCATAGTGACACATTTAGCCTAATAAAGCCCTTTTCTAGAAAATCTCTCAACTGCTTTTTCAACTCATGAGGGGACATTCTATATGGCCAAAAGAAGATAGGTTGGGTGTCAGGAAGAACATCAATTTTGAAATCAATATCCCTATAAGGAGGGACTCCAGGCGGATCCTCAGGGAGTACTTTAGGAAACTCATTCACAATCGAGACAGACTCAAAGATAGGAGTCTCAACATCACCAGAATTGACTAGCACGAGATGGTAGATACAACCTTTTGAGATTAAATTTCTATCCTTAAGGTAGGAAATAAACTTACCCTTAGGCATAATAGAATCACCCTTCCACTCTATGATAGGCTCATTTGGAAACTAGAATTAACAATTTGGGTTCTACAATCAACAGAGGCATAACAGTAGTAGAACCTGTCTATGCCAAGAATCACATCGAAGTTAACAACTCAATCAAATCGGCAAGAGTATCTCTATGATAGATGGACACTACACAATCTCTATAAACTTTCTCAGCTAGAATGCTAGAATAGACTCACCAACAGGAGTAGAAATAGAAAAATGGCTCAAGCAATCACTCAGAAAGGATCACAAACCTAGTAGCCACATAAGGTGTGATGAAAGATAGTGTGGCACTAGGATCCATCATAGCATAACAATCAAGAGTAGAGACTCAAATCATACCCCTCACAATATCTGGGAGTTTTCCTGATCTTGGGGACTACCCATGGCATATAAACAGTTTGTGGCCCCGCTTGTGCTAGAAATAGCACCCCTCTTATTTCCTCTAGCTAGTGGTACTGGTGTAGAAGATTGGGCCTTGTCAGCCCACATTGGACAATCTCTCCGGAAATGACCAATTTTGGCACACTTATAGCATGCATCTCCTTCCTTATGGCATTTCCCCAAGTGTAGTTTGCCACACTTTCCATATGGTGGCTCACGTTGTGAGCCTAAAGTCATACTAGCCTGCAACCGAGATCCTCGGATTTTGACATTCTGAGAGTTCTGCTTATTCCAATTTTTGGTGTCGCTGCACTGGTAGACGAACGCGCTGGCCCGGACTGAAACTTGCTACCATTCCCATTTCCTCTCTTCATACCTCATGGCCAGAGGCTTTAGATCTCTTATTTCTGATCTCCTCCCTATTTTGTTGCCTTTCCTTATTATCCTGCTTTACATAGACCATCAATCTGCCTATGTCCATGTCACTCACAAATATAGCTCCTCTCCAATATTTCTTTTGCCACTTGCTCAACTCATCAATGTACAGACCCATCCTATTTCTCATGTCTGTAACCATCTCAGGAGCATAGCGATATAAATGCATGAACTTAAGACCATATTTCTTCACTGTCATTGAGACTTTGTTTCAGATTCAAGAACTCTCTTATCTTGGCCTCTCTCAGCTCTCTTGGAAAGAAGCACCCCAAGAAAGCTTCCTCAAACATTGTCCAAGTTAGAACTGAGGCACCTTTTCCTCAATTCTTCTTCAAATGGTCATTCTACAGCCTGGAAACACTCTTGAGTTGATAGACAACCAACTCAACCCTATCGACTTCAATCACATGCATCACCTAGAACACTTTCTGAAGCTCATCAATGAAACGCCCCAAAAAGACAAAAAATGTGTCTCGAAAATTCTCATAATCATAATTTTCATAAATCACAAAATTCATTCGTGATATAAAAAATATGACATCATATTTATGATCGATGGGCAAAATTAAGGGGGAAGTGGGTATAACATCAATTTTAGAGGACTCATAGTGGAAAATAATTTTCGCAAAATTTTCTTATCTAGTGTCTGTCTGCGCTCTGCACGCGATGCGCCAGGGGCGTATAGCAGTAAAAACTGGGCCTGCACGATGGGTCTGCATCATGGACCCAACATGGACCAGTGTTAGATTTTCCTTGTTCTTTCATTTCGACCCAAGGGCCTTGGGGTGATAGGCCCATGCCCACCTATGCGTAAAAACACCTATACTTAGCCATTTTTCAACTCTATATCACTCAAGACCCTCTCAAAACCCTCTCTAACACTTAAACAAATATTTTCTCAAAAATTAAGTGTCTCAAGCATATTTCCAAATCTCAAGAACTCTATTCAAGCTTCAAGTCTCCTTCAATTCTACACTAAGAAAACTCAAGTCTAAGGTATATTAGTTTCAACCATTGGGTCCTTTCACCCATTGTTCCCAATCATCCTATTTTATGAAAAATTGCATGTTTTCAAGTTGTATTATCGATTATAAGCATGAAATATGTTGGGGTCTTATGAAAAGTTGATTGAAGATGCATGTTTATCTATGACAAGCTTCTTCTATGAGTTGGTTTTATCTATTGAAACTATTTATATTGTGAGCTATGAAACTATGATCTATTATGAGATTTGATGATGGATTTCAAGGTATTTCACCTGAGGGTTTTGCAATATATTGGTGGGTTAGCTTGCATTGATTTTTTCACATGATTTTACTCTTGAATTGCGTGATTTTAAATATCATTATACACCCACCAAGTGTTTGATAAAATGCCAAGTTATGAATTCTTAAGATATGTACATGTTTTACAAGTCAAGTGACTTCATGATGAATATGGTCTATGAAGTATGTTATGAGTTCATGAAACTATATATGATTATACAAGTATGAAGTTAATCCCTATTTTCAAGATTTCACCTCATGAGCCTTTGATGTTAATGCAAGGGTAATGTTTAAGATGATCTACTCTCATGTTTCAAGTTACGCTTACCATCAGAGGTCAAGTATGTTTAAGAGCTACTCATGTTATGACTCATGTTTATTATAAGTTATTAAAGTATGATTATCATAAATATTCCGGGTATTAGATTTAGCAATGATGGATGAAGTGTTTGCTCTCTTTCCTTGAACTATGTGCCAACATAGGATTATGTTATAACCTTGCTATACTAATGGATCTATTTGGTGCACTTTCGCTTAAAATTCTTCCCGAAATGGGACGGGCCCCGTAATGTGAAGTTCCTTATGAAATTCCTTTTGAAATAGGATGGGCTCCCGTAAGAAAGGTTACTTTTCTAAAATGGGACGGGCTCCCCTAAGGTAAAGTATGGTTTACCTTGGCAAGTAAACCACCTCTTTAACGGTGAGGGTAATCATCAAAATTTTAAGTTGTAGCTCGCTTGGTCTTATTCTATGTTGGTTGAGGTCTCTTCCAAAACATGTATTATGTTCTATGCAAGTTGAATAATTTACAAGCATGTCTTTCTTCAAGCATTGATTATGCATGCCATATTGAGATTATGCTTATCTATTGCCTATTACTATGCATTTTCATTATATTGGCTTATGTCTTATTACATTGCATCCTACATACTCAGTACATTCAAATGTACTAATACGTACTTTTGCCTATATGATATCACCATGTAGGGAACGGAGCTCGTCTTGACCATCCTCCATGAGGCTAGCGAGATTCTTGAAAGACAAGCTTGGTGAGTCCTCAAGTTCAAGGACACTATCTACTTTCTTGCTGTTTTAAGACTTTTTGATGTTGAATATATGACATTATGAGGGTAAGCTCAGAGAGTGTCTTGGCCTCCGCTCCAATCTATGTTTTGAGGTGTTGTTGGAACCATTGATATACTTATGATTTGAGCTTTGACTCTTTATACGTTATAATATCAAGACTTCTTGTAGTCTCTTTTTCCCATATTTATATTCTTGTTGTTGCTTACTTGCGTCCCCAACCAAGGATGTGTAATTGATACGCTAAGAGGCTTATTTGGTTTCCTTCAGGTTCCATTCGCTATGTCACATCTAGCCCTAGGCTGGTATCAGATCACTAGATTATTAATAGTCCTCGGCATCCAACACACTGCATCAATTAGAGTCTTATTCATGATTATGAAGCGCGCTACAACTATGAGTAAGAGGCTATGAGGCGTTTTAGGAGATGTTTCTCTTCTTCATGATCTATGTCATGCTTTAGGGGTAAGGTAAGGCTTTTTCCTCTAACCAATTTTCTTTGATATTCTAGATCATGACTATTCCAAGAGGAAGACTAAGGAAAGCACATTTACCCGAGGAGCAACCAGCCCCTCCCGCTCCTCAAGCTCCTCAAGATGGGGGAGTCGCCCGTGATAAGTTCCGAGATGCTATCACCATGTTTGCTCATGCTATGACCAACCAAATAAACCAAGGGGCCTAAGCCCCTCATGCTCCCACTCCAGCCTCAAGGGTGAGGGATTTTACTAGGATGAATCCACCGAAGTTCCATAGATCCAAGGTAGATGAGGATCCCCATGAATTCATTGATGAGGTATATAGGGTGTTGTCATTATAGGGTTAATTCGGAGGAATAAGCGAAGTTGGCGGCCTACCAACTCAAAGGGGTGGCTCAAATATGGTTCACTCAACGTAGAATGGAGAAGGGGAATGGTGATGCAATCCCTTGGGAAGATTTCAAAGTGGCATTTCTTAATCGGTTCTTCCTTATTGAGATAAGGGAGGCGATGATAATGGAATTTATGAATATAAAGCAAGGGTCTATGAGTGTGAGGGAGTATGCCCTCAAGTTCAACTAACTCTCCAAGTATTCCCTATAACTGGTTGCTGAGCCAAGGTCAAGGATTCATAAATTTGTATCGGGTGTATCCAACTTGGTGAATGAGGAATGTCGAACTGGCATGATTGTAGGTGATATGGATTTGTCCCACCTCATGACATATACCTAATAACTAGAGGTAGAAAATCTTAGAAAGAGAAGAAGTGGTGAGGCTTTGAGGGCCCATTTTGAAAGTGGATTCCAAAATTCCAAGGGTGGTCGGTTTTCTCAAGACTATAAATTCCAAGGCCAAGGGTCATCCAATGCTTCCAAAAAGAGGTTTTCCAAAGATAGGGTACCTATCAAAGATTCCAAGGTGGTAATGGAGGTATGGTAAAGTCTAGATGTCCAAGGTGTGAAAAGAAACATTGTGGTCCTTGTTTGAGAAATTCAAATGCATGCTTTGGTTGTGGTGAAGTTGGCCACAAGGTTATTGATTGTGCTCATGCAAAACCCAAAGGTGGAGAAGGTTGTTTACAAGGACATGGTGCAAATGCGAGTCAAAGGGGAAGAGGAGGCCGACAAGGGAGTGTATTAAGGCAAAATAGATTCTAAGCTCTTCAAGGGAGATAAGGGGTGAATGAGGTGCCCGATGTCGTCACCAGTATGTTAAATTTTTTTATTTTGATGTGCATTGATAGACCCGGGTGCCACTGTCACGACCCAAGCCTAGCTCCTAGAAATGACACGGTGCAAGTGGAACCCAAAGGGACCCTAAGCAAGCCTCTTAGAAAGTCATTACACATCCTTGGACGCGGAAGCAATAAAATAGTAAACAAAGAGTAGAAATAGGAATAACTGGGGCTAAAGGGTATCATTCATGTCATAAAAACAATAGTCAAGAGAGATTTAATGCTCATAACATTACACATGACATGTTCAACAACACCTCTAATACATAGATAAGAGCGGGGACCAAAACAAACAACCGGGCTCACCCTCATAGTTAACATTTACATAAAAGAAAGGTAGTTCTAGAACATAGTAAGAGATCAAAAGCAACGTCCCCGAAATAGAGGTCTCACCAACAAGCTTGAGTGGAAGCGTACTAGCCACGTGGATGAAGATGCTCAAGAGGGGATTCGGTTCCTATTTGGTGACATCATGTTGGCATAGAGTATGCGTTAGTATGTTTGAATGTACTAAGTATGAATGATGCAATACAACAAATGATAAGTACTATAACCAAAATGCATATCATAGAAAATGAATACACATATAGCAATATGGTATGTACGAATGATACTTGAAGTACAATCATGCTTACATAGAACATAATACATGTGTAAGGAGTAACCATTCTTAGTGCCATCCAAGGCCTACAACCTCCTTGGAGAGTTGCATGAGGTACAAAACCCTTCATGAAGTTAATGGACTACAAACCCCCCAACAAGGTCGATGGAGAACAAAACCCCAACAAGGTTGATGGGTACAAATCCCCAACAAGGTTGCATGGGCCTACCACCTCCCGAACAAGGTAATCGAGGTACAAATCCCTCAACCAGGTTACCCGAGCCTACAACCTCCCGAGTGAGGCTTGGTCATCCCCAACACTATAGAGATAATACCATATACATACATTTCTTTCATCATCATATATATACATTTCTTTCATCATCATATAATCATAATAAATAAACTTTCCTTTCGTCAACATAAAGTCATTCAACTCATAAGACATGCATTGGACCTTTGATTCCTCAAGAATCCATAACTGGACATTTTATCAGACACTTGGCGGGTGTGTAGTGCTAGTATAAAATCATGCAATTCAAGAGTGTTATCATGCTAGAAAATCCAATGGAAAACCATCAATAGATACTCGATAACACCTCCAAGCAATATACTTTAAAATCTTTCATCAAATCTCATAATAGATCTTAGATTTATAGCTCAAAACATAGTAACACAGTCACAATTTCCTAAACTCCAACATAGTATGCAGTGAATTTCATAATAAATAAGACTCATGAGTAAATCAACTTTAAATCATACAATTTTTAAGAAAAGGAAGCTTAGGCATCATGGGTGAAAGGAACCCATAAAAGAAACCCGCATACCTTATCTTTGGAGAATAGATTGATGAAGATTGGAGATGAAGACTTGAAGCTTAAATGAGAACCTTGAGATTCGGATGAGTTTGAAACTTAAATTTAGGAGATGAAATAATGGCTAAGTGTTTGAATGAGTCTCGAGTAATGTTTTGAATGATATGAAGGTGAAATATGGCTAAGTATGGGTATTTTCACATTTGGTAACACTTAGGCCCAAGACCCAAAATCCTTGGACCAAGATGAAAATTACCTGCAACAAAATACACAGGTCCACATCTGGTCCGCTATACAGACCTGTCGTGTAGGCAAAATTAATACATGTCTGCGATAGCTACGCATCGCGATACTGTCGTGGATCGAATCTTGATAAGGAAAATTACGAAAAATAAAATTGCTAATCGTTTGCTCTTAATTGAGGTTAGAACCATTTCCCACTCAATTTGACCCCTTGATTAAGAATATGAAGTCAGATTTTCAATATCAGTCACAGATTTTAAGATATATCGAAATTATGATTCCAGGCACTTTTGAAGCATATTTTCAGGCACTTTTTGGGATCGTTTCAATATCTCCCCCTTAGGAACATTCGTTCCCAAATGTCAAAGAAATATATATAAGAGATACAAACATGACAATTTCAGCCCACATAAAGATGCAACAATGCACTTAAACATCATTTCAAAAATCTCATCATAAGTCTAAAATCATCATGAACTTGCCAATTTAAACATAAATGTATGCATATATCATCGGCTGAACTTGGACTAGAAATTACATTGGGTACTTAGATTGATACCTTAGGATTGAGTGGAGTGGAAAATATAAGGATACCGCTTTTGCATGTCCACTTCGACCTCCCAAGTAGCACTTTCAAATTATTGATTCCTCAAAAGGACCATAATGGAAGCCATATCCTTGTTCCTCAACCTATTCATTTGTCTATCCAAAATCTTAACTGCAACCTCTTCATAAGTTAAATTTTCTTCAACAACACACACAACAAGAGGCACAATAACATTAGGGTCTCCCACACATTTCCTCAACATGGATACATGAAAGACCAGTGAATCAATTTCATCTCTCTAGGAAAATCTAACTCGCAGGCCACCTTACGAGTCTTTCTCATCACCCTATAAGGGCCCACGTATCTATGGATTAACTTGACCTTCATACCAAATGGACCACACCCTTCATAGGTGATACCTTCAAATACACCCAATCACCAACTTTGAATTCAAGGTCCCGTCTCCTCAATGATTTGGATGGTCCTTTCGGCTTGGCCATTCGTATGAGGGTGAAAGGTCATATTAAGCTTAACCTTTGCACTAAGACCCCTTTGTAAAGATCTCCAAAAATGTGAAGTAAATTGAGCATCACGATCCGATATGATGGATAAAGGAACCCCATGCAATCTCACCAAGTTAGGGATGTATAACCTAGCATACTCCTTAGCCCTATATATGGTCTTAACCGATAGAAAGTGAACTGATTTCGTCATCATATCACAACAACCCAAATGGAATCAAAGACTTTCTTGGTCTTGGGCAACCCAACTACAAAGTCCATATTAATCTCTTCCCACTTCCGAGTAGGAACCTCTATGTCCTGGGTTAGGCCATTTACCCTTTGATATTCGGCTTTGACTTGTTGACATCTATGGCAATCGGTCACAAATTTTGCAATATCTTTCTTAATGCCTCCCTACTGATACACCTCTCTCAAATCTCTATACATTTTAGTAGAACCGGGGTGAATAGAATAGGAAGAACTGCGAGCCTCATCAAGAATTCTCTCTCTCAAGCCATCAAAACAAGGAACACACAGCCTCCCTTGGTATCTAAGTGCACCATATCCCCCTTAGGAGAAAAACTGCACCTTCCCATCACTAACTAAGGCCTTTAATTCCAAAAAGGAGGGATCAAGATTGTGCTTAGCTTTCACCTCCTCAACCAATGAAAATTTAGAACCATTAACAACAATAACAACACCACCATTGTCCACCTCTTCCAACCTAACTCCCAATCTAGAAAAATGATGAACCTCTCTAGTCATCTCCTTATCACCACAATCAACATTAGCTAAGCTACCCATAGACATCCTACTCAAAGCATCGGCCACCACATTAGCCTTATCCGGATGATAATGCACACTCATATCATAATCTTTAAGAAGTTTTAACCATCTCCTTTGCCTCAAGTTAAGGTATTTTTGAGTGAAGACATATTGTAGACTCTTATGATCGGTGAACACATCAACATGCACCCATACAAGTAAGATGCCAAATCTTTAATGCAAATACCACGGCAGCCAATTCAAGATCATGAGTAGGATAATTTTTTCATGCACTTTGAGTTGTCTAGAAGCATAGGCTATCACCTTACCCCTTTGCATTAGAACACAACCCAAACCAACTCTAGAAGAATCACAATACACAACAAATCCCTCTAGCCTTTCCGGTAGAGACAAAATAGGAGCGGACACAAGCTTACCTTTCAATGTTTGGACGCTCCTCTAATACTAATTGGTCCACGCAAACTTGTCCTTCTTTTGAGTCAAATTAGTCATGGGAGAAGCAATAGAAGAGAACCCGCACACAAATCTCCGATAATAACCCAGTAAGCCCAAGAAGCTCCTAATATCCGACGAGGTCAATGGTCTAGGCCAATTTCTAATCACATCCGTCTTTTTAGGATCCGTCTTAATATCATCCTCCGACACCACATGTCCTAGGAAGGAAACCTCCCTCAACCAAAATTCACACTTCTCATACTTGGCATAATCTTCTCTTCCCTCAATCTTTGCAACACAACCCTCAAATGAGCCTTATGCTCCTCCTTACCACGAGAATAGACAAAATATCATCAATAAATACCACAACAAATGAATTAATGTAGGGTATAAAGACCCTATTCATAGGATACATGAAGACTGTTGGTGCATTAGTCAACCCAAAAGACATCACAACAAAATCATAATGTCTATACCTAGTTTGGAAGGCTGTCTTGAGAATACCACACTTCCTCACCTTCACTTGATGATACTCGAATTGAAGATCAATCTAAGAGAAATGGCAGTCCCTTGCAATTGGTCAAACAAATCATCAATCCTTGGAAGAGGATACCTATTCTTAATGGTGACCGTATTAAGTTGTCGGTAGTCAATACATATTCTAAGGGACCCATCCTTCTTTTTCACAAACAACATCGGTGTACCCCAAGGAGATTGGCTAGGCTTAATAAATCCTTTCTCTAACAAATCCCTCAATTATTCCTTTAACTCCACTAGGGACATACGATAAGGGGGAATAACAATGGGTTGAGTATCGGGAAGGAGATCTATATCAAAATCTATTTTCCTTTCGGGATGAATACCGAGAAGGTCATCTGTAAAGACATCAAGGAACTCATTTACAATTGGAACTGACTCTGTGGGAAGGATCTTTGATTCCACATCCCTAATCCTCACAGATGGTAAAGACACCCCTTAGAGATCAACTTACGGGCTTTAATACAATAAATGAACCTGCCCATGACCACCATATCATGACTCTCCCACTCAAGGATGGGTTCATTTGGGAATTTTGAAACTTGACCCTACGGGTTCTACAATCAATAGAAGCATAGCATACATGCAACCAATCCATCCTAAGAATAATATCAAAATCAACCATATCCAACTCAACAAGATCATAAGACAATAGTTTATGCAAGATGCAAATGGGACAATTTCTATAGACCTTCCTAGCAACAATAGATGTGCCAATAGGAGTAGATACCTCATATGACTCATACAACAACTTGGGGTCAACATGAAACTTTTTGGCAACAAAAGGGGTAACAAAAGAAAGAGTGGCACCCGGATCAATCAATACATACATATCAAAATCAAAGATTTTTAACATACCAATGACGGCATCGAGAACCTTCTCAACCCCTTGCCTCCCATGTAGAGCATAAAATCGATTGTGCCTTAAGGCACCATCTCGTCAACCACCTCTTCCCAAAGGAACCATATTAGTACCTTGCAGATGAACCTTCTTATCCTTGTTGTGATTTCGAGTGTAATCCATCACCTTATGCCCAACTTTCCCACAACCATATCAAGCATTTTTGTCCCTCAAACATGGGGCACTATGACCCCTACCACGTTTTGGACATCTACCATTAGGAACCACACCTCCAACACCTCGGGCCCTTGGAAAATCTTTGGCAACCCTCTTATGAAGAAGACCCTTGGCCTTGATAGAACCGGCCACCCTTCTGGAACTTCCCCTCAAAATGGGCCCTCCTGGCCTCGTGACCCCTCCTTTTCTTCAATTTCTCATCCTGCATTAGTTTGGCACAGGTCATCAAGAATGACAAGTCCATGTCACTAATCAACATGGCGGACCGGGACTCCTCACTAACTAAGTTGGAAACACCCATCACAAATTTATTCATCCTAGATCTTGAGTCAGACACCGAATGTGGAGCATATTTTGAAAGTTGGTTTAACTTGAGGGCATACTCCCTCACACTTACAGACCCTTAACTCAAATTCATAAATTCCACCAACTTAGCTTCTCTAAGTTCAAGGGGGAAGAACTGATTAAAGAGGCCACCTTGAACTCCTCCCAAAGCACCACATAGTTGACTCCCTTCTCTTTCTTCCATTTATTTTACTATATTTATGTTAACCCTTTGACTTGGTTGGCCGCTAACTCCACCATATCCTCCGATTTTCACACCAATGATAGCCAAAATCTTATAGACCTCATCAATGAACTCTTGAGGGTTCTCGCTCACCTTTGACCCATAGAATTCCAAGCGATTCACTCTCATGAAGTCTCTCACCCGAGATGCTAGTGTAGGAGCATGAGGGGCTTGGGCCCTTTGGTTAGCTTGATTAGCGTGCGGGCTCTCCTTCCTCTCTTGTTAGGTATAATCTAGCATAGCAAAGGACTATTGTTAGGGGGAAAATCTTACTTTAACTTCTACAGTATGACATAGAGTAAAAAGAAGGGAAACATTTCCTAACACCTTATAGCCTCTAATGTTGTGGTGTACAATACAACCATGAACAAGATTCTAATCGATGTGATGTGTTGGACTCTGAGGATTTAAAAACCTAGTGCTCTGATACGATGTTTTTCACGATCCAAGAATAGGTCCTAGACGTGATACGCAGCAAAGGGAACCCAAAGGGACCCGAAGCAAGCCTCTTAGAATATCATTAAACATCCTTGGTCATGGAAGCAATAAAATAGCAAACAAAGAGCAGAAATAGGGATAACTAGGGCTAAGGTACATCATTCATATCATAACAACAAGAGTCAAGAGAGAGTCAATGCTCATAACTTTACACATGACATGTCTAACAACACCTCTAATACATAGATAAGAGCGGGGGCCAAGATAAGCAATCGGGCTCACCCTCATAGTGAACATTTACATAAAATAAAGGTAGCTCTAGAACATAGTAAGAGATCATAAGCAAGATCCTCGAAATGGAGGACTCACCAATAAGCTTGATTAGAGGTGTACTAGCCACGTGGATGAAGATGCTCAAGTAGGGCTTTGGTTCCTACATAGTGATATCATGTAGGCATAGAGTATGCGTTAGTATGTTTGAATGTAGAAAGTACGTAGAATGCAATGCAACAAGTGATAAATACCATAGTCGAAACGCATATCATAGACAATGAATAGATATATAGCAATATGGCATGTATCAATGATACTTGAAGTAAAATCATGCTTATATAGACATAAAACATGTGTAAGAGTACCATTCTTAGTGCACTCCAAGGCCTACCACCTCCTTGGAGAGGCACATAAGGTACAAACCCCTTCATGAGGTTGATGGAGTACAAACCCCCCAACAAGGTTGATGGTTACAAACCCCCAACAAGGTTGCACGGGCTTTCCACCTCCCGAGAAAGGCGATCGAGGTACAAGCCCCTCAACAAGGTTACTTGGGCCTACAACCTCCTAAGTGAGGCTTGGTTATCCCTAACACTAGAGAGATAATATCATATACATACATTCCTTTCATCATCATATACATACATTCCTTTCATTATCATATCATTATCATATAATAAACCTTTATTTCGTGTCATTCAACTCATAAGAGGGCCTTCAATTCCTCAAGAATCCATAATCGGACATTTTATCAAATACTTGGCGGGTGTGTAGTGCTAGTATAAAGACATGCAATTCAAGAGTGTTATCATGCCAGAAAATCAAATGTAAAACCATCAATAGATACTTGATAACACCCTCAAGAAATATACATCAAAACCCTTCATCAAATCTCACAATAGATCTTAGATTTATAGCTCAAAACATAGTAACACAGTCACAATTTCCTAAACCCCCACATAATGTGCAGTGAATTCATAATAGATAAGACCCATGAATAAATCAACTTTAAATCATGGAATATTTAAGAAAATAAAGGTTGGGCATCATGGGTGAAAGGAACCCATGAAAGAAACCCACATACCTTATCTTTGGAGAATAGCTTGATGAAGATTGGAGATGGAGACTTGAAGCTTCAATAAGAGCTTTGAGATACAGAATAGTTTGAGACTTGAATTTAGGAGATAAAATATTGGTTAAGTGTTTGAATGAGTATTGTGGAATGTTTTGAATGATATGAGGGTGAAATATGGCTAAGTATAAGTACTTTTACATTTGGAAACACTTAGGTCCAAGACCCAAAAGCCTTGGGTCGAGATAAAAATTTCTAGAAATAAAATACACAAGTCCATATCTGGTCTACGATGCAAACCTATCATGGAGAAAAAATTAAAACATGTCCGTGATAGCTGTGCATCATGGCACTATCGTGAATCGATTTTGGATTAGAAAAACTACGAAAAATAAAATTGCTAATTATTTGCTCTTAAATTGGATTTCCCACTCAATTTGAACCACTGATCAAGAATGCGAAGTCGAATTTTTGATATCATGTACAGATTTTGCGATATATGGAAATTAAGACTCCGGGCACTTTCAAGGCACATTTTCGGGAACTTTTTGGGGTCGTTTCAGCCACTCTTTCTTTTATTACTCCTTTTGTTGTTAAAAAGCTCAATGTTATCCCCGAATTATTATATGAACCTTATAAAGTGTCTACCCTCTTTGGTGAGTCCATTGTTGCTAAAAGAGTCTATAGAAATTGTCTCATGTTCATTTTGCATAAACTTTTGCCTTGTGATTTTGTTGAACTAGATATAGTGGATTTCGATGTCAATCTTGGGATGGATTGGTTACATGCATATTATGCTTCTATTGATTGTAGAACTCGTAGAGTCAAATTCCAATTCTCTAATGAACCTGTTCTTGAGTGGAAAAGTCATGATGTGGTGGTTAAGGGTAGATTCATTTCTTGTCTTAAAGATCGAAAGTTGATTTCTAAGGGTTGTATTTATCATCTTGTGAGGTTAGAGATGTTGAGTCCAAAGTTCTTCCTATTGGGTCAGTTCCGATGACTAATGAGTTCTTGATGTCTTTCCCGATTAGCTTCCCAGTGTTTCTCCCAAAAAAAAATAGATTTTGGTATAGACCTCCTTCCCAATACTCAACCCATTTCTATTTCCCCTTACCGTATGGCCTCGGCGGAGTTGAAGGAGTTGAAATAACAATTGAGGGATTTATTAGAGAAGGGTTTTGTGAGGCCTAGTAAACCACCTTGGGGTGCACCGGTATTGTTTGTGAAGAAGAAGGATTGTTCTCTTACAATATTCATTGACTATCGACAACTTAATAGAGTCACCGCAAAAGAACAAGTACCCTCTACCAGGAATTGATGACCTTTTTTATCAACAAGGGGCTAGTCACATCACTAAGATTGATCTTTGGTTCGGTTATCACCAACTGAAAGTGAGGTAGTGTGACATTCCCAAGATGACTTTTCGAACTAGGTATGGGCATGTTGAGTTTGTGGTCATGTCTTTTGGGTTGGCCAATGCACCAGCTATTTTTATGGATCTTATGAATAGGATCTTTAAATCCTACCATGACTTGTTTGTGGTGATTTTTATTGATGATATCTTGATCTATTCTCATAATGAGGAGGAACATGTAGATCACTTGAGGGTGGTGTTGCAAATCTTAAGGGAGGAGAAGTTGTATGCTAAATATGAGAAATGTGAGTGTTGGTTGAAAGAGACTACTTTTCTAAGTCATGTGGTGTCGGGTGATGGCATTAAGGTGGATCCAAAGAAGACGGAGGTGATTAGAAATTGGCCTAGACCTTTGACTCCATTGGGCATTAGAAGTTTCTTAGGTTCGGCGGGTTATTACCGGAGGTTTGTGAATGACTTCTCTCCTGTTGCTTCTCCTATGACTAAATTGACACAAAAGAAGGTTAAATTTGTGTGGAAAGATGAGTGTGAAAAGATTTTCCAAACTTTGAAAGATAAGCTTGTCTCCGCTCCCATCTTGGCTATATTAGAAGGGTTTGTTGTATATTGTGATGCCTCAAGAATTAGTTTAGGATGTATTTTGATGCAAAGTGGTAAGGTGATAACATATGCTTCTAGAAAACATAAGGTGCATGAGAAGAATTATCCCACCCATGATCTTCAATTGGCGGTCATAGGATTTACTTTGAGAATTTGGCATCACTATTTGAATGGGGTTCATGTTGATGTGTTTACCGATCATAAGAGTCTCCAATATTTGTTCACTCAAAAAGATCTCAACTTGAGACAAAGAAGGTGGTTAAAGATCCTTAAATATTATGATATGAGTATGCATTATCACCCCAATAAAGCTAATGTTGTGGCCGATACTTTAAGTAGGGTGTCTATAGGTAGCCTAGATCATGTTGATTATAGTAGCAAGGAGGTGGCTAGAGAGGTCCATCAATTGGATAGGTTGGGCGTTAGGTTGGAAGAAGTTGGTAATGGAAATATAGTAATTGTTGATGGTTCTAACTCGTCCTTGATTGAAGAGGTAAAGGCAAAACAAGACCTTGATTGTGTGTGCCTAGTGATGATGACTTGAGAAAGAAGATTTTAGATGAGGCTCATAATTCATCCTATTTTATTCACCCCGTTTCTACAAAGATATATAGAGATTTAAGGGAGATGTTTTGGTGGGGTGGTATGAAGAGATATATTGCTGAGTTTATATCCGAGTGTCACAATTGTCAATAAGTTAAAGCCAAATATCAAAAGTCGGGTGGCCTAGCCCAAGATATAGAGATTCCTACTTGAAAGTGGGAGGAAATCAACATGGATTTTGTGGTTGAGTTGCCTAAGACTAGAAAGCATGTTGATTCTATTTGTGTTGTTGTGGATAGAATGACAAAGTCGGCTCACTTTTTACCGGTCAAAACTACTTATGGTGCCAAAGATTATGCCAAATTGTACATTCATGAGTTGGTTAGATTGCATGAGGTACCCTTGTCTATCATTTCGGATCGTGGTGCTCAATTCACATCTCACTTTTGGAGGTCTTTCCAAAGAGGTCTTGGTACTAAGGTAAAGCTTAGCATGACCTTCCACCCTCAAATGAATGTCAAGCCGAGAGGACTATCCAAATTCATGAGGATATGCTTAGAGCTTGTGTTTTGGAGTTTAAGGTTAGTTGGGATGAACATCTTCCCTTCATTGAATTCTTACAATAATAGCTACCACTCAAGAATTGGTATGGCTCCTTTTGAGGCTCTTTTATGGTAGGTATTGTAGGTCCCTGGTTAGATGGTTTGAGGTGAGGGAGATAGCTTTGTTAGGTCTGGATTTGGTCATGGAACCCTTGGAGAAGATGAGGTTGATTACGGAGATATTGAAAATAGCCCAAAGTAGACAAAAGTCCTATTCCGATGTGACGAGAAGAGATCTTGAGTTTAAGGTTGGTGATTGGATTTACTTGAAAGTTTCACCTATGAAGGGTGTGGTCCAATTTGGCAAGAAAGAGAAATTAATCCCAAGGTTTGTGGGTCCTTATAGAGTTTCGAGGAGGATTGGTAAGGTTGCATATGAGTTGGAGTTTCCTATGGAGATGGACATGGTTCATCCGGTCTTTCATGTGTCCATGTTGAGAAAGTTTGCGGGTGACCCTAACGTTTTAGTGCCTTTGGACGTTGTGGGTGTTGTTGAAGATAATTTGGCTTATAAGGAGATCCTGGTGGAGATTTTAAATAGACAAGTGAAGAGGTTGAGAAACAAAGATGTGACTTCAGTTAAAGTCCTTTAGAGGAACCAACAAGTTGAAAGTGCCACATGGGAAGCCTACGTGGACATGAGAAAGTGATATCCATATCTATTCCACTCTACTCAAGCCTAAGGTACTAATTTAGGTCCCCTATATGATTTCAAGTCTTAAGTTTCAGCCCTTATGTCATTTTGCATGCATCCATGTTTATGTTGACAAGTATATGGTGATTTTAATACTCATGTTGAGATTTTTGAAATGATGTTTAAATGCATTTATTGCATTCATGTTGGGCTGAATTCTTCATAATTACTTCTCTTATATACATTTCTTTGACATTCGGGGATGAATGTTCCCAAGAAGGAGATATTGAAACGCCCCAAAAATGCCCGAAAATATGCCTCGGAGATGCCAATATTTGTAATTTCTATATATCTCAAAATTCATGCATGATACCAAAAATTTGACTTCATATTCATAATCAGGGGGCAAAATTGAGTGGTAAATAGGTATAACCCTTATTTTAGAGGACCTATAGCGAAAAATTATTTTTGCAAAATTTCCTTATCTAATGTCAGTCTGCGCCCTGGACGCGACACGCCAGGGGCGCAGAGCAGTACAAACTGGGTCTGTGCAACGGGTCCATGTGGCAACCTGACACGGACCAGTGTTAGATTTTTCTTGGTCTTTCATTTCAGCCCAAGGACCTTGCGGTCATAGCCCCTTGCCCACCTATACGTAAAAACACCTATACTTAGCCATTTTTCATCTCTATATCACTCAAGACCCTTTCAAAACCTTCTCTAACACTTAACCAAACATTTCCTCCAAATTCAAGTGTCTCAAGCTTAATTCCGATCTAAAGAACTCCATTCAAGCTTCAAGTCTCCTTCAAGTCTATACCAAAAACACTCAAGTCTAAGGTATATGAGTTTCAACCATTGGGTCCTTTCACCCATGGTGTCCAATCTTCCTATCTTATGAAAATTGTATATTTTCAAGTTGAATTATCTATGGGTATCTTTTATTATGGATTATAAGCATGAAATATGTTAGGGTTTTATGAAATGTTGATTAAAGATGTATGTTTATCTATCTCAAGCTTCTACTATGAGTTGGTTTTGTCTATTGAAACTATGTATGTTTTGAGCTATGAAGCTATGATCGATTATGAGATTTGATGATAAATTTCAAGGTATTTCACATGAGGGTTTGCAATATGTTGGTGGGTTAACTTGCATTGAGTTTTCTCACATGATTTCACTCTTGAATTGCATGATTTTGAACAAGCATTACACACCCACCAAGTGTTTGATAAAATGTCATGTTATGAATTCTCAAGATATGCACATGTTTAACAAGTCAAGTGACTTTATGATGAATATGGGCTATCAAGTATGTTATGAGTTCGTGAAACTATCTATGATTATGAAAGTATGAAGTTAAGCCCTATTGTCAAGATATCACCTCTTGTGAGCCTTTGATATTAATGCAAGGGTAATATTTAATGATGATCTATTCTCATGTATCAAGTTAGGCTCACAATTAGATCTCAAGTATGTTTAAGAGCTACTTATGTCATGACTCCATATTTATTGCAATTTATTAGAGTATGATTATCATAAATATTCCGTGGGATTAGACTTAGCACCGATAGATGGAGGGTTTGTTCTCTTTCCTTGAACTATGTGCCAATATAGGATAATGTTATTCCCTTGCTACACTAGTGGATCCATTTAGTGCACTTTCTCTGAAATTCTTCCCAAAAATGGGACGGGCTCCAATAAGATGAAGTTTCTCATGAAATCCTTTTCGAAATGGGACGGGCTCCTATAAGGAAGGTTACTTTTTCAAAATGGGACGGGATCCCGTAAGGTGAAGTATGTTTTACCTTAGCATGTAAACCACCTCTTTACTGGTTAGGGGTAATCATAAGGATTCCACGTTATAGCTCACTTGGTCTTATTCTATGTCGGTTGAGGTCTCTTCCCACACATGTATTATATTCTATGCAAGTTGAATGATTTACAAGCATGTCTTACTTTAAGCATTGATCATGCATGCCATATTGAAATTATGCTTATCTATTGCCTATTACTATGCATTTTGACTATTTGACTTATGTCTTGTTACATTACATCCTATATATATAGTATATTCAAACGTACTAATGCATACTTTTGCCTACATGATATCACCATGTAGGGAACGGAGCTCCTCTTGACCATCCTCCATGAGGCTATTGAGATTCTTCAAAGACAAGCTTGGTGAGTCCTCAAGTTTGAGGACACTATCTACTTTCTTGCTATTTTAAGACTTCTTGATGTTGAACATATGACATTATGAGAGTGAGCCCGGAGGGTGTCTTGGCCCCAACTCCAATCTATGTTTAGAGGTGTTGTTGGAACAATTGATGTACTTATGCTTTGAGCTTTGACTCTTTATGCTTTATTAATATCAAAACTTCCCTTAGTTCCTTTTTTCCTTATTTATATTCTTGTTGTTGCTTACTTTGCTCCTTCACATCTAGGCCCTAGGCTTGGGTTGTGACAGTCAATGTAGTTCTTAGGATCCTCAATGGGCGTAGACCTTGTAAACTCGAGTAGGTTCAGCCTCAAAATTCCTGAACTCTAGATGTGTCCTAGGCATGTTGTCTACCTGCTCTTTGTCTAGCATAAGGTGTATTTATATCCTGGGACAAGGTCTAGATGGACTGGTGGAGCTCAGAATTCGAGATGTCAGCCTGTAGTGGCTGTTCAGAGATGATTAGGTTTATGGGTTCATCCTGATTTTGGGGATTAGGTTGGTTAATATTCAGTCAAGCCAAATGCCCTCTTTCTCTAACAGCTCTTCTTAGAGGCATGGTCATAGTTCTACAAACACGTAAGACACGGGTTAGAAGAGAGCCTTCATAGAGTTTAACTCTATAGCAAAAGTCAGAATATGAAAGAAGTGTAACCCTTCCTAATATCCTATAGCCTCCTACTTATAAAGTTGGTACACAACACACCTATAAACAAGACTTTACCAAACATAGCTTCATAGACTCCATAGGACTCTTGAACTCTATGCTCTAATGCCAAGTTTGTTACGCCTTGGTAGGGTACCCAAGACGTGACCGAGACTCAAAGACTATTGCTAGTCTCCAAGGAAACCACTTGGCCTCATCACATTTATTCAATCAGCAATTATCATATCAGTGGAACACTAAAGATTAATAAAGGTGGACAATCTTAATTAAAGGTAATCAAAACAAATCAATAGGACTAGTATGAAAGAAACAAGTCAGACTATATCCAATTCATCAATTTCAAATCTAGTCTTTGAAGCCTCTACTAAGTTATCTAGATGGTACCATGACAGGAAATGACTACTAAATTAAAGGAAATAAAGCACTAACTCAAGATAGATGAAATTTAAATGAGTATCCTTCAAAAGTAGGGAAGGACTCACCAATCAACTGGATGCAATTAGATCCTCAATTATACGCTTGTTGATGATCACTAACATCATTCTCTGCATCATGAAAAGATGCATGATGCAGGCCTAAAAGGACGTCAATACGTGAAATGAATGAGTATGTAAAATAGCTGAGTGAAACAGATATAGGTAGAATAACAATAACTCAAAAATGCTCAATCAAGATATAAAATGTCTATCTAAAGCAAGAATGAAGAGTAGACAATGACCAATCAATACAATGCAAATCAGTCTGATCTAATCAAGTCAGAGTACTATCAGTATGGAATCTATCTGGGAGTTCTGTTATCCAACAACAATTACTTATGAGCTAGTGATTATACAATAATCTCGTTGATGTTGCAAAAACCGTTTGGTACTTTCCAAGGTAACGAACGAATAGATCCATAATGGATCCAATTAACCAAGTCCTGTATTATTCAGGGACCTATCAAGAGGAACACCCGACTTAACAATTTCACACCTCTCCTACATTTGATGATGTAGTTATTGAGTTTGAGTTATACTTACTCATACTCAATTTGGTGGTTGATACTCCTCCCAAGACTCAATGCTCATAAGACAATTACTTTCAATCAACTCGTCTCAGTGGATATTTGTCAACTCAATTCATCATATCAACTATCAACTCTTTAGTTAATTCTTCTAAGAATCATCTCTTGACTCATAGAGATTCTATCATGCATCATTCTAACTCATAACATTCAGGAAATAAAAGTAAATTTGAAGCATTTAGGGATTTCATAAGCTCTTTAGGCTCAAATTATACTCATGCATGTTTATTTAAATAATATATGTAAAAATAATAAGAACTCATGTTCGGGTTCATGTTCTACGGCAAAATAATATATTTTAAGTATTTAATTCATAAAAATAGTAATTCACGCAAGATTATGTAGAAATACATTAGAATTTAAAAAAAATTCAAGAAACATTCATAGGAGACTCAATCCACTCACAACTCCAACAATTCGGGTTATGGGATACATGGAATAACATAATCCATGTTTCGCTTAGCCTTATATTCCTGGTAATTTTGAGTCTCAGAACAGCTTGGGGGAATCCATGAGATTACCTTCAAACCCTAGCCTATTTCTCCCTTGAAACCTTGCTCTAAGTTGGAAAGGGTGTTTTAGCGTAACAATGTTGAACTAACATGTTTATGGCTTTATTTAGGTATAAAAACGTCAGGTTTAGTCTTTCAAAGGGTAGAAAAAGACCAAAATAACCTTTCTTAGAAGTTGTCAAAAGTCGTCTACGGGCCCATCTATGGCCCATAGCAACTTCCACGGCCCGTAAGGACCCTTCCGTAAACTTTTGGGCAAATTTTAGGGTCTCTGGATCACTTCAACGAGCCCAATCTATGGCCTGTAGAAGTTTCTACGACCCATAGATTGGTTCGTAAAGTCTGAGACAAAAAAATAAATTTTCAAGAATTTTTTCCATGAGTTAGTAGAAGGGGCATACTTTAATCTATGGCCTGTATTAAATTTTTTATATACAACTCTACTTTGGCAGTTTTCCGTAAAATGATCATAACTTTTGACTTCAAACTCCAAATAAGGTGAAATCAGTTACGTTGGGAAACTAATTCAAATAGCTTTCATTTGGTAGGTCATGAGCCACCTAATTCTTTGTGTACTAAGAGCTATGATCATTTAAACTTGACCTTTGCATAATCCAACACTAGAAACTCAATTTATAGGAAAGTATTGAACTCGACTAAGTACTAGAGGTCTCTTATGGCCCTAATCCACTTCCTACATATAAGAATGAGACTTGAAACATAAGTACATATAAGAATAGAGTTATGGGGTGTCACAACGAGTTTAGAACTCTAACTCCATAAACTACGTATCCAACGTTTGATAGGATTGTACCAAATGTATAACCTTTATATGCCACTGAGATGACCCAATTTAGATGGATCCATAAGTTCAGCTTTGTCCCCTACCCTGACAAGGTATTGGATGGCTCTAGTGATGTGGGCAAGACATTGTATCATCTTGATGCTTATAGTGATGGTTGTCGGTTAGAGAAACTCCTCAGCTAAAATATATATTATTTTCAGATACAGACTGAGTTTCATTTTTATGCATTAAATCAGATGTTTTACTTATTTTGAATTACTTATATTATTGAGTTATTTTCTACCTTAACTTTATAATTTGAGCATTGTATCCTAAGCTTTCCTATTTTGGTCATTTTACATATAGTACATTTCACGTATGGATGTCCTTTGGCGCTGCATCATTTTATCATGCAGATTCAGGTACTCATGATAACAAACATTTAGTAAGACAGCTTTCCAGCAGTAGTTGGTGAGACTTCTTCGCTTTCAGAGGGCTCTAGTTAGTTAGTCTAGTTATTTTATTTTATTTTACAGTTAGGTAGTCGTGGGTCTTATTGCGGTACCTATCTTCAATATGGTAGAGGCTTCATGGACAGAGTTAGAGAGTCATTCTAATATATTCATTCAGATGTTATATGCATTCTTAGTATTTGCATTAAAAGATATTTTCTAATTTTGTATAAAACATGATTGAAATTCTTTAAGTTTTATTAAATGTTTTTAAAGGTTCATCTCATAAAGCTTCTGCATGCATGTCAAAGTCTTCAGTTGAATGAGTTAGCTAGGCTAAGGGTTTGCTTAGGGATCAACAATGATTTCTGAGTGCCAATTACGTTCAGAGTGTAGGCTTAGGGCGTGACAATAACATTAAATAATTATTATTAAAAATATAAATTAATAAATAATATGTGATAAGGTTGGAAAAACGCTGCTACCGATACACCACGAACCAATAAAATCTGACAGTTTGAAATGAATCTCAAATAAATCATAGAGGGTAGGTAAATGAGCATTTTTGTAAAACTAATAGGCATAACATATTCAAAATAAGATTAAGCCGTATATAAGTTAATAAAGCAATCGTGCTAGAACCATGAGACTATGGTTCTCAAGGAGTTCCTAATATCTTCCCTTCAGTCAATAAAATTTCTTACCTGAATTTCTAGTTTGCAGATCAATAAGATAAATAGTCATCTTTCTTTTGACTGTGGATTTAAATAAGGTGACTTGAAACACCAAAACTCAATTTCAAGTGAAGACTCTGAATAATAGGTAATTCCTTTTCAAAATGTCACTTTAATATGAAAAAATGTATTTTCCAAAATTCACGTTCATTTACTTTTTGAGAGCATGGAGATTAAAAAAAAAATAGGAGTATGAAAATAGGTTTGGAAAATGTCAACATATTAAATGCGCAAGTAATGATACATTCTTATCCCAAATGATTCATGTCACCTAGGAAATATGTATATATGGATGTAAATAATTCATGAATAAACTAAATTTACAAGCCACTACTTCAATGAATATATAACAAATTTTTTTTATTTATATTATATGTTTTTTCTTAAAAAAAGATTATTGTACTCTCCTTAAATAAATACTTCCTCCATTTCAAAAAGAATAACTTGTTTTTGGGTTTGTTTAAAAGAAAATGATCCATTTCCTGTTATAGCAAAATTTAATTTCAACTTTCACGTGGCATGTTTAAGACCACATAAAAGACATGTTATTACATTAACATAACTTTAATTTAGGATCACAAGATTGAAAAATTTTCTTTCTTTTCTTAAATTTCATGTTAAATCAGATTAAATTTTTATTTTTATATGGAGGGAACATTTAATTGCCCCGACATATATATATATATATAGTTGCTTAAAGTGTCACTCAATTACTGCTACATTCATTGAAACAATAAGATATATGTTTTTATATTTTAAAAAGGTAATGTGTTACTTCCTCCGTTTCATATTAAGTAAATTATTGGGTGATTTCACACATATTAATAAAAAGAAATAAAGATAAAATTTAATCATGTTTTCCTATTTTTACCCTTTTCAAACTCCACACACTCATTTAATGCATCATTTATTTCTTATAGAAAATTCAATCTTAGAAACTTAATTAATGAATGGTAAAATTGGAAAAAAATTTCAATATATTCTTTGAAAAATAAATAATTCACTTATTTTGAAATATCAAAAATTTTCCAATAATTTACTTAATATGAGACGGAAGGAGTAACTCCTAATCATCTAAAATGTGAAATAAATCTTTAGGATGAGAGAGAGTAGAATTGATTCAAAAGAATGATACTACATAAGATGGTCCAGAAATTAATGAAGGTAAGGGTGGGGGCTGGAAGAGAAGGAGGGGGTGGGGGACACACATCTGACATAGGAGGAGGACAATAGCACACAGTAATACATTCACGTGCACTTCTTCAATTGTATCCTTCCAAAATCCTAATATCAGAATGTCCCTACACACTACACACTACACTACCCCCATCTCACTTACTAAAGTCAGCACAGTGTATATTCATTTTTATGTATATATACACATCCGCTCTCTGTGCCTGCAGCCTTCTCCCACACGTGCTCCCTTGTATTCTCCAATGCTAGTGCATTTCAGATCTTCTGCACCAGTTATCCTTGCATTGTTTTTATTAAATTCAATCTTTGCTTTGGAATGCTATCTCCGCTTTACTTCAACCCAATTCTATTTATCTTCCTTTTCACAACGCACAATGTCTTAATTATAAATAAAATACATGTTGCAATGCTAACATTTGTAAATCATATGACTGACTTGCAAGTTTGTGCATTTTCTTCATCCAAATTACTTTCTTGACATTGTACATTCACCAATAGATGAAAGAAATAACTGGTGTAATCCCAAACATGATATTTACTTAATATTGTGTTCGATCGTAGCAGCCGTGACTTAACAAAATCATACTCTCTTCATCTCATTTTACGTGGATTTTAGTCCGTCTCAAAAACAATATCGCCTTACTAGATTTAGAAAAAGATTATCTTTAAAATTTACTTTGTACTCTTAGTGAAATAATTTTGAACTGTACACAAATATCCATGATGATTTTAAATCACAAGTTTTAAAAAAGGATATTTTTTGTACATTTGACATAATTTAGTTTAGAATCACAAGATTGAATTTTGTTTTATTAATTTCTTAAATTTCGTACCAAGTCAAAAACAGGTCATTATTTTTTAAATAGAGGAAGTATATTACTACGCACATTAAACCAAAAAACAAAATCACTAGTACTCTCCCTGTCTCATTTTATGTTACGTCATTTTCTTTTTAGTTTGTCTAAAAAATAATGGTACCAAATAATTTAACTTTAAAATTTTCCTTTTGCCTTAATAAAATAAATTTCAACCATATAAATATGTAAAGATTATTTTGAAACCACAAATTTTTTTAAATTTTTTTGTTATTCTTAAACATCATGTCAAATCAAAATGACTCCACATAAAATGAGTTTGAGCAATAATATAGAAGAAAAGATGGAGAAAACCAAAAGGGCTATTGGACTTGCCCGTTTGGATTAGCTGGAAAAAAATGACTTTTAAAAATTTCTTCAAAAGCACTTTTTAAAGTACTAAAACTTATTTTAAAAATAAGCAGTTACTTATTTGGATAGAAGTGCTTAAGCTGAAAAAAAGTTATTAATGTGTTTGGTATCAAAGTGTTATTAAACATTTTTTGAATCAAAATATCTGAAAATACCACATATTATAAAATGTTAATTATTACTCTAAATTTTTATTTCTAAATAAGATTAAATTAGAATTAATTTATTTTAATTCATCTTCAATAGAAATTAATTATTTAAGTTAATTTATATGTCTAAGTTACAACAACAACAACAACAACAACATACCCAGTGAAATCCCACAAGTGGGGTTTGGGGTGGATAGAATGTACGCAGATCTTACCACTACCTCATAGAAGTAGAGAGGCAATTTATATGTCTAAGTCATTTTTAATATTAAAATATATAATTTTAATAAAATAAATGACATATTTGAGTTTTTTTTAAAATTATATTTGTAATAAGTAATGACTATATTTCTTTTTTACCATAGATAATTTATAAAAAATAAAATAGAATAAGGAAAAAATAATTTAGAAGGAAAAAGAAAAGAACAAGATTGAAAAGAAAAAATGGAAGAAAAGAAAAAACAGGAAGAAGGAAAAAAAAGAAGAAAGAAAGAGCAAGCGAAAAAAAGAAAGAGCCAAATTTAAAAGAAAAATAAAAGAAAAAATAAAATAAAAAGTAGGAACAAGATAATATAGAAAATATAAGCAAGCATTATGGATAAAAAGGTACATTTGTTGGTCAAACATAAACAGCTTTTAAGCTAAAAAAAAAAGTTGGGGAGATCAACTTTTAACTTTTGACTTATTTTAAGTTATTTTTAATTTATTTTAAGCTAGTTTAATATTTATCAAAAACTTTCAAAAGTTAAAAAGAGTTTAAAAATAAGTTTGACCAGCTTATAAGCTAATCCAAACACCCTCTAATTCTTGTTGTTGGTTAAAAACTTAAAACCAATTCAAATTTTTGGAAACAAGTATGAGTAACAATCTTTTTGTTTGATGCATATCTCAAAAAAGGAAAAAGAAAAGAAAATATATGACTTAGCTTTAACAAACATTTGCGGTTAGCAAAATCATTCTACTGTTAAGAACAAGTGATCACAAATCTTTTTGGTCCGTGAGGCGCTGAATCATTACCAGAATGATGAGAATCAAGAAATTGAGAATTGGATTTTGGAAGCATTTTTTTATGATAAATAAATTACAAAAAAGTAGTAGTACCAGCACTAGAAATACCAAAAAAAGAAGTGGACATAGTACGGGTCATGGATGTATAAAATCGAGTAACCCGGCCCATAACTTTGTTTAGCCGGATATGGTGCTTGGGAAGTAGAATATGCATATCTATCGACTTATTTTTTCACTCTCTCAAACTCCTCCGCCCAAAAAACTTCTCCATCCTCACCTTCTTGCTAGGGTTTCTTGTTTGAAAAACTCGACATATAGATACGTATGTATTTGGTTCTACTCATCCAAAATCTTGGAGCATAGTACACAAGTTTTTCTCTCTATATATATACTGGGATCTGAAGGAGAGGCTATGCAATCAGATTATGAGATGGCTGGGATCCATCATCAACAGTCACAAGTAGAAGAGCAACATAGATTTATGGTGGAAAATAATGCTTCAACATCCTCACCATTTTTCCCAATAAACCCAAGCTATCACCTCCCTCATCCTCTTGTCCAACATATCCCCATGACTCAACAGTTTCCCCAGTATCAATATCCCCATTACAGATCCATGTTAGAGCACCAAGAAGGTTCATTTTTTAGTATTAAAGGAGAAATTAGAGGACAGGAAGATGCTTTGATTCGTGGGAGTGAGGGATACTGTACACAGCCTCGACAAACTTCTATAGCTGTGTGGCAAAACCAAGAAGATTCTGCTATTAAACAACCTTTCTGGTAATCTTTTTCTGCACTCAATCACATGTAAATTATAATTATTCTACTACCTACTGTTTTTTTCCCGTACATCCTATTAATGACCCTACCTTATTTTTAAATTTTTTATTTATTTCCTCATTTTTGGGTTTGTAGGAAGCCCCTTAGTGCAGAATTTTCAAATGGGAATAACAACAACAACAAACAAGAAGAGAATCAAGAAATGTATCCACCTAAAGAAATCCATCATCAAGAAGCAAATAAACGTAGAATGCTATTTGGAGAGTTAGAAGCCATTTATGCTGACAACACTAATGCGGATATTCATCGAATTGCATCTGAATCTGTTCTCACTGTTGAAGATTTACCAATGAGCCACAATGTATCTTTTCCTCAACTGGCTTTAAACGATTCTACTCAACCCACAGACATGGCCACAACTGCTGCCACTGGAATTGACAATATTGGGTCAGAATGTGCATCTATTGGTGGAAAAGAAGCAGAAGTTACAAGGGGAGATGTTCATAAAAGGAAGAGAGCAAAAGAATCAAGAACAACCACTTCCATGTCAAGATTTTTCGAATCCTTAGTGAAGAAACTCGCGAAGCACCAAGAAGTTCTCCAAAGGAGTTTCATGGAAACGATTGAGAGATTGGATCAAGAAAGAAAAGAACGAGAGCAAGTGTGGAGAGAGCAAGAATTGGCAAAGCTCCAAAAAGAAGCAGCTGTTAGAGCCCATGAAAGAAGCTTGGCTTCAAGTAGAGAAGCTGCTCTTGTTTCTTACTTGGAAAAACTCACCGGCCAAAAGATCAACTTTCAACCATTGAACAAGGAAGATTCTAGCTTGGCAAAGTTAAATAACAAGCGATGGCCTCAAGCGGAAGTGGAGGCCTTAATTCATATCAGAACTAGTCTGGAATCAAAGTTTCAAGAGGCTGGTACTCCAAAAGGGATACTTTGGGAAGAGATAAGTAATTCAATGTCCTCAATGGGATTTAAGAGAACTGCCAGAAGATGCAAAGAGAAGTGGGAGAATATGCATAAATGTACCGTCAAGAGAACAAAAGAATTCACGAGGGAACAGCTCAATAGTTGTACTGCAACTGTTGACTTTGTAAATCAAGGAAATGATACTATTGTCGATCATTTGGCTACTGTCAACAATCTACCTGAGGGTAATGCTGATGAGAAAGATAAACATGAAGATATGAAAGAATAATTCCATAGCCAAGCTGAGAACATCACTGGTGGAGGCTTTTTAGTTTTCCTCTTTACTTTTTCTCATCATTTCTTTTTATTTGTACTATTATTTCTTCATCGTGTCATTTCGCTTTCTTCCAACATTATGAGTTTCCATGTCGTTTTTGTTATTTTCCAGTGCTTTAAAATCTCAAATATTATGTAGGGCGTACCACCACAACTTTATCCCATAAGATATGCTGCCTAGCAAATAGTTGAACATTTCTTTCAACTTATCCTAAGTTGGCGTTTTCCTGTGTTTAGGTTGATGCAATAATTACGCACTACGAGGAAATTAAATGATGCTTAGGGAAACATGATGAAAACTTAACATGGCAAATGTGTGCCTGTTGGAATTTTGAAATTCAATTATTTTTAAAAAGTTTATCTATAAATTTGAACATCGAAACTCAGAGGTTGTTCAATAGAGAGAGCATTAGCAAAATAAAATAATATATGCATTAATTAAAATGTATTAAGTAGTATATGGTTTGGTATACATTTTGTGTTATGTACTCTATTGTATATAATGTGTTTATTAGTAATACCATTAATTTCTAGATATTAGTAATGTAAGAGAATTTAATGTATGTATTAGCATGAATAAAGACCTTTTTTTTAAAAAAAAAAAAAAATTGGGGGTAGGGGAAGGGGAAATAGGATGGAGGAATACAATGTGGGGAATTGAACCCTCACTAACAAGGTGAGAGTTCAAGTAGTAAACCAACTGAGTTACTAAGGTTCCCAAATAAAGACCTCATTGCTCCTCAATTTTTTTTTTTTTTGATTTTTACATCTTTTCCACCACAATTGTAAAGGGTTTTTTTGTAAATAAATATTTTTATGCAAAGTTTAGTATTTTTAGTACACCCAGCGAAACAATTCACAAGAAGTATCTCATCATAATTGATGCAAGAATAACTACTATAAGCATTACTAATGCAAACATTACTAATACACTTTATTCAATATTATTTTTATACATCCTACCAAAAGACCCCTTAATGTTTTTGAGATAAAATTATTCATTTAAAAATTACATAAAAGTACTATTGTCACAATAAATAGCTAACTTAAAATATTTAAAAGACATAAACAATTCTTTGCATTTCAATTTATTTATCTAATTTTTACTGACAAAAAAGTTAAGAAAGTAAAAAAAAAAATTGAATCTTTCATTTTGAATTGAATTAGTATAGTGTCCGCCCGATGCGTGGCTGATATTAAAAAAATTAATCATAATTTCTCTTTAGTGGTTTATAAAATTTCGTTATAAAAATTTTTTATATCACCTTGTATTATTTCTAATAATTTAAGAATATTTTTTAATTTTTTGTTGTAACACTAACTTCTCTTGTTGTCTACAATGGTATATCTTTCTCCTTTGATTTCTATGACCATACCTCTATTTTAATGATCAACGTTATCAAATAATGTTTGAATAATTTTGAAAGAGAAACCGCATCCAAAAAAAAAAAAAAAAGAGTTTCATGAAAATTAAGATAAACGATAAAAATGAATTTTAACACAATTTAAATAAAGATATCATTTAATTCTTTGAATGAAATTTGCAAAACTATTTCTTCTAAAATTAGATTTAACGTTTTTTTTTAATGATGTAGCCAACATATGAACATTATTGAAAGATAAATGTTAGATTATGGAATAAAGAAAGCTATACATTTTATTACAATCATAGAGTCCAAATTTTTTAAAAATTAAAACTAAGCCATTATTTATCAAAATAATATTTTTTTTTGAAATTTTACAAAGCTAGTATAAATGTATTTTTCAATAACGTTTTTAGGCTATATTTTATTTAAAAAAATGAACAGGCAAAAACTGACAGAAGTGATAGTGTTAAATGAATAAATGTTACTGGCCGTAACGTTTAAAGGTACAACGTATCTGTGAGTAACATTTTTATAATATGTTACTCATAAGTACGTTTTATGATTAAAACGTTACTCACAATAATGTTTATTTAGAATGTTAATCCATCTTAAATTGCTACTTAATTAAAATAGATATTTTTAAAACTTTTTAAGAAAATGAGCTTATATTTAATTATATAATAATCACAATTTATTGTGTTACTATTTTAAAGATCAATATTTTAAATTTATTTCTCAAGCAGAAATTACAATGAAAAACGCAAACATGAAGAGCGTATAATACATCTTAATTGATAATAAAAATTTATCTACATACATACTATTTGTTTACTCTTTTTTTTTTTGTGTGTAGAATAATATCTACACTTCTAAAGAAAATGTGAAATTAACTATTAACTTCGTAGCTACTCCATCACTAATTGTTGGTAGATATATAAATTCATCACTATGCGGGTTTGACAATGAATCTTATGGTTTAGCGACAAAATTTATGTGGTGCTAAATTTAATTTTTTTTTTTAGTAGTGATCATCACTAAGCACTTCTATCATTTACATTAGTGTAATTAAAAATTAACATACAGATTCAAATTATATGTGTATTTTGAACTTCTCTATTTAGAATTAAATTTTCAATTCTCTTATAAAATTTTCTACATATTATATATAGTCATATGTCAATTCATGTTAGACCCCGTATTTTTGTAATTAAGGATAACTATCCAATTGGAAAATTTTGTAGTGGATATCGTGTAATTTGAACTTAAGTATATTCCCGGTGCATGATTAGAGTATCAAGTGAATTTGGCGTGCATAATTA
>JAABOM020000103.1:12535602-12551592 GCA_011800125.2 Solanum clarkiae
AAATTATATATTATTAATTAATTAATTAAATTATTAATTATTAATTAATTAATTAAATTCGTGAAATTAATTAGTTTAATCCAATTTCAAAATTCACATGTAAAATGTTCCTTCCGAACACACATCCGCTTTTCCAAAAGATGACATGCCTGTTAAGAATAGATGAGACAGTTCTGAACAGGTCACCACACACCCAGTACTAGCTATAATAGAGAGGTTTCCTCTCAGTTATCGATATCGAATTTTCTCATCGTCACCATACATTTTGTTATACACAAAATTGAGTCGCATGTGGATTCATTGCTAATTTTTGCATTCACTGAAATTACAAAAGTTTGAGGTATCGCTATTTTTTTAATAATTTATCATTTTATCATAGGAGAAAATAATGTACAACTTTGGGTACATTGAAGGAATTAAATCCTTTAAAGATACACAATGAATTCTTTAGACTCTGGTAGATTTTATATATTTTGGTTTTATAATTTTTTGTTTCTGCATGACTATTGAGCTACAAGAATTACAAGCTTGAGGAATTTAATATTTTTTATTCATGTATTTTTATTTCTTTTAATTTTTTATTTTTGGAGATTAAGGACTTTTGTGCTTATACTTCGGTTGAGTTTAAAATTAATTTTTAAAATTATAACAATTTTGGCATTCAAATTCATTCGGTTGATAATAGATTCTATGTTTTTGTTAATATTTCACATACTAAATTGTTTGTCTGGCTAATCCAAGTGAAGTTAATATTGGAATAATGAATATTGCAGTAGCATCTATTGTACCTCCAAAACGTTCAAATGTTGCCACTATAATTTTACCAGCTGAATTTTTTTAAAAATTTATCGGCATTGATTTCATGAGATAATAATAAAAGATGTTTTTTTACTTGACTACTTTAAGTTTACAGAGGTTCATTGGTCAGAATGTTCCTGTTCTGTCTGAAGGAACTCTAGATGATGAATAACTCTTAGTAACTGATGCTGAAAAACACTCAGTTTTTTTGTAGGAACTACATTTTGAGTGGCCTACAAGAGGATTTGTGCAATGTGTACAGTAACATGAGTACTTTCAAGAAACTATAGGATTCTTTGGAAAATAAATACAAAATTGAAGATGCCGGAATGAAAAAATTTATTACGGCAAAGTTCCTTGACTATAAGATGGTAGAAAATAAAACTCTTGTTACCCAGGTTCACGAGTTGCAGGTTATAATTCATGATCTCCTTGTCGAATATATAATTTTATATAATACCTAATTTGAATATAGTATGTTTGTTCTTAATACTCACATAATTTTTAATGTAAGATTGATTATGGATGATGTTTTTCAAGTGGTAGCTATATTTGAGAAGCTACCCACCACTTTGGAAGGACTTCAAGAATTACTTATAGCATAAGCACAAGGAAATGATTATTGAAGATCTCATCGTAAGATTAAGAATGGAAGAGGAAAACAAGACAATAGAAAAGAGGTCACAAACAAATTCAACAATAGCGAAGGCAAGCATTGTTGAAGAAGGGCCAAATGTTAAAAAGAGAAAGAAGTCGTCTAGACCAAAGGCTACCCACCTAAAAAGAAGTGTAAAGATAATTTTTACAATTGTGAAAAGACTGGACATAAAGTTGTTGATTATTGTTCTTCAAAGAAACAAAACAAAAAGAATCAAGTAAATATGATTAAAAAGAGCGAGGAAGTGGAAAATCTATATGTCATGTTGACTTAGTGCAACTTAGTAGAAAATCTCAAGGAATAGTGGCTTGATTTTGGAGCCATTTCATATATTTGTGCAGTTAAAGAATCCTTTGCAACATATATCCTCGCTGCATGTGACAATATCATTTACATGAAAAAATCTTCGACAGCAAAAATTGAAGGCTATAGAAAAGTATGTTTAAAGATGACATCCAGCAAAGTGGTGACTTTAGACAAAGTTTATCATATTTCAGAAATAAGGAAGAACTTGGATTCTGTTGATATTTCAATAAAGAGTGGATTTAAATGTGTTCTTGTCTCAACAAAGTTGTAATTAGTAAAAATGAGATGTATGCAGGAAAAATTTATCTTACCGAGGGCCTGTTCAAACTGAATGGAATGGTTGTTGAAAGTGATAAAGTTCAGGCTTATTCTTAATTGCTTGAGTCAAATTATCTATGACATTCGTGCTTGAGATATATCAATTATAAAATCTTGCAAAAAATGAGTAATTTGAATCTATTACCAAAGTTCAAACATAAATAGTCGGAGTGTCAAGTTTGTGTTGAATTTAAGTATGCTAAGCATCCTTCTAAGTTAGTTGAAAGGAATTCAAATCCTTGGACTTATTTCACACAGATATTTATGATATGAAGCCAATACCATCTTGAAGTGTAAAAAAAGTATTTCATAATTTTTATTGACGAATGTACGTGGTATAAAAATATTGATTAACTTGATAGTAAAAATGAGGCAATTGAAGCATTCAAATAGTATAAAGGTGAAATTGAAACACAACTTAACATGAAGATCAAAATGATAAGGAGTGATAGGGATGGCGAATATGAATCTTCTTTTAAAGAATTTTATTTGAAATATGACATTATACATCAAATAACAACCCCTCACTCACCACAATCCAATAGAGTTGCAAAACAAATAGAACACTTAAGGAGATTATCAATATTATATTGATTAGTTCTGGTTTACCTCAGAACTTGTGGGAGGAAGCTATCCTTAGAACTAATCGAATACTCAATCAATTTTCACATAATAAAGCACAATTTATTTCATATTAAAAGTGAAAAAGAGAAAGTTTGACCTTGAATACTTCAAAGTATGAGGATGTTTGGCCAAGTCTAAATTTCAAAATCTAAATGGACAAAAATAGGATCAAAGAGGATTGATTGTTTGTTTATAGGATATATTACGAATAAAAAGTATATTGATGTTCTAATTCATAGATCAAAAAAATCTGGACATTCATATTAATGTTGTAATTGAATTGTATAATGCTAAATTCTTTGAAATCATATACTTGTATAAAAGAGAATGTCACTCGTCTAATGAAGGAACTAAATGATATCGAGAAGAAATAAAAGAAAGTGACATAACAAAGAAAATCCAAGACGTAGCAACATCAAAGGACCTCTACTCCCTTTGGATAAGATTTGGTAACATTTTTTTAAAAAATGAGCTTCGAACCTTCAGAGAAGCTATGACTTCTTCGGAAGTACAATATTGGAAAAAAGCAGTTAATAGTCAAATTAAATTCATGGTGAATAATCATACATAAGAATTGGTTGATCTTCCTCCTAGAAATAAACTCATAGGGTCCAAATAAATTTTCAAAAAGAAAATGAAAGCTAATGACGCTATTGATAAATATAAAATAAGACTTGTTAAAAGATTTAAACAACTTGAAGGTATTGACTACTTTGATACGTACTGACTATAATTAGAAATATATCAATTTGAATATTAATAGCATTATACGCGATGTACAATATAGAAATTCATCAAAAGGAAGTCAAAACAACTTTCTTAAATGGAGATTTGGAGGAAGAAATCTGTATGAAAAAATCAGAAGGTTTCATAGTTCTTGAAAATGAAAAAATAGTGTGTGGACTTGTTAAATCATTGTATGGACTAACACAAGTACCCAAATAATGGCATGAAAAAATTGACCATATAATATTGTCAAATAGTTTCAGTATTAAAGAGTATGACAATTGTGTTTACATTAAGAGCACTCCAAATAAATTTGTCATTATTTGCTTTTATGTAGATAATATATTAATAATGAGTAACAACATTGCGAACATAAATGCTAGTAAGTTTGATATGAAAGACCTACGAATTGCCGACTTAATATTAAGAATTAAGATTCATAAAACACCTCAAGGTCTAGCATTATCTCAATCTCATAATATCCTAATGGTACTAGACAAATTCAAGTACTTAAACTACAAAGTGTAAAAACACCAATTAATCTAAACTTTGATCTTGCTAAGAGTAAAGTGATGAAAGTCAGTGTCAATTGGAATATGCCAGAGTTTTGAGAAGTTTGATATACATCATAAACTATATGAGACTGAATATAGCTTGTGCTCCAAGTAAATTGAGTTGATACATAAGTATTCCCAATCAAAATCATTGTATGGCAATAAAATGGATTTTGTGGTATTTGAAACACACTAAAAATTTTACTTTGCATTACAACAAGTATCCAGTAATTGTTGAAGGATATAGCGATGCAAACTGAATTACTAAGTTAATTGAAACTAAATACACAAGTGAATACATTTTTATTATTAGTGGATGAGCTATATCAGGAAAATCATCCAAATAAACATGTATAGCTCTTTGTACAATGGAGGCTGAGTCCATAGTCTTAAACAATACCAATAACGAAGCTGAATAGCTTCAAAATCTCTCAGAGGATATTCCATTTTAGTCCAAACTAAGGGCTCATATACTCATACATTTGTGATAATGAAGCCGCAATAGGAAGATCTGAGAGCGTTATGTATTATGGTAAATCTCATCACATACGTCGAAGACATGATAACGTTATAGAACTACTCTCTAGTGGAATTATCATAATTGACTATGTAAAATCAAATGATAATGCGTCGAATCCACATACAAAAGATCTAACTAGAGAGAGAGTTGAGAGATCATCAAAGAGAATGAGATTATGGTCAAGGACAAATCATCATGGTGGTAACTCTACCTTGAAGACTGGAAATCCCAATATCTAGGGTCAAGGAGATCAAACTAAGTTATTGATCATGGTTCGACATTGTAAACATTATTATATGGTTTATTCTTATGATGGAACAATGTTCAGTAATAAGAATAAGATAATAGGACTTTTAATGATTTCTAAGTTTGATACAGGATTTATCAAATAGTATATCTATGATATAATACATTTAGAAATCACCTATATAAGTGTGAAGTGTAAGCTTCTTTAAGGAGAATTCGATAAGGCCGTTCTCTACGTATATATGAATCAGAAAATGTTCATGGCTGAAACAAATAAAACAGTGAGAATAAAAAATATTAAAGGGTTAATTATATGACTTATGTTGTCTAGGTATACAACAAAGCTCGAAAGTTCAAAGATCTCAAATTTACCGATTGACCGAGTATATCTGATATAAGTTCGCTATGAGAAGTTCAAAGGGAAATCTAGTTATCCAGATGCAATTAATTCTTAATTACGAATCATACAGTTTTTCATGCATATGTTTTAAACAATAACTATTCCCCATTTATGTAGGGGATTTTTGGATTTAAGTAAGGTGCGAATTGCAAAATGAGAATTGAGAAATGTGGGGAATCAAGTAAGGGATAATGAAGATTCAATTCTCCCTCGTTGATAGAATAGAGGAAAAGTTTTGTACTTACATTAGGACACTTTCTTTAGCTCTTAAAGGGCTAGTAGAGGGAACCTCCTTACTTTGTCATTGTTATCGCTTGCTCGGCTAGACTTCGGCTATAACTACAGTTACAACTTTGATTTCGACAAATGATTTGATTGATTGATAAATTTTTTAGAAAAATTTATTTAATCATTCACATTACATTTCCTTTTTATGATAATAACGATGAGCTAATTCGTTGAATTATTAATTAATTAACTAATTAATTTATAAATTATTCATGAATTAAATTAATTTGTGAATTATTTATTAATTAATTTAATTCGTGGAATTAGTTAGTTTAATCAAATTTCAAAATTTGAGCGTAAAAGGTTTCTTCTTAACGGACACCTTCTTTTCCAAAAGATGTCATGCCTGTTCAAAACAGATAAGACTGTTCTGAATAGGTGAGTATGCACCCATTATTGACCATAAATAGAGACGCATCCTCTCAGTTATCAACATCAAATTTCCTTTTCTTCTGCATATATTTTTTGCACACAAAATTGAGTCTGCATGTGAATCCATTGGTAATTTTTTTGTTCGCTGAAGTTACAAATGTTTGAGGTACCGCTACTTTTGTAATAGTTTATCTATTTTATCATGAGAGAAAATAATTCACAACCTTGAGTACAGTGAGAAGATTAAATTCATTAAGAACACACAGTAAATTCTGTAGACTCAGATATTTTTTGTTATATATTTTGGATTTATAATTTTTTGTTTCTGCACGAATAGAGGATCAGAGGAATAACAATTAGCTCGTCGAAATTTTCTCGTTTAGGAGTCGTAGTCCTTTTAGGACACAGCCTCCTACAATAACTTCCTTTTAGAGCCTGTTTCCTTCCTTTAGGGATTCTTTCCTTCTTTTGAACTTGATACTTTAGCTTACAATAAGTATCATGTTCACCTGTACCTGTACTAGACTTGGGCCTGGTTGTCAAAGAAACAATTGTCATTATCAAAACATTTCAATCAATAGTCAGCGTACTCCACAGATCCACAAGATTTCATCTCTTGTCATTTTGAATTGTGAACACATCAAATATTATTAATGATGGAGTCTCGGTGGTTAGCACAATGTTTTGTTATTGACGAGTGAAATTGAGAATAGATCACTATGGACTTGAGGTAAATTTAGTTTGGGTGTACTGACAGGCCTATTTAGTCTCTGCATTTTATGCAGTTCAAATTGCTCATAAGACACAATAGTTTAAAGAAATGAATCATTGGGAAATTGTACGATTGCAGGATATTCTCGTTTTCATCATATTTGATAGAGTGACGACATTTATGACATTTGTACAGAGTTATTAGTATCAAAGAAAAGATAAGTTGAGTTCAGATTTCCTATCTGCAACCTAATGGACTCTCCTGGTGAATTAGCAAATGCTCATGAACTCCAGCGAGTGAAGATCGTGTTACTCGCGATCGTGTTGTGTGAAGATGGCGTTATTCGCGGCTTAATATGGATATTAATACTAACGAACCTAGAATTAGCACAACAGGGCTAGCTTAGATAAGGTTGAGTTGGCATAAATATGTCTTGAGATCATAGCTAAAAGCAGTCAAAAGTCATATTTACACAAGAGGAAACCATGACTTAAAGAGTTATGTTTCAGGAGACTCGGAAAGAAGAGTAAGCTTATTACATCTATATTCAAATTTCATTGTATCTTGATAATATTCATCTCATTCATGAAATTATCTTTGTAACTATGTCTTGCAATAAATATTTGCATACGATATACTCAAAGTCTGTAATCAAACTAGAAACAAACTACAATGCTAATTAAACAAAGTCTTTCACACGCAATTACAAGTTACCATATTGAGAGGAAAAGATGAAGTAAAGTTTACTAACCAATACCACACAAAGAAAACGTACATATTCTATTCTTAATTAGAAAAAATATTACCGTCCAGCCCGTGGCTTACGTACGCAGGTATATAAATTCTATTATAGTGTTCATTTATCAATAAATTTTGAACTTACAAGTTGCAACATGAAAATTTGAGTTTTTAAAGTTGCGCGGAAAAATGCATATTAATTGAAAAAGAATTTGACATTTTGACCCCCCGCATGTATCTAGAGCTAGTTCCCACCACACCCCCATCCCAACCAATGTACCTGGAGCCAATTTTGACCCACCACATGTACTTAAATCGAAACTAGTTTGAAAGACTTGAAAATATTTAAAGTTAAAAATTTCAAAATCTGATTTAAAATCTTTTTATGGTCAAACATTAAATATTTGAATATAAAATTTAAAAATGAGCTGATCCAAATCTTTTCATGGTCAAAGAAATCTTTAATGATAAATTATATCCATATATAGACAAACACTGGATTATATAGGGGTTACAATTGGGTGGGTTGGTCAAATTTGCGCTGGTCAATGGATCAAGATAACCCAATCCAAGTTTGCTTGGATCAAAATAAGTTAGGTCAAAGCGGGTTGAGTAATGAGTTATAGAGCGGGTCAAGACCTAACTCAACTTAACTTTTACTAAGTTTTACTTGTTTTATTTGTTCTTTTTCAATATTTTAATATTTAATAAAATTACATTTTTTTCTTTATTCTAGTTGTATAAAATATATCAAATTAAAAAGAAAAGTGTTTTAAAAATATTTTGACAAAAATCTCTTTTGAGTCAATTCGAGTTTCATATCAACCCAATTTTAAATGAGTTGAGCTAATAAATGGATGAATTAATTATTAACCCGTCTAAACTTCAATGGGTTGGACAAGTTGGGTTTAATTTTGTCACCCCTGAGCTTATAAAAAGGGGATCATTTCTCACTTTTCGTTTCATCAAATTCTTCAAGTTGTCTCCTTTCCTTGCAATGGGGAATCAGGTTTTCTTGCTTGCTTGCACCATAACTTTTCTCGCTTTTTCCTCGTTGGTTTCAGCTAAAGATGTTACACATTCTTTTCATGTACGTATCACTTATCTATCGGCTTTATTTCCTTGTAAAATTGGCATGTCAGTTTAAATTCACAAAAGCATAGCATGTCAATTTTCCTTATGTATCCTATTTAATTTTTTTAATCTATGGCAAACCGTTGGTTTCTTTTAATCCAGTCTTATCTGCACATACATCATTTCTTTAACATGTATACCGGTAGCTACAACATGGAGTTCGAAAATAGAACGATATGACTAACCCGAATTTCATCCAAAATCTCCACTAATTTATATGTTATCTTCTAATCAAACTTTATCAAATATGATTGAGTCATAAGTTTTTATAGCGTTGGATGTTTTGATATGATAAAATCATGAATATTTTTATCATACTCCAATGGACATTCTTTAAAATATAAATTTATCAAGTTTTAAGGTCGGTCAACAATGTGAAACTTAATTTGTTATATCTTAAATTTATATTAAGCTCTCTCCATTTTCAATGGTCTAGTTTACCTCAGATGTTGCAATATAATAGTATATACTTCTTTCGTTTTAATGATTAAGTTTGACTTGACATGAAATTTAATAAAATAAAAAAATTCAATTTTGACTTTATTGGATATGTTGTTATTATTATTGTAAGAAAAAATTTCAATTTTTGTGACCGTAAATTGATGTTATATTAAAAGTACTAAATATCTTTCATCTTTTAGCCTTAAATATAACATATGAAAAGTAAATTACAGTATTATCAAACTAGAAAAAGAATCACTTTTTAACTGGAGGGAATAATATTTTGTTATATCCTTTTTGACACATTTAAAACTATATCTATAAAAGCTTTTAACATATTTTCGAATGTAAAAAAGTTGATATGAATTATAAATTCTTACACTTCAATATAGGAGTATTGTATAACTATATGAGGCATTTCTCTTGATATGAACACCTCTCTTTTCAAGTTTATGCAAAAATTTCAATGGTGTTAAAACTTTTTATTTCAAAAAAAAAAAAGCACAAAATTTGAAAATACATAAATAAAAGAGAGAGAGATGGTAAAGACAGAAGGTGAGAGAATTAAAATTTGCCAAATCTTGTTAAAAGGAAACTAAAATATTGATTCATTTGTTCCATTTATTATGATATTTTTTGACTTCACATAATATTTAAAAATAAATTTATGTGTTTTATGATAATTTTTAAGTATTTATGTAATTAATAATAAAAAATAAAATTAAAATATTTTCAATTAAAATATGATAATATTTTTCTAAAACGAATTCTTTTTACTTTTTTTTTTTTTTAAAAAAAACCTTTAACAAAGAGTATAAATATTAATATTTGTGGAAGTGGCAGACAGAGGAGAGGCCGATAGGATCACAGCGTCAACAGGATATTGAAAGGCTCTCTTGACGTCAAATTTCGTCCCCCCTCCCTGCTGCACCCCGACCCCCTCGTCCTTGTTTTCTCCATTCTCTCTCCCTTTCTTTTATCTTTCCATTTTCCTTTTTCCATTTTCCATTCTTAAAAAACCCATCCCGCCGCTATTTAAAGCCTCCTTACATCTCCGTCTCTTCCCTACAACCACACTCAAGAATTCTCAATTCTTTGCGCGCGCTCCCATACACAAGAAAAAAAAAGTTCTTTTTTTTATCAAATATATAAGAAAAGAAAACTATTTTTTTCAGGGACGGAATTCAGCAAAGAAGATGTTAGCGTGTTTAGTAGAACGATTCGTTGCAGAGAATGAGACTGATTCAATATCTGAACCTGAAAAAACTACGGATGGCGTTTTGAAAGATTTGGACATTGAAGGAAGTATTGATTATGGACTCAACGCAACCAGCTTAGCTAGTAAAGATTTCGGCGGCTTGTATTCAGAGAAGCCGTTAGCCGTTATACGTCCAGCCGGAGCGGATGACGTTGCTCGGGTGATTCGGCGAGCGTTAGAGTCACCAACATTAACGGTAGCGGCGAGAGGTAACGGTCATTCCATTAACGGCCAAGCTATGACCCACCTTGGACTCGTAATCGACATGAAATCAATGCCTGATAACAACAGAATCGACGTCAACGTTAACTCCATGTACGCCGATGTGGGTGGCGGAGCATTATGGGCTGACGTCTTGAAACACTGTGTTTCGGAACACCGGTTGGCTCCTATGTCGTGGACGGATTATCTTGATTTAACGGTTGGAGGTACTCTGTCTAATGCCGGCGTTAGTGGTCAAGCTTTCCGCTTTGGGCCCCAAACGTCAACCGTAACAGAATTGGAAGTTGTTACCGGCAACGGAGAAAAAACCATCTGCTCAAATTCTCAAAATTCTGAACTCTTCTTCTCCGTTCTTGGTGGACTTGGTCAGTTTGGTATCATCACTAGAGCTCGGGTTTTGCTACAACCCGCCCCGGATATGGTTAGTATTTTTATTTATAATTAATTATTAAGAAGAATTTAAATTTCTCAAAAAAAATTATGGATTTGTTTTTGTGTATTAGGTGAGATGGATAAGAGTGGTATACAGTGAATTCGATGAGTTCACTCGTGATGCTGAGTTACTGATAACGAGTCAGGAATCCTTCAATTATGTGGAAGGCTTTGTGTTTGTGAACAGTGACGACCCGGTAACCGGGTATCCGTCGGTTCCATTGAATTCAACTCAGTCATTTGACCCGACTCATTTACCCAAAACAGCCGGTCCGGTTCTCTATTCCCTTGAAGTGGCCTTGCATTATAGGGAACATGACGATCCATCCACTGTAAATATGGTAAATCTGTCAATTTCAATACTTTTTCATTTTACCCAGCCTCTTTTTATTTTTGCTTTTAGCATTGCCCCCTTGTGTGGATGGGAAGGAGAAGGGAAAGTGGGAAAGTATTATTGGGTACCTCATTTTAAAGTTTTTAACTTTATAATAATAAGTTTTTATTGGATAGTAAAAGAATTAATTTTAACATAGGTGGCTGCTAAGGGTGAGGAGAGGAGGGGGTGCCCAACAGATTTTGACCATGAATCAGGGATTGGGTCCCAAAAAGAGGGGAACATAAGATTAAGCTAACACAGTGAAAAGGTCAAAAAGGAAGGATGCTTCGTTCCACAATTGCATTCCCTAGAATAAATTCCTCTTTATTTAACTGCATGTATATGTAAACAAATTAGCAATTGGAAAACCCCCCAAAAAACAAAAATTATAATGATAAAAATTACACGTGTGCAAAAAAGCGGCGGAGGGCGGAGTGAGGGGCCAGTGAGTAATACGCAGGACGACGACGTTTGGTAATTGACCATACACTGTGTCAAATTTACGTTAGTAATAGTTTGTAATCTTCCCATGGATTTTCTGACACCATAGAACCAACCAGCTTGTTTGAAAGTGCCCACACAATCGGGCTTTTATTACGAAACTAACATCCTGCTTTTCACTGTCTCCTCTGTCCTAGTCGTTGATGACAAAACTCATAAAGCCTGAGGCTAGAACAGTAAATCTCCATTAGTTGTTTGTCCTTTTGCTAATCAGACCCAGATTTTTGTGACGTTCTGCGGTCCCCCTACTTAATTCTTTCTCTTCAACAATTTGCCAAAAATAATGCCATCATTTTGCAGAATCTCGTAATAGGATGTCAATTAAAATACCATTGTTTGATCTTAATTTTTTTGCATCGAGATATTAACAAATGTTCTTCTCTTCATGGTAGATGGTTGAGAAATTGCTCCGCAGATTGAGATATTTGGAGGACTTCAAATTTGAGATTGACTTGAGTTACATGAATTTTTTATTACGAGTTGACCACGTAGAACAAGCGGCTAGAGGTAGTGGTATATGGGCTACACCTCATCCATGGCTTAACATGTTCGTTTCCAAGAAAGATATTGCCGCATTCAATCGGATTGTGTTCCAAAACATCTTGAAAAATGGTGTGAATGGCCCTCTATTGACCTATCCTCTCCTGCGAAGCAAGTAAGCATATTTTTATCTACAGTTTTATCTTCTTGTACATGTTTGCTATATAAACTTGAGATTATTGTTTAACAAAGGTCAACTTTCGGATGACCCCAAAATAGGATTATTTATTATTAATAGAACGATCATGATTTAAGTTCTTTTGCTACAACGCGACATAACGTGCTAAGAAAACCTAACTTATTGTTTGTGAAGAAAATTTCTTTGCTTTCATTGGCTCTGGGAGATCCATGTGGAAGCCTAAGGGGCTCTGATGGTGACGTGTTGGGACCACACACACGTGGCCTTGGGTCCCATTGGTGACGTGTCGTGTTCATGAATTAATTATTTACTGTGTAACGGACTACCTGATACCCATCCAAAATCCGGTGGTTGAGATTTCTGAGGAAGTTGGGTCATTGCTCTCTCTTAAGTTCTAACCTCTAAACTGGGTCCCATATTTTTCAGAAATCTTCATTGCCTCCACAAGTTTCTTTATTTTTAACCAGCACTAGTACTACCTGCTGTGTTGCTTGTACTTAATCACATTTACTCTAAATGCCGTGGTGCCAGGCATAGAATATAGTTTCCCGCTTTTTTTGTAAACGTAATATTTAGGACAAAGATACGATGGGGCCCATATTTTGTTATTTTAGTTCCAACTATAGTACTATATTAACGCAGATTAGTATTTTAGTCTCAATATAATTTACTGTTAACTTTTTTAAGATGGATAGGTTATATTGGTCTTTTTAACTTTAGAATTGAAGTTAAAAAAGGGTGGATATTTTTGTCATAATGAATCAATCAATTTCTTTAGTAGAAAAGGAGATATGGAGTACCGCACCTTTTGAGGGTTAGTATTTCGCTAATATAAGTGATGATAAGAATATTAAAATTTGCCAACTCGATTAATAGTGACCCCATTGCTTGTGTTTGTTTCCTCTCCTCATTACGTACTAAAGTCAGTTGGACCAAACTATCCTTGTTTCTTTTTGTCATTTGAAGTACTTTTGGCTTTTACGTAGCTAAATTATGAGTGTTAAATTGATTGAGCTTTGTAAATCATAATCCGTCAAATGCAAAATATATTAATTAAGACTGATACAAATTGTGGTCTTTTGGGCACTAAAATGTACCATTAGGTACCTTTTGGGGGTGGCCCACTGGTTTAGATTTGGGGCTTGCCTAGTATGGACTATCTCTCTTAAGTTATTACATAAGAATAAGGGTTTAACTGCATCCAAAGGATAATAGCTGTGTGTTCCCTTTGTCATATACATTTTACTGTTTCACTAATATAACTTCATTTTTTTCTTAGGTGGGATAATCGATCGTCAGTGGCGTTACCCCAAAATGAAATCTTTTACTTAGTGGCTTTGCTAAGGTTTACCCATATACATCCAAAAGAGTCTGAAATAAACCAGATGGTGGCACAGAATCAGGAAGTTTTACAAACTTGCATCAAGAATGGATTTGATTTTAAATTGTACCTTCCGCATTACGAGTCCAGAGTTGAATGGAAGAGGCACTTTGGGGATCAATGGGGTAGATTTGTCGACAGAAAGAGACAGTTTGATCCAAAGGCTATCCTTGCACCTGGCCAAAAAATATTTACTAGAAACCACCAGCTCTAATAAATATATATTACTTGTGGGGTAGGTCAATTGAATTCTCCATTTGGAGCCTTTTTTCCTTTCCATTGGATATTGCGGTTCTTAAGAAACAACTCTAAAACAATGTAAATGAAAACGTTCAACGATGTTCCGCATCTTGATTTCTTCTTCTTCTTTTTTTTCAATTTCACATTATGTTTACTAGAGCCGAAAATTTCATATCATATTTAAAATCACTTCATTTAACTAATATTTTAATAATTGAATCGGTTATATTTCAATTGAATAAATGAATATATTTTTAATCCATAAAAAATGAATATTCATACACAAACTCAATTCTATGATACACAAAATTAGCGTGCGCTATACGTACGCATTTAGTCTGCCAATATATCAGCTTCATTGCTTCACAGTGAAGCGTCGTTCGACATTTACATATTAGTTAAATATTCTTGTGGCTCAACATGTACATATTAGTTAATATTCTTATTTACAATTATGTTGAATTATCATGAATAAATGGATGCTATTTGCTAAAGAACAAGAAGGAAAAAAACATTTCTGATTGTCGTAGCATACTTCTTTGACCTCTGCTGAAAGTTATTCTACTACTTTACTCTAGTTTTTTTTACATATTTTTTTCCCATGCAATTTAATTATATAAACGAACGTAATTTTGTGTCATGAACACCAATTCTATTTAAGTTCAACTACTGTAGATTCTGGCATAACTTTACAAAATATTGTCATCAATATTTTCTAAAGAATTTTCTTTTCTTTTTCAAAAGATCATGTTCAAGATTTGTTTTTCAATAGAATTACTTGCTTATTGTAGAAGTTCATATGCTTGTCATATTCACTAAAATTATTTGTGGAATCCTATAGCAGTCTCAAAGATAGAGGAGAGAGAGCAAATATTGCTTTTCCATTTTGGCATGTATTTCAAGCCTTCAATTCTGTGTTCTTAATTCATAAACCTTCATCGGGGTGTTCTTCTTCGTATAAAGTTGTTTATCTTGAATATACAATTTTTCAACAATCTAAAAATGATATTTGATTTGTGGTTGTGACACTTGTCTACTCAAAGTTGGATTGTATATCTGTTGGTTGCTGATTCAACAATATTTTATAATTGAAGAGGTGGCTGAACAGAATGTCCTAATGATATTGTTAAGAAATCACATTGACTTGTGTTAAAATTTATATTCTATGTGGAGATGGATTGTTGCCATGCAAGATGAAAGTTTGACGCTGTGATCAAATAGTCAAATGTAAAGGTAACATTGTGGTTGTGGATCTCTTCTTTGACGGAGTATGTTGTCTTTGTAAGGCATAACCAAGAAGATACTTGATCATCCAAGATAGACAGTGAATTTGAACGAGAGTGATAGGCGTCGATTGCCAGATGGGACAGTAATTAATGTTGGGAAGAAGTTATTAAAAGTCAAAATGGGAGATTATTCCTACTTGTCGTACAAGTATGTGGTTTATTTTGGAGACCACAACTTTCAATTTTTGAGTCACATATCAGAGGCAGGAGTAACAAAAAATGGGTTCTATTTTCTTAAACCTACTTATTATTTTTATTTATAAATTTCTATTCTTAGTGACTTTACGCTACTTATTATTGTTATTTATAAATTTCCATTCTTTGTGAAATTTATTTTTCATAAATATTAGGGTAAATTAATACTAATGATGATCTTCAAATGCCTTATAATTTTAAGAACGTTTTTTTTATGTGGTTATTGTGACTCGTAATTCTTGCACAAAGAGCATATGTGAAGTTTATTTTCAAGTTGTTAGATGATATGGAAGATTTTATTGATAAGGATCATATCAATACTTGTGAGTAGAAGACAATATTGGACCTAGTGTGATATTTAATTTATATTTGAAGAACATAAATTTGAGATGATTAGTATTAGGGGTGTACAGAATCAAACCGTAAACCGCACCAAACCGACAAATCGAATCAATCCGCAAAAAAAAACCGCTTAATGGTTTGGTTTGATTTGATTTGGTATTGACCAAAAAAAAATCGCATTTATTTGGATTGGTTTGGTTTTAGTTTTAAAAAACCAAACCGAGGTCAAACCAACCCGACATT
>JAABOM020000103.1:12580889-12593602 GCA_011800125.2 Solanum clarkiae
GCCATTTTGCTTTATTCCATCATACTCCAAAGCCAAAAAATAGTCAATATTTGGCTCCATCCGAGATTGATGGAAATGCTGTAGAAGCTGCTAACAAGAATATAAAAAAGATACTCCACAAAATGGTGCAAGGTTCTTGATGTTGGCATGAAAAATTACCTTTTACATTATTGGGTTATCGTACTACAGTTCGTACATTAACAGAAGCTACTCTTTATTCGCTAGTATATGGGACTGAAGTGGTTATACCTGCAGAAGTTGAGATTCCATCCCTACGAACTATTGTAGAGGCCAAAATTGATGATGATGAATGGGTCAAAACACGATTGAAGCAACTAAGCTTGATAGATGAGAAATGATTGGCAGCAGTGTGTCGTGGTCAGCTGTACCCGAAGAGAATAATACGAGCATATAATAAAAAGATACGCCCAGGCGTTTTGAAGTGGGGAAATTAGTATTGAGGCGTGTCCTACCACTCCAGGCCGAGAGTAAGGGAAACTTTTCTCCACACTAGCAAGAACCATTCATTATAGTGAAATTATTGTCCAACGGTGCTTTGTATTTAACAGATATAGAAGGAAAAATGATTGAAATGGCCATCAATGTTGATGCTGTGAAGAGATATTATGTATAATTCGATTTCTATAAATATCTCAAGTTCTGATTGACATTTTAAAGGTTGATATGAGGAAACCCAAACATTCTGAATCCAAATATTAGGTCACATATTACTATCCATGTTAATGTATAATTTATTTCCTTTACCTTGCTTTGAAAATCGAACAAGGAGAGAGAAAAAAAAACAAAACAAAAAACAAAAAAAAAAACAAAAAAAAGTAAAAAATAAAAAAAATGAAATGAAAAAAGAGAAAAAAAAAAAAGAAACCATCACACTGAACTACGTTAACCTGATTCTTGTTTCACAAGATACGTAGGCAGTCCTATTGCTGGGGTTCGGTCCGACCAAATAAAAAATTCCCAAAATTTCACGTTTAGAAAATTGGGGCAAAAGTTCCTTTTCCTTCTGTCTATCGAGTCAATTCCAGGAGTCGAAGGTCAACCCCATGCATCCGAGCCTTCATTACATCCTTTCTTTCTGTCCTCACACAAAAGTCACATTACGATCAAAAGACCCTCAAATCAACCTTTAAAATGTCAAGCATAAACACATTACGATTATAAAATAATAGAACAAGGGGTGATATTCTTCTTCGACAATACAAAGTAAATAAACAAAATAGAAATGAGAGAGTCTTATTGGTGAAACCCTAAGGGGCACCATAAGGCAAAGTGAGATTGAGAGAATAAAAATGAGAGTCTTATTGGTGAAGACCCTGAAGGGCACCATAAGGCAGAGGTAAGACTGAGAGAATAAAAATGAGAGTCTTATCAGGGAAGACCCTTAGAGGCACCATAAGGCAAAGGTGAGACTGAAAGGATAAAATGAGAGAGTCTTATTGGTGAAAACCTTAGCGAGCATCATAAGACAAATGAGGTCTCGAATTTGTTTATGGTCCATTGAGGTGTGCAGAACTCAAGGTCAAAACTTGATGATCAATGAGTGTCGGTAAATAGTTTGGAGGAATAGATTGGACGAATTAATTCAAAGAGCATGTCATGATCGATATAGTCAGTTACTGTACTCAGATAAGTTCTCCACTTCCTTCCTTGCTCTAAAAGCGATCCGTCTCATTGAATCTTCTTTTTATTTCTTTGTTTTCATCATTTTTTTTTCTTTCTTTTTTCTTTTTTTTTTCCTCTTTTCTTCTTCTTTTTATTTTTTCCCTTAGGTCCTTTGGTCGAATTCATATCAAAAAGGGTAGGAGATAAAGGATAAAGTAACTCCAGACTTGCTACCAACTTTCTAATTGCACAAAGTGAAGCATCGAGCCAATTGACAAAATTCAGATTAAGGAGAAATGCCGATGAGTTGTCATTTACCAACAGGTCCTGAAATTTTGATGCAGTGGTTTAATGGAAGCATGAATAATTTATCACAAAATAAAGGTGGGTATTAGATTAAAAAGCACAGTCACTCTGGATAATCATATGTGGTTCAGTCAGCAACCAGCCAACGAGAGGCATTAATAACCTGGAGGAAAAGATCAAAATGATGAGTATTAAAGCGATCGTTGTCAAAAGTTAAGACCACAAACCAATCACCATGCTTAAGAATTTAAAATTTTTCTTTGAAATGAGAATGTTGGTTGCGCTCAATTGGATGGTTCAGAATCCTAAGTACTTGATCTAAATTATGGAGAGTAAAATGACAATATTACTATACTAGTTTATATCACTCAATTGCAATGAAATTGGTTAACATTGCATAACATTGAGGAGCATGGTCAAATAGAAAAATAAGATTCTCTACGTCTCGAAAATAGTATATATGTTTAACACTCACATTTTTTTTCTTCATTTCTTTATTTTCTCTCTCCTAATCTAAACTGGGGCAAAAATTTTATTCGTGTTGATAAAATTTAATGTAGCAGGACTCTCCTAGATAATGGAACTTAGATTAGCAGGACCTTCCTGGATAATGGGATCAGGACCCTCCTGGATAATGGGGCATAGTATAATAGGATCCTCCTGGATAATGGGTTCAGGACCCTCCTGAATAATGGGACTTAGATTAGCAGGACCCTCATGGATAATGAGATTAAGCCCCTCATGGATAATGAGACTTAGATTAGCAGGAACCTCATTGACAATGGGATCATGACCCTCCTGGATAATGAGATTTAGATTAGTAGGAACCTCCTGAATAATGGGATCAGGACTCTCCTGGATAATGTGATTTAGATTAGTCGGACCCTCCTGCATAATGGGATCAGGACCCTCCTGAATAATGGGACTTAGTATAGCAAGACCCTCCTGGATAATGAGATTTAGGCTAGTAGGATCCTCTTAGATGATCGACCCAGAAGGAACCAATTTAAGTGGATCTTCACAATCAATGGAGTTACTTAAAAAAGTCACAAGCATATGAAGAATGCATTGCGACGAAGCTCAAGTCATCCAGAACCTTGATTCAAATCTAAGCATTCTCCTTTCATGCTCACAAAATTTTCTTTGCAATAAATAGGGGAAAAAATTTTGTGTTATTATTTTTGTGTGCTTCTATTTAAGGAATCTAGTTGCAAAATAAGATCAATTCATATGTCAAGCTCAAGATCGTGTCTATAAAGCAAGGCATCGTCAACTTTGAAGCTCATTTCTGATTCAAATAGTAGAAGCTAGCTTGAAGACAAGAATAGTTTTCAACATCGAGTGGCTAAAACATACCTGGGAAACAAGACAACCTTCAAGTTCATATGAGATGACATCTCACCATTTAAGAAGACATGAAAACCTGAGATGATTCAAGGGAAGCTATATAGCTAGGATTTTGTCCTTGCTTTTCTTTAACTTTTTGTCTTTTGTTTGTATGTAAATTAGGAGCTGTGAACGGGAGCCTCGACGGACCTCACCTTGCTTCCAACTCATCATTTCACCTCCTAGAACTACACGTGACCTGATTTCCTTATTACTCGGGATATGTAGGTTGTCCAAAACCAAGACTCAGTCGTGTCTTTTTTCTCACAAGTAAGAGTCTGGTCAAAACTTGTCACGTTGTCTACTTCTTTATCTGCAAACTCTTCGTGTTTTCAGTCAAAGAGGGGCAAACTATAGACACGTAATTTTTGACCAAACCTAATTTATCTACCTTTTTAGTACTGAAATATTTATTTATGTATTTTTTTAAATTGATATTTTTAGTTTTACCTTATTTATAGTAGGTTTGTTTAAAATATTTGAAAATTACAAAAATAGTCATATTTTTAGATAAGTTTATTTTAATTTATTTCGATTTTACTAATTAGAATTTTTTTAATTAGAAGTTCAGATTAGCTATTTAACTTTTTCTAAATTGTGCTAGCTTAAAAAGTTAAATAATCTTTCATTCTTATATATATTTCTTTTCTTTTATAAATACACACACACAAACACACACACACACACACATAAAAACTAGCCTTAACTACCCCGTTCTCTAAACAACAAAATTTTCACTTTTCTCACAACACACACACACACGTTTTCTATTTTAAAAAAAAAATTACAACACAACATACACACACACACACACACACGTTTTCTGTACTTTTTTAAATAAAAAACAATTAATACAATACAACACACACATACACGTTCCTTTTTTAAAAAAATAAAAAGAATTTTTGTTTTTTCAAAAAAAAAATTTAACACAAATCTCTCAAGTCTTATTTTTCTCAACTCCCACATCCTACACTTCCACTACAATACAACTTCCTCATCCATTCTCTATCTATAATAATAAATACAATAATAAAAGGAGGAGAAATGTTTAGTCTAAGAAAAAGATTTTCAAAAAGAGCGTACAGTGAAAAGAAAATAGAATACAGTGAGAAAAAAAGAAAGAGTTAAAAACGAGGAAGAAGAAAACTTTTTGGACTTAAGTTTGGTTCTTGTGAGGTTTCGGGTTTCTCCTTTAGTTATCAGTTTATCACACAGGTTCTTACTCAATTCTAGTTTATTTATTCTCTGTAACCTTTATTGTCAATCAATTATGCATAAAGTTATTCAAACGGTTTCTTACATTACTTAGTATGCCAAGTCGATTATTACGTAAAATTCATTCCTTACTATTTTGATACCTCTTGAATATCATTGATGGATTTTGTTCATTAGTCGAGTTTGGCGATTATATGAGGAGGATTTGTGAAGTACAACCCGTTTGGTCTGTGAATCTATATTTTTGGAAGCTTTTTTTTGGTAAAATTTATTTGGTAATAGAAGTTTTCTAGTTTAAGAAGAAGGAAAGTTTGGGGAAAATTGAAAAATCTACAACAAATTTACTTTTAGGCCAAATTATAGTCCTTTATTTATTTTAAAATGAGTTAAAAAAAGTTAATGGCGTAAACAAATCGTATATTTGTCTGTACCTTTGAATCCTAATATTTTTATTTAATAAGACGAAAATGACTTTTGTTTGTTTGCATTCTTTTCCACAATGTTTACAGTGGGGTTAATGTCAGTGCATTGTTCATATAAGTCCATTGTATTTCCTCAAAAAGGTTACACTAAAAGTCTTTCTTTTGGTGGATACATATAAATGACAAATAATTCATTAGACTAAAGAGACATTTATGGTCTTCCTTCGTTTCCTTCTTAACCTTACATGTATATGAATTTAAGTTACATATATATTTTTAAAAAGTATTATTAAATAGAAATATTAGGATTCAAAGGTACAGACAAATATACGATTTATTTACGCCATTAAATTTTTTTTAACTTGTTTTAAAATGAATACATAACTATATTTTGGCCCAAAAATTAATTTGTTGTAGATTTTTCAGTTTTTCCTAAACTTTCCTTCTTCTTAAACTAGAAAACTTCTATTACCAAATAAATTTTACTAAAAAAAAGCTTCCAAAAATATAGATTCACATACCAAACGGATTGTACTTCACAAATCCTCCTCATGTAATCGCCAAACTTGACTAATGAACAAACATAGCACAAAATCCATCAACGATATTCAAGAATATATCAAAACAATAAGGAATGAATTTTACGTAATAATCGACTTGGCATACTAAGTAACGTGAGAAACCGTTTGAATAACTTTGTGCATAATTGATTGACAATAAAGGTTACAGAGAAAAAATAAACTAGAATTGAGTAAGAACCTGTGTGATAAACTGACGACTAAAGGAGAAACCTAGAATCTCGAACAAGAACCAAACTTAAGTCCAAAAAGTTTTCTTCTTTCTCATTTTTAACTCTTTCTTTTTTTCTCACTGTACGCTATTTTCTTTTCATTGTACGCTCTTTTTGAAAATCTTTTTTCTTAGACTACAAACTTCTCCTCTTTTATTATTATATTTATTATTATAGATAGAGAGTAGGTGAGAAAGTTATATTATAGTGGGAGTGTAGGGTGTGGTAGTTGAGAAAAATGAGAGTTGAGAGATTTGTGTTAAAAAAATAAAAAATAAAAATCCTTTTTTTTTTAAAAAAAAAAGGAACGTATATGTGTGTGTGTTGTGTTGTATTAATTTTTTTTATTTAAAAAAGAACAGAAAACGTGTGTGTGTTTGTGTTGTGTTGTAATTTATTTTTTTAAATAGAAAACGTCTGTGTGTTGTGAGAAAAGTGAGAATTTTATTGTTGGGAGAATGATGTAGCTAAGGCTAGTTTTAGGATTTTAGGTTTTCTTTAACTTTCTTTTCTTCTCCTTTTTGGGCTTTCCTTTTCTTTTTCTCCTTTTTCCTTTTTGTTATATATATATGTGTGTGTATGTGTGAATATCTATAAAAGAAAAGAAATATATATAAGAATAAAAGATTATTTAATTTTTTAAGCTAGCACAATTTAGAAAAAGTTAAATAGCTAATCTGAACTTATAGTTTAAAAAAAATCTATTTATTAAAATCTTAAAAAAATCATATTTATGTATATTTTTGAAAGTACATTAAAATAAACTTATCTTAAAATGTGACTATTTTTGTGATTTTCAAATATTTTAAACAAACCTACTATAAATAAGGTAAAAATAAAAATATCAATTTAGAAAAATACATAAATGAATATTTAAGTGTTAAAGGGTAGATAAATTAGCTTTGGTAAAAGATTACGTGTCTACACCTGTTTCACATCATTTTTTATATCGAATATTGTATGCTTTCGCTAGTGATTTTCTAGCCTAGGCATCACAATTTCACCAACCAGGTTACTTGTTACTTGTCTTTGTGAATAAACTCTATCCTTCAATGGACATGTATGATTCATGTTGAATGCTCTAATCCGGAATATACCAAATTTACTAATGGCAAAAGCTTTCATCAACTACTCACATTAATCCGACTTGCAAACAATTGTATAACTACACTCACATTCATTAAAGATAAAATAATGTTAATTTGACAGACATATACAACAAAGATAATTGCTTTTGTATAAATTTTCATCACCTTATCGCATTTGATCTCGTTAACTTGAGCTGGAATCTAAGTGCTATAACACATTGCGCCATAACAATCTTTAAAGTAGCTTTGTTCTTTTATACTTGATCTTTCTCTATATATTAATGCTCTGGATCAGATAAGACTCCTGTCCAGTCTCCAGAACATAAAACATTCAAAGGCTCTACCAACTCATCCACCGTTAGTTCATGTGATTCAAAATCATCTGATTCACCCATTGTGTTTGATGCAAGCATAGAAAATGATTGCTGAATACAATTTTCACCAACAACATCATTTTCATTTTCGTTCTCTACAATACTAGCACAAATTGAATACATGTTAAAATTGTTAGCGGCTTTCTTCAACATAACGTAAACCCTCACACATATCATTGTGAATAAGCATTGACACATTCTTTGTTCAACTTTATACTCGATTCGTATCTCGTTCTTAGTAGGATCAACATTGAACTATTTTACAATCAACTTATACAATTCCATGTATGTTGAACTCTTTTTAAAAACAACATCTTTTAAAATATAGTCAACGTTGCGATTTTCACCATCCCACCTTTTCGAATGCAAAATCATTATAACAATTGGTCCCATTGCTACATATAACATACACATGCACGTCATAAACATATAAATATTAACAAACCAAAATTATATTAAATAACAAAATATATTACACTATACAAATTCATTAGATGTATTTTTTATACAAATGTCAGTTCGTTCTTCATGAATTTTATCTATTACCATACGGAGTTTATACATTATCTAAAATAGCTAGACAAGACTGTATGTGAAAATTTATTCAAAGAAATCAACATAATTGTAGCAACTATACACATTGTTATAAATAATGAAAAATATTTTTTTCATTTGATCTTGCAACAAATTACACCAAGCTATCATAAATTTCCTATAAATTATCACAACATTGAAATAAATAATTACACATCGTAAGAGGGCAATAACATATTTTTGTAAGTACATATATATGTCTATATTGTTCTGAATTGAAACAAAGATACCCACATACACACACACAAAAAAAAAAAAATCAGAACAATACAACACAAAAATGAAATAATAATTATTTCAGTTTCACAGAAATTCATTTTCGTTTTGGGACATTGGAAATCATACACGATTTGTATAATATAAATTTCGAAAGAATGAAAAAATACCAACAAAATATAAAAAAATCTCCCCATGAATTCAAAAAAATACGTCAAAAATTATTCAATTTTTTTCTTCGATTCAGCGACCTATCGTCAGCAATAGTATTTTTTTAATTGAAGAATTCATTATAGGAAGAAAAATTGATCATATTCAACTTACATAACTTATGGAATCGTTTGTCATATTTATCCGCAAAATTGGTGTTAATTAATTAAATATGAGGCGTAAATTTTTTTTATAAATGATTTATAATTTTTGATTTATACACGATAAAATTATATGACCATAACTATAAAGAGTAATTTTTGAAACTACAATCTTTTTTACGTATTAAATTTCGTAAATGGCTATTTATGAAATTTTCCTCTTTTTCAAATGCATACACCTGGACCAAAGCCCAAACTCTTAGAAGCAGGCTGGATATGCAACGAAGAGAGCCCAACTTCTAATCTGCCTTAAATCTTTAACAAACCCTTTCTTCCCTATCCCCATCTCTTTCTACAGCCAACTCTTCACTGCCTCTTACTTTTTGTATCAATCTCAAACCCTAATCCCAACATGGCGGCTCAGATTAGTAAAAAGCGAAAGGTAAGTCAGTTCAATTTCTCGCCGTGAGTTTAGATCTAACTGAATTTGTAGTATTGCTTGATTGATTTCTGTATGTGAAATTCAGTTTGTAGCGGATGGTGTATTTTTTGCGGAGTTGAACGAAGTGCTGACAAGAGAGCTGGCGGAGGATGGTTACTCGGGAGTTGAAGTTAGGGTTACTCCCATGCGAACTGAAATCATCATCAGAGCCACTCGTACTCAGAACGTTCTTGGTACCTAAATATATGCTCAGAACCAAAAATTTCAGCACTTATTAATTCATTTTTACTCTTTTTTTTAATGATGAAATTCATAGATAGAGTATTATTATAAACTCATAAATGACTCCATTAACCTGTAAGTGTTACATAGATTAGCTAACAGACTAGATGTATTTAAACATTCTACAGAGTAGCATAAGTGTATATATTTAAATATGCCAAACTTTTGTACAACCATTGGTTTGCTGCAGTTCACGCTCTTTAACTTGAACTTAGACACTTGTTGTTATCAGTATTGGTGGGAGGTAGCAGGTGCCCTTGGAGTTGGTTGAGGTGCGCATTGCTGAGATTTGTATTATGCACTTGTAAATAAGGATTTATTTTTTGTAGAATGCTTCTGTACTTTCTGTAAAGACTATGAATGCTGTGGGTTGTGCAATGCAGATTACTCTGTCTATCCCATTTAGTTGTCTTGGTGGACACCTTGCTCAAAGTACATGTTAATTTGTATATATTTAGCTAGAATTGGGTTCCAAAATGGAGGTAAAAGTGATACTGTGAAAGATTGAATTTCGCCCAGTGTGATTTTATGGCCTATGCTACTTTCTTTTATCATGAAATGCAAACTATCAACGATGGTACTTAAAAAAGCTTTTTATGTGGAAATGGAAAACATTTTGGGATAGCATAGTAAAATAGGATTTTGAATCGGAGGCAAATGAATCAGCCTTCGTCTTCCGGAAACAGCCTCTCTATCTCTATTAGGTAGTGGTAAGGTCTGTGTATATTTTATCCTCCCCAGATCCCACTGTGGGATTTCACTTGGTATGTTGTTGTTGTTGGAAAATGAACCAGCCTCGGTGATTATCAGATGCTGAAAGTAGGTGTTCTAAATGGATTGATTTTATTATAGTTCAGTAATGGTGTTTTTGTGTATTTTCCAGGTGAGAAAGGTAGGAGGATTAGGGAGCTGACTTCAGTTGTTCAGAAGCGTTTTAATTTCAAGGAGAACAGCGTTGAGCTCTATGCAGAGAAAGTCAACAATAGGGGTCTATGTGCCATTGCTCAGGCAGAATCACTGCGATACAAGCTACTTGGAGGACTTGCTGTACGAAGGTCTGTTGCTTGGTTGCACTTGTTCCCTGCCTTAATTTTCCTTGTTGGCTGACTTGAAAGTCTTAGCTTTTCTTTCTTGTCTGACTTGAAAGTCATCTTTATAGCGAGTTGGTATCTGCTAGTACCTTTCTCGTGTCGGAGGGTGACTATATTTGATCCCATCTGTTTAGGAATCAGGGAAATACATTTATTCCTGATTTCCTATTTTGTTGAATCTAAGTGGGGAAATTTCTGATGACGTAAATACCTGTGGGAAAACAGAACTTTCTGATAAAGAAGATGTAGTTCAGTAAAAACTGTATGGACACAAAATACCTTCCATTTTTTGGGGTCTTGTGACAGATGGTCTACAATATGCGTGCTTCTAGGTAGTGGTGGCTCCAAGATTTTTTAGGGGGTTCAACTAATAAAAATGTAAAATCCAACCTTTGGATGTTGGGATGCATTTTGAATGCCTTGGACCACTGACCTAACCTATTGCATGTCGTTCAGGGGATTCAAATTTATATATGTAGAGAAAACATAAAATCTAACCCCTTTGCCGAGGGTCCTACCCCCTATATCTGTCCATGCATCTAGGTGTAGCTAGTAACAAATATACTAGATAAAGTATCTTCCAATATGGTAGTCCATTTATTTGGTCTCATGACTGACTGGTCTACAATAGATGCATCTTCATCTTTAAAGGGTGAGATGGCATCATTCTATTTAAGGTGACAACTTTCTAAGGTCACCATGCATCATAGCTTTTGAAAGCAGATTTTGCCATGTAATGTGTAAAATGATATTTGTTAGTTAAATATGTTGCAGTTTTTTTCCTCAAGATAAGGTGTTTTTTTTTGTTGGAGTTGTATTTGCATGACATGATCAAATTCTGCAGACGTCTGCAACTCCTTGGCGTAATTCTTTTACCAAACTTATCCTTTATAATGATATAGGGCTTGCTATGGAGTTCTGAGATTCGTCATGGAGAGTGGAGCCAAGGGATGCGAGGTTTGTTGGTTGTCATTTTCCTTTTGTACATCTATCTCCAAGTAGATGTTCTTTGAAGATAATTTGTATGGGTCTTTTTTTCTTTAGGTGATTGTTAGTGGAAAGCTCCGTGCTCAGCGCGCCAAGTCCATGAAGTTTAAGGATGGTTACATGATTTCTTCTGGCCAACCTGTTAAAGAATACATTGATTCAGCTGTTAGGCATGTGCTACTCAGGCAGGTTAGTATCTTGTCTTCATATATTGTATACTGATGTGTAAACTTGGTGTAATTTTTGTGTTGCATCTTTGTTATTGTAATGAATCATTGCTGCTACTTTATGTTGTCGTCTTTCACTTTATAGGGTGTGCTTGGTATCAAAGTCAAGATCATGCTTGACTGGGATCCTAAGGGTAAACAAGGGCCTATGACACCATTGCCAGATTTGGTGACTATTCACCCACCTAAGGAGGAAGAAGAGTTTGTTCCTCCTACTATGATAGCTGCTTCGGCAATCGAGGTTCTTCCTGTGGCATAAGGACTTGTGTTATGACGTTAATCTCCGGTCTTGAGAACTCTTGCACTAGCTGGCTTGTACTTTTATTTATTCTCCTCCTTCATTGCTGAATACTAGATTACGTAGTGAACCATTTTGCTTTGTAGTTTCTGTTATGCAATATACTGGTAAGCATTTTTGTTAATCTTTTCTCTCATCTGTTGAACTGAAATTGTTTGGCTCTAGTTATCTAATTACAGCTTTATAATTTTGACACCTGTTCTTGTAGTTATCTAATTAGTTAGATTTATTTAACTAACCATGGTTTCCTCCTCACAAATCCTTCACTGCCGAAAAAAAGAATCCTCTCTTTCATGATATTTCCTCAAATCATGGTCAGTAAATCAACTTAGCTTCATCTTTTTTCTTTTTTTTTTTTTTTTACATTCCTCAGTGTTTCGCATTCTTAACATGCTGGAAATAGTCATTTTGCGATCCTTCATCTCTAGGATGAGATTTTGAGTTTGAAATTTGGAGCAATTCACAAACGAAGCAAGTTGAACTACAACCCTAGAGAAAGAGTCAAACATGTCCAACAAGTACATAAACATGTAAGATCTAAGTATTCAAATTTCTCCATTGAAGGGATGGATGGAAAATTTCCGAGGAAAATGATAAAATTACTTGCAAGAAAGAAACAACACTACTAACAGACTCAAATCTATCATCGTTCATTATATATGTTATGTAAGAGACACAGCTTTAGACCCAAAATACAAAGGAAAAGCTGTGTCATTAGTCAAAATTTTCAACTTATTTCTTAAAATAATTATATCTTAAAAATATCATTAAATACTGTGATATTATAATATAAGGGAAATTAATAGTATTCTAATCTAATTCCTTTATTTGAGAAAAAAAAATAAAGTGACTAAGAAATTTGCACACATTTCTTTTCATTACTCCCTCCGTTTCATTTTACTTGAATATTTGAGGCTTTTTTCAAAGTTCAAAATATTTGAATTATTCAAAGTTCAAGGTAAATGTTTTAAATTTTTTCCATATTTGCCCTTTCATTTATTGAACTTTTATATTTTCTAGGATATAAATTACACTATATATTTATGATTTTACAAAGG
>JAABOM020000103.1:12593702-12607801 GCA_011800125.2 Solanum clarkiae
TCCAAGATATATAGCTCACAACATAGCAAAATAGTCACAACTTTACATAGCTTTAACATAGTTCATAAACATGTTCAGACTAGTAAATCCATTTGTAAACTCAACTTTAAATCATGCAATTTATAAAAAAGGAAGCTTGGGTATTATGGGTGAAAGGAACCCATGAAATAAACCCATGAAAGAAACCCACATACCTTAGGTCTAGAGTTGCTCGGAATTGAGATTGGGAATAATGGAGGCTTGGAAATGATCTTTGAATCCAATCTTTTTCTTGGATTTCCTTAAAATTGAAAATTGGGGCTTGATGGAGGCTTTTTAGAGAATTGAGAGTGTATTTGAGATGAGATTAATGAGTTTGAACCTTTTGAAATATTGTTTAGGTCTTTTAGGAATGTTAAGATAACATTGGAAGTCTAAAAAGGGCATTAGAGTAATTAAAATTTACGGAGACACCATAAGTGAACGGATGGAAAAATTGGCAAAGTGTTGTCTCACTGGAGACTTCACTGGCTATGTGGCACTGCACGGTTCATTTGGAGTGCCCGTGTGAAGTTCCTTAGTGAAAAAAATGAAAGTTGGGAAACTTGGAAAAATTGATGTCTTGTCACTTTGACGACCACTTTCTTGGGCCGTGTAGTGTTACACGGACCGTGTACTGGTCTGTCCCACCTCCCTTAGACAAAAATGGCCACTACATTCCCAGGTGAAATGGCCCGTACCCCTTCACATGAGCCGTGCAAGACCACACTGCCCATATGGGTGCCCGTGGGGCTTCACTGCTCGGGAGGGTCTCGCGAAACCGGTCATAACTCCTTCATCCAATGTCGGAATGAGGTGAAACAAAGTGCATTGCAAAGATAACTCAGAGGTATTTCATCAGACATGTCGTGGGCACCCAGTTCTAAATTTTCTAAGAGTTATGCCAGTTTAAAGTTTACCCTTGTATGAAACAACAACCAAAACTCAACTTGGAGGTAAGTCTTGAACACATTTAGGTACTAGGAGTCTCCAATGAATCTAGTACACCCCCAACCTCATAAAATGAGGGTTTAAACTAGGATATACAAGAACAGAAAGTTATGGGGTGTCACAAATATGAAGTCTAGAGTTCTATACGTCTAAAAATACCTAAAACCCTATTTATAATAAAAGAAAATCAAATCCTAAATTGATTATAAAAATTGGAATCGGGGCTTTTAACAATCAAAGTTACGGTTCATAGATGCATTCACAGCCTATGGATTGACTCCATATGTTGTATCCTTTAAAACTGCCTTTAATGTACGACTCACCTCTTAATGGACCATAAGATGACTTACAGACTGTAAGTGACTGTTAACTTTCAGCAACCATACATATTTTTTGGGCCTCAAAGCACAAACTGATGTACAAGCCGTAGAATGACTTATGACCCATCCTAATAACACAAATTTTATCTTCAAAAAATTGGCCCTTTACTAGATCAGGACTACGAAACTCAATCTATGGGTCGTGGAATGAACCACAGACCGTAGATAATCTCGTAAAACTTCAAAAAGCTGCAATCTGTCCAAGTTAGCACAAAAGCTCCCCAACTCCTGTAATCCTACAAAATCAAGATAAATATACATCAAACCCACTAACATTGATTAGAGAACACACAGAACTCTAAGTTTAAAGCATTAAAAATGTCGTATTTTGGCAGAACATCAATCTAAAAATTTGAAAATTTGAATAAGTGTAGGTTGAACCACGAATGGTCTTTACGACCCATAAAATGAAATGACAAGCTGCAAAGAGATTTAATGGATGGTGGTTCAGAGATTTTTCTTGGAACCATAATTTTAACTAGGACAAAACCTAGGATCTGCCAATCGTAATTGGATCTACGATTAGTTGACCGTACTCGTGATAGGTGCTAAAAATTTTCAATAAAAGGATTTTTATATATTTCCTACATGTTTGACCCCTAAACTTCATCATTTTGACCCCAATAACATCGTTAACCTCTTCAAATATAATAAAACTACTCTCATTCTCGCTCAATCTCATTCACTTCCAAAAATGTCTCAAAACTCTTAAGTCTTTTTTCTCTCAAGGGGTTTCACCGTTTGAAGCATAGGAACTCAAGATTTCCAAGGGATATCAAGGTCAATTTCTACAATCTCTTTTGAGTTTCTTCACCTAGGTATGTAGAGCTTCATTCATTGTATAATTCCACTCATGGAGCCCAATAAAAACTCCATTTTTCTCATGTTTCAAGTATGACTTTTATGGATTTTTCAGAATCCTCTTAAATGTTTGAATTATGATTAGTACGTGATTCATTTACTCTATTATATATAAATTATAATGATTTACATGAATTATGTAATTTTCAAGTGATTTACAAGGAATTCCAATTACATGTTAATTAAGGATTATGAAATTGATATGGATTTGTTCAATTATGGTTCAAGCTGATTTCAATTGATTAATTTTATATGAATTTCATTCAACTTCATGATTTTATACTCAATTTTTCATGAACTCATATTTAGCCCTACTTTTTATGTCAATCTCTGATTCACAAATAAGATTTCAGGTATACAAGTATGCTTCTAATCATGATTATGAGGATAGCCTAATACTCTAATACTATGCATGTTTACAAAGTGGAGAGAATATCTACACTTTATGCGAGTATGTAGATGAGATATTATTATGGCATGAATGAATTTACTTGGTTATTACACCTATCTTACAAGCTATAAAAGTATGATGTTTACGAGTATGAAATATATGACTATATATATCTAATGCATGTTATGTATTCCATGAGAATTTACATAGCACCGAATGAGGCTTGAGTCAGGGGGACTATCCCCAACGGTCTTTATATAAATCCTCTTGTCTCATAACTACGTACCATAGTAGGATCATGTGCCGATAAGGCTAGCAAGTGGATCCACATATAGCATTATATTATGACACTCACTTAAGTGGGATAGAACTCACAAGGTGAGGTATAGTCTACCTTAACAAGTAGACTATACCTTTTCTGTTATGAAGGCAATAACGAGATTCCATGTAATAGTCCATGTGGTCTTATTGTCAATTATGGTCCTATTCCCACATATGTAGGTATATTAGGATATGAAAGGTTTTAAAATTCCCCCATTCATATTTTTTCTATAATTTTGAAGTTTCATTGATAGTGTATCGTTTCTTGTCCTTTATTCTATTGATATGATTATGCATATTTCTATTAAGTTGCGATCTTCGATGCATAGCATACCTACATACTTAGTACATTTCAACTTATGAATATATACACTTTTCCTATATAATCTAACCATGTAGGGATGGGTGACAATACTACTTCTCACTATTATAGCTAGACTTGGACAACGCTTGTGAAGACTTTGGTGAGTTTCATACTTTGGTAACCAACCTTTATATTCATGCGTATGTTGACTATGATAATACATTTTATATTTTTTTCTTATATTAAAGGTGAGCTAGTAGCATTTTCTAGTCCCTACCAAGATTTAGTGATGTACAGGCATGTTTTAGACTATGTGATATAATTTCCTTTAAAAGGGAAGACTCTTGAATCCCACATTTTAGCTAGCTTTCAAACTATATTTTCACTTGCTTAATTATGTAATTGCTTATTTATTTTATATATGCTTATGATATTCTAAGAGGCTTGAATGATCACTTTTGGATTTCACATTAGCCTTGCTACAACTAGGACCTAGGTTCGGGGCATGACATCCAAACGTCATGTGCCATTGAATGATGCGAGTGTTCAAGAAAACTTGACCTATGAAGAGGTTCCGGTTGAAATCCTAGACTGGCAAGTAAAGAAGATGAGTAATAAAGAAGTTGTATCCATCAAACTCCTTTTGAGGACTCAACAAGTTGTGAATGTGATTATGCATACTTACATGCTTATGAGACTGCATTTGTATGATATTTAAAATATGAGTTTGAAATTTTTAGAAAAATGATGTTTGAGTTGTATTTTTCATTCATGATGAATTGTTACTTTTTTTCTTCTCTCCGTTCAAGCTTTCTTTTATCACATTCGAGGATGAACATTCGTAAGAAAGAGATATTGGAAGGCTCTGTATGTTGAAAAGGTAAAAAATAGGGAAGGAGTGCAAAAAATAATTCTTGTGCAAGATAGTAGAGCCCATCTATGGCTCATGAGTTTTAGATAGGCCACGTGGATGGGTAAGACCTTGGTAAAATTCTAAAGTCTAGGTTGAATGTACAAAAGGTGTGTCTAGGACTTGTAAAAGTTTTTACTAGTCACAGATATAGATTTATGGACTGGAGGGTTGATGTTGGGATTCTAAAGATTGGAGATATGTCACTAAATGAAAGGGCTTATGAGTCATAATAATTTAGACAGGTTGTGAACTTGGATTCGTAGTTTGGTTTAGAGATGAAAAAATTTTCCAAGTCTGAGATGGTTCTATAAGGGGTCTTTACAACCCATAGATTGAATGATAGATCATAGAAGGAGGGTTCGTGGATTGGGATTGAGAGAAAGTTTTAGAAACCCAAATGTGTAATCAGGATGAAACCCTGACCTATGACCAGTAGAATGATCTATGACCCATAGATCGAGTTTACAGATAGAGGTTGACAATCTTTAATGAAGGAAAAATTTAGCCTTTTCTCTGTATCCTAAGTTTAATACTATGTCTTTTTCTGCTTAGTTCCATCCTTATCAACCCCCAACTCACCCATTTCTCTCTCATTCACTCTCTATTCTAATCTCTCCTAAAATATTCTAAGTATCTCAACTCTCAAGATATAAGAAGGTAAGGCTTGGGTTTTAAGGTTTATTCCTCAATCCTAAGTTCTTTTTTAGTCTTTCAATCAAGGTATTTCGATTTGATTTATGGGTTCCTTTCACTCAGAAAGTTTAAGTATATTCTATATTTTACTTGGCTTTCAAGTTATGAATCTTGTGAGTTTTATGATGCCTCTCAAAATGTTAATATTATGGTGTATTTACAGTTTTATGAGGTATATAGATACAATATTATGATATGCTATGAAATTGATAATTTATAAGATGAATTTCACATTTCCTTACCTGGGGTTTTGAATTCTTATGGTGGTTTGTTTTGAGAATGTTTTAAACTAATGAGTTTTACTATTTTTTTTAAAAAAAAATTATCCTCTTGAATGTCGTGATTTAACCTACATGTATCGGACCCACCAATATTCATGTATTGTTCAAATGAAGCATTTTATGAAAGATAAGGATTTCAACTAGATGCTTATAAGAGTTGATGAAAGTTAGAAAGTACTTATGAAGCCCTTTTGTGAAGCTAAGAAATATGGTGAAATGACAATTCTCACCAATTATAGATCCTTTTATGATAATGACAATTCTCACTTGAATGGATTCCTACGAATAATGAGCTACTCCTATTATGATGAAGTTATATTTCAAGCTTTGAATATTATATGCATATGATTATGTTTCTTTAAAGTATTCTGTGGAACTTGACTTAGAACCATGAAGGCTTGAGGTGGGATTCGGCCAGGTGGGCATAAGGTTATCTACTCAAGGGAATCCTAGTAGCAACCTCTTGCAAAAAAAACTATGTGCCGCCATGGGAACCCTGTAGGATAAGGCTAGTGGCCGGATCAATAATAACATAAAGTTAAAGTTAAAAGATATGCATGTATAAGTTGTCGGAATTCTACCTGGCAAGTAGTCTCCTCGAGCCAACATAAGGGGTTATGTTGGATTCCATATAGTATTTCACATGGTCTTAAATGTCGGTTCTAATCTCCTCCCACATAGATATGTACCTGATGACTTGAGAAATTTTATATTTCTTCAATTTGTATTTCAAATAATGCATTAATCATTCATCATCTCTTAAGCTTCATTCCTTGTTATGTCTATGCATATTGCTTATTATGATATTTATTGTTCCTTGTTGTATTGTATTGCACATACTTAATACATTCAAAGTACTAATACTTATTTTGCCTACAAAATATTACTATGTAGAGACTCGTGCTCCTCCTTCTCCGACATGTGGATAGCTTATGGACGTTAAAAAATAAAGTTGATTGGTGAATCCTCTAGTTCGGGGATAATGCCTTGTTCCTTTTGAGTTTGATGTATTAAGACTTTCGGACTACTTCTTTTTGTTCTTTTGCTACTTTTAATTGAGGATGAGTTAGGAACAAGTCTTATCCCCCGCTAAGTTTTTTTATTTGGAAGGTATTTTTGGATACATAAGTTAAAGGATGAAGATTTGGTTTGATACTATGTTTGCTTCTCCCTTGGTCATGTCTCCCCCATTTAATTCTGCTTTTATTTATATTCATCACATATGAAATTTTTAATGAATTCCAAGAAAGCTTAGGTAATTTGCCCTCGGATTCCTTATTCACCGTGTTATGACTAGGTTCTAGGTTTGCATCATGGCAGTAAAGTACACCACCATAAGACATTACTTTAAAAGGACCACACAAATCAGAATATACCAACTGTAGAAAATTAAGTTTTCTTGAAGATTGATGAATTTGAAAAGAAACTCTTTTTGGTTTACCTACTAAACAATGATCACACTTATTCAACTTGTTTTTCTTGTCAATTCAATTTTCTTATCCAAACTATAAATCTTCTTCCCACACATATGACCCAGCCTTCTATGTCATTACTCTGATGAAGTATTATTCTCCTTCAAGTTTACTGAGCCTTTAACAGTGGAACCTTGAAATACATATAAGTTGGACAACTTGTCACCTCCAGCCATAATCATCGAACTTCTAGTAAGCTTCCACTAGCCAATGCCAAAGGTGTTAACATAACCTTCATTATAAAATTTCTCTACAAAAATCAAATTCAAGGAAACATCCAGAGCATGCTTGTCATTATTGAGAACCAATCTCGAATTATTTTTACTTTTCAAAAAAATAGTAACAATGCCAAGTACTTCAACTTTATCATTACTACCCATGTAAGTATTCCAAAATTATCTAGAGTATAAGAAAAAATAGTTATTTTTTTAACGTAATATGAGAAGTAGCATCAGAATTCACATACCAACAAGACTCATCAGAAACAAGATTAACGACATTCTCACCACAAGCAACAAGTAAATCATCATTAGCAACAATATAAAGACGATTTTCATGATCACCTTCTTTCTTTTATTGTCTCATATCTCTCTTGTACATGTAGCAATATTTCTCTATATGCTCATTCTTATGATAATAATTATATATAACATTCTTGTATTTCGACTTTGACTTGCTTCTACTTTGATCTCTGAACTTTTTTTCTCCCCCTATTTTCAATAATCAAAACATCAGAGTGTGAGGATGAGAATTGTGATCCTCTTCTTATCTCTTATTTAAGATATCAATCTTGGCACATTCCATAGTTACAACATCACTGAGAGTAGAATTGGTTAAAAAATTTTAAAAAAATAATTTTCCAAGAGTATGACAGAGTATTAAGAAATCAAAATCTCTTAATTTCTTCATCAAATTTTACATTCATTCTGAACAACTGCTGAAGACACTAGTAAAAATTATTTATATAATCAAGATAGAATTTCCCTCTTTATACTTAATATTCATGAATTGCTTAAGCAGGAACTACTTATTATTGGCAGTCATCTGGGCATAAAGTGTCTCGAGCTTGTCCTACAAACTTCTAGCATGTCTCTCTTTTACAATATTGTTTCTTGCATTATCTTCAACCCATTGTCTACTATAGCCATAAATTTATAGCTGCTCAAATTTTCAATCCTCATCCATTGTGGACTGAAGTTTATTGGATGCAAATATAGGCAAATATATATTTTTCATAAATAGAAAATCTTTCATCTTGCCTTTTCAGGTATGATAATTGCTACCATTCAAACACACCATTGTGATCATATTTTACCCCATCGTTCTAATTGGCAATCAATAACAACCAATACTCTAATACAATTTTGTTTGGAAAGAGGCAAAGACATTATCAAAGTGCACGACAGAGTAGCATCGAAAGAATACTTCAGTCTAAACTTTTTCTTTCGATTTGAATCAAGAGGAAACAGACAAACCCAAGAATAATAGTAGTAAGACAACAAATAAATCAATCAAATAAATATGGAAAGATAAGAATAAAATCAATAACAAGAGTCATCAACTTTACATGGAAAACCCTGTGATGTGAAGAGCAAAAAATCACGGTACCAAAACCTCCACTATAATCACAAAGAGTTACAATATTATTTTCTAAACTAGTCAAAAAAGAAGTGCCAAAGAATGAACAACAACACAACAAGATTGCACCAAAGCTAAAGAGAAAAAAAGAGCAAAAGGACCAAAAACATAGTTATTGTTCACGGATAAAAAACAAAAACTACAGTCACTAAGTCTAAGTATATCAATTTTCCTAATGAAAGATTGAGATGAAAGAAAAAGGCTATCCAAAATTAGCTTAATTAGACAAGAAATAAAGTAGGAATCGCAATTTATAGTTGACTGCCGTGGCTGAAAAATTTGGGCAAAAACTTGCACACTTTTTCTATATTTGACTGCTGAAAACTCATTTTGTTGATAAAGAAATATCACCTAAAAAGTTCTATATATATGCCCCATAGTATTTGCTTATGGACATAAATAAATTGGTCATTGGACTTAGTTTATCAACATTAAAAAGAAAAATGATCCATAACCCAACAAAAACTAGGGGGATTTTAGATCGAAAAAATCCCATCTCCCAAATTTTAGAATTAGAAAAGCAATTAGGGATAGTAGCTCTTATTAGTGTAAATCTTACAAATCCCATACTGTAAAAGGTTAATTCCTTTTTATACCAACTATTTCCTAAATTACTAAAAATCTCATATTTTTAGGCGTTTTAATATCTCAAAATTCCTTTGATGCATGTCGAAAAAAAAGGAAACAAATCAATCAGTTACGCTAAAAATGGATTGAACTAAAAAATTAAATTCAATTCTTCTCTCTTATCGGAGCACTTATTTCTACAGTGATAAAGAGGTTAACTGTTCCCTTTTATTTGACACTTTTCGCTAATTAATTAGTATTCAATTTCAAACTTACAAATTAGCTTGATCTATTGCTTTCAGTGCTTTGTTTCTCCACGAACGTTTTTTCCCCAAGTTTAGGTTAGCTTGCATATGTTTTTCGGATGTGAGAGGGATCGGGTTCAACACTACTGTTCACTCGATCATGACTGCTAGAGATACCTAGAAGCCTTGTTAATCCAATAGTCCGAAAAAAACTTGAACTAGATACCTGCAACAAGAGTTCCATCAAAATTCCTTTGTGTCCATTGGTTGCTGATAGAATAAGAAAATTGATACATGATGTAAGGTTTTTTTTTTTTTTGTCTAGCCTAGTTGATACTTGATTAAGAATTTTCGTGTTTTTTAGAATGATACTGATCGTTGGAATAGGAGCTTTAAGTACTTGATACTTTAAGAAAGAGCATTTGCTTACCAAACTATTGATAATTGATACCTGACATAAGTTTTATATTTTTTTGTCCAGTAGATACTTAATACTTAAAATTAGGTGCTTGATCTAGGTAGTTAATACTTGATTAATGATTTTTGTGTTTTTTAGAATGATACTCATCGTTGGAATCGGAGCTTTAAGTACTTGATATTTTAAGAAGAAGCGCTTGTTCTTGTCAAAGAACTGATAATTGATACCTGACATAAGTTTTATGTTTCTTTTTGTAGTATATACTTGATACTTTAAATTACGGATTTTCTATTTTTTAGAATGATACTCATCGTTGAAATCGGAATGGAGATAACTATGAAGAAGTAGATGAAAAATGGAAGCTATTAGATTTTGGTGGAGGAATTGGAGACTTTTCAATTTCTTCCCTTTTTTGTTTAGTTTGAAAATAATGATAAAAAATTTAAAATCGAAATTATTCATGAAAAGATTGATTAGGAGACTAAGAAATAGGAAGATTATGCAAATATTGATTAGAATACTTAAAATTAGGAACTAATTTAGGATAAAATTAAGAAGGAGAGAGAAATAACAATCTAGGTATCTACAAGTTCGAGAAAGAAAGAGTAGAAATAAAGGATTTTTTAATTTTTTTGGATGGTAGGGATTATTAGAAAATATGATAAAATATGTTGTGTAGTTTTGTAATTTTTCCCTCTTATTATGCATATTGTTATGATTATTTACTCCTTTCCTCTTGTATTATGTGATGTTTTCTTTAGTTCGTCCTAAAAAGTATGTCATCTTATTATAATTAGAAATAATTTAATTTTAAAATTCTTCTTTAACTTTGCTGAAGTCATCTTTCTAAAATTGAAATATTTTAATTTTAAAATTTCTCTTTAATCTTACTGAAATAATTTATAATTACAAAAATATTTACAAACTATTATAGACCAAGAATTTCAGAAGTCTTTTATGACTTCATACAAATGGAGAGTGCGTAGCGTTAACGATAATAATCGGGAGGCTAACACACTTGCATCTTATCGTTAACTTGTCCCCTTTTTCATTTTTGTCCATATGTTTAATTCTTTTAATTATATACAAACAAATAATGCTGCCTCTTGTGATAAAAACAAATAAAGGTAAAACACGAATTAATTTTTAAACTAAATCTCATCGTATTTTCCCATCAAAGTGATATACTAATTTGTAACATAGAAAATTATAGATCAATATGGGTTGTAATGCATTGGTGAGAGCGTTTTATCCTTGATTAGAAGTCTCGGTTCGAGCCCTGTGAATGGAAAAAATTTTGTTGGGAGGATCACCCCTAAATGAACCCTGCAGTGCATGATCCAGATTTAGTCCGAGCTCCACAAGCTCCGGACACCGTTTGAAAAACCAAAAAAATAAAAAAGACAGAGAAAATCATAGTAATAGGTAATATGTGGAGCCACTGTCCCCACCAACGTGTTGGGCTGCCGGCAGCCATGATATATATCTTTGAAATCCATTACAAAAAGAACACGCCTGCCTACTAACTGGTTAAACTAAGAAACAAACCCTCCCCAAATTCATTCATTTCATCATAACGTATGAAAACATAACTCATATTGATATTGTGCGTGTCTAGTGTACGGTGTATAGTTTATAGGATCATAATAGTATTATTGCCTACCAACTAAACCCATTTTGTGAAGCATATATTTTGATTCTTGTGTGCAATCATGCATATCCAAATACATTGCATCATTTAGTCCAACCTCCAAGCTTGGTTTCGCAATACCATCATATGCTATAAACTAATGATAGATGGTAAAACATTTATAAGTCTAAGTTTCTAATTAAGCTTGATTTAATATATGAATAACTTACCTTTTAACCAGTTAAACATCTACAATTCCAAATTTCTAATTTTTGTTTACTTATTTTTTTGGGTTGTTGTGATTGGTGAAGGCGGGGGTAGATGGGAAAAATGAGGATGACATCTTTGAAGTTCACAACTGAAATATTATATCTTTATACATAAAATGGACAAACCAATTACTACAAGCCATTAGCTTAAAATTGAAAGTGCTCCACTATGAATTCTAAACATTTTAGATCAAGTTCTGCAAAAGCTCCACACGCGAAAGATATATTTTTATTTTTTTTATTCAAAAACATATTTATTTCTTGAAGGATGTGATTATTTTATTTAAAAGTTTAAGCCTGAATTATTATTATTTGTTTTATAATAAGTATTGGTAAGACTCAGTTAAGCTTGAGCATATGAATTTAAGCATGACATTTTCTAAAAGTGGCAGTAATACTCAAATCAGGTCTTTTGCCTATTCTCGTAATACCATCTAAAGGGGTGTTCATTTTTGTTTTTAAACTAAATAAAGGGAGAAGAGGGGATATATGACTTTTTTTTTCTAAAAAAAATTATTTAGAGGTGGATTCAAAACTTATTTATTTTTAAATCCAATATAAAGAATAATCCAACAATAATCTTTAGAACCATATTGAGATTTGGGCGAATTATAGATTTGATTATAATATCTTTTTTGTTTGACTTTGTGGTTTTTAAAAAAGAAAAAGAAAAGGAAAAGAGAAACAAACTAAAGGCCATGCTTGTTTAGTTTTCCGTAGCAGAAACAAAACTGAAGCTTTTAAGGGTGTTTTGGTAAGGAAAATGTTATGTTTTCCTGCAAAATAAGACTTCTAATTTATGTTTTTATGTTTGGTCAGTGAGCGAAAAATATTTTTTTTTATTTTTCGATTGGTGAATAAAGATATTTTTTGAAAAAGTATTTTTAAATCTTTTTTTATGTGGGGGCTGGTGGAATGGGGGTACGGGTGGGGGCTAGTAGGTGAAAAAAAATAAAAATTTAAAATTTAAACTAATTTTGTATTATTATTAATTTCTTTAATGGGGATTAAGATGGAGTGGGGGGGGGGGGTAGGGGTGGGAAAAAATGAACTTTGTAAAATTTGAACTATTTTTCAAAAATAATTTTTTTTTGTAGGAGGCTGGGTAGGATAGAGGGTGGGCATGAGGGTGGGATAGGGGTTGGAATAGGCCGGTGGGGTAAAAAATATATAAAAATTCAAAACTTGAAATAAACAACAATAACATACATTATATTCAGCGGAATTCCATAATTGGACTGGGAAGGGTAAAATGTATGCAGACCTTACCACTACCTCATAGAGAAAGAGGGGATACTTCAGGAAAACCCTCGTCTAAAAAAATCAAGCCCTAAAAGTAGAAGATACTAGACATGAAAAGAAAACTGACTAAAGTGGGAAGCAAATGATAATGTATAAATACAATAGTAATATTATAAAAGTAACAAATATAAGTCGAAAAAAATAACAACACACGATATAAAGACACGACTAATCTTATTAACCTACTATATCACAAGATTAAACATCAATCTATCCTTACCAGCCTACCTTCTACCTTAATATGCGACCTCTACTCCTTTCTATCTAAAGTGTGAAGATGTTCGACCTTAAGGGGTCGTTTGGTGTGATGGATAAGGAAATTTAATCTCGAGATAGTTTTTCAGTGGTCCTCAATTCATTGTTTGGTTGAAAAGGTTGGGATAACTTATCCTAAGATTAACAATTACTAATGAGATATGTTATCTCTCCCTGGGGGTGAAATAATAATCCCAGGATAACTTATCCTAGGATAAAGTATGTAAAAATCCAAACCCCCCCCTCCCCCCGCTGTTTTATGATAACATATTTTTTTAATTAAAAATCACATTTTATAAGTATAGTTTCTATTTTGTGAATATATTATAAGTTGAACTTATTTGTCTAATACTTATATTTATTTATATTTTGATTTCTCCTAAATTGTTCACTTCACTATTAAATTACATAGTTTTAATTAAATAATTTATTGCTGACTTAAAAGTTGTATTCTATATATCAATTAAACTGTAGATAACTTTAAAATTGAATAATAATTTTTTTTACTTTAAAAAATTTAAATGAAAATTTTATTTTTAACCTAAATAAGATGGACGTTTTATTTTTAAGCTAAGTGAGATGAGAATTTTATTTTTTAAGCTAAATAATATGAAAATATTTATTTAAAGCTAATAAGATAAATATTTTATTTTTAAGTTAAATAAGATTAAAGTATAATTCTAAAAACGCATGATATAATCATGAAAATGAATACACAAAATTATTTACATTAAATAAGATGAAAATTTTATTTTGAGAATGAATAGCTAAAGCTGGTAATGAAAATATTTAAAAATACTATGAGGTAGAGGGTATAATAAATAACTTATTCTTAGAAACTTTACAATGAATAATATTTTCTTGAATATGACAAATCAAACAAGCAATAAAAATTACTCTCACTATAAATAAGTCCATCACAACTTATCCCAACACAATTTATCATAACTTGTATTCAAACCAAACGATTCCTAGGAATGCAAATAAGGATGTACGTGACTAGGGACTACTCGACTCTTCAGATTTGTGGTCACAATCTTTTCCATGTTTGCAGCTTCAATTCTATTCAGATAGGAAGTTGCACTAGCACTGATCTCCTCTTGTTCCTTCTGAACAAAGAATATTTTTAAAAAAACTTGAAATATTTTTTTAAAATATGTTTTTATTATTTTTTTGTGTGTGTGATGAGG
>JAABOM020000103.1:12608203-12629143 GCA_011800125.2 Solanum clarkiae
TTGAGAATATCATATTACATGATACCTGAATAGAAACTTGCTTACAGGGTTTTTATCATGTGTCATGATACAGTGTTATTTAAAAAAAAATACTAGATACATATTATATTACAACTCATTACATAAATACTTATGAATCAACCAGAATATTTATGTACCATAACTTAAAAAAAAAAAGATTTAGCATGATTCATAATGATAAAAATGTGATCGTATTGTATGTTACATCCAACTGTTGTAAGCACTGTACAAGCATCATTAACCTTGATACAATGACTATATTTATGCTAATTGATTCAACAACAAAGCAAGAAAATATAAATTATATATATGTATAAGTTACACAAGTAATCGAAAAAAAAGAAAGATATTAATGGCAACCCAGTTACATAATGATTCATACAGAAAGATAAATTTATTTATGATATAATAAGTTATTCAGTAAGTTAAATGGATCATCGAGAATGATACATGAGTTGTATAAACATATGAGCAATGGAGTGATCATGGGTATACATGATACTTATCGATATAGCGATAGATGGTATAATAAATCATAAAGTAAGTTAAGTGAATAACTGAGAATGATACATTGGGTATACACAATACTTATCGATATAACGTTACATGGTACGATAAGTCATATAGTAAGTTAAATGAATCATTGAGAATGATCCATGGGTTGTACAAATGTATGAGCAATGCAATGATCATTGGGTATACATAATGCTTACTGATACAATGATACATAGTACAATAAGTCATACAATAAACTCAATAAATCATGAAGAAGATCCTTCATTTTTTTTTTTCATAAATCTCCTTTAATGATGGATCATGAACAATTTTTAATCTTCTTCTTTCATGAAATTCTTCCTCATCCAAATCAAAAAATTTGCGCCTTGAAGCATGTTCACTTTGATTGCTTCAAACCCTTAGTTTCAGAATGTGAAAAACCACACCTCGAACCCTTTAATTCAGAATGTTAAAATATGAAACAAACATCAAGAAATCAAGTGATGAATAACTTCATGATAAATTCGGACCTAAACTAGATTATGGATTACAATCCATATTTAACAATGATGAACAACAAAAGCAAAAAGGAAGAAGGAGAAATGGAAAACTTCAGTTGTTTTGCATGAATTTGGGACAAAATAGTTACATACTTTTTGGCATCCGATCTCTTTACAAACATTCATTGCTCTTTCTCTATAACTAATTGATTTTTTTGTCTGCAATTTTTTTGATTTTTCTGTGTCTTGAAAATGTCCTCCATGGAAGATAAAACTTTCTGTTAAAGTGTATCATGACTTTTAAAACTTATCTTGGAGAACAAAATTTTTAAGAAACTATTATTTCAATAAAGGGGTCTACACATTACCTATCAAAATTCATGATTATACCTTTCATCACTATTTTGAACAAAAGTACAACTTTTTCTCTTTTTTCAAAAAATTGTACAGAAGGCATTAAATGGACTCAGTTTTTTTTTAAGAAAAATACAGTTTTTTAATATATATCACCAACTTGTATAAAAGTATCAAAAAGTAAATTTATTGAAGGGATTTATGTAATTATGAAAAAGGTGGGGACAAATTGAGATTGATATGAGATTTATGTAACTTTCTCAATTTTGTATGTATTCAAATAGTTTAGTGACATTTTAGAGGTCTTTTTCATTTTTAAAAAAGGGATTTAATTAAATTTTCTCAGAAAACGACAGCTTGTCAGGTAGGATTAGTATTCCTATAAATAGGTAGTCAGATTAAGCATCTTGTATCAGGCCTCACACAAAACTCTATACTTGCTCCCAACGTTTGTCTACTTAGATCTAGAAAACTGATATTCTTGTCCATGGGTAGTGAAGCTTTGGAGTATTTTTCTGGTGATAACAATGGTTTTTGCTATGAACCAAAAAAGAACATAACTGATAATCTTCCCATTAATGACGGTTCTTGGTTTGAAGAAGAGATTGATGCTGATCTCAAATGGTCTTTTGCCTTGAACAGGTATCCGAGCCTTCTCTATATACAATTTAAACTCTTTATGAAAAACGTCTAGATTTTCTTATATCAAAGTTAAACTTTTTGAAGAGCTCTATAAACCATGTTTTCTTTTCTCCCTGTTTCCATCTATTTCTTGTATGTACGTGATATATGAACCTCACATATAAGCAACATGACTTGCCTACCATGGAATGGGAAGGGTTTTTTCCTCTTCTTCTTATATTCATTTGACAACTCTTTATATAACTAGATTACACAAAAACCAACTTATAAATGTTTACATTAAAAGTGGATCAGATAAAAATGAATAATTTGTAAATAAGTATCTTTTAAAAGGTCATCGGAAAAACTTCCAAGTCTTTCTTATTAAAAAAAGGCACTCGAATGGAGCAATCCTTCATCTTCGTTGCTCCCTTTGTGTTTTTAGTCCCTTTTTTTAAAAAAGAAATTATTAAAAAATTATTTATATGACATGATTACAACTATAAAATGCATTTTTTATTTAAAATTATAAAATTTTATATTTATACTTTCGCTAATTAAGTATTTAAAACCAGATAAATAGATTAAAATAAAAGTGTTATATAATATATGATTGTGATGACTTTCCATTTCAAACGTCATTATGTAAAGATAAAGACTCAGTTGACATATATGATTGTGATGACTTTCCACTCCCTAAGTTTATTTTTATTTGCCTAGTCATATTTCAAGAAATTAATATGCATGTTCACACTCATATTAATTAATAATATACCTGTCTCTAATTTTATCCTTTATTTATTGAGTTTTTAAGATTGAATTTTATATGAAAAATAAATTATGCATTAAATGAGTGTTTGGAGTTCGAAAAGGTTAAAAATAAAAAAATGATTAAATTTTCTTTTTGTTTCTTTTTCTTAGTATGTATGAAATGATCCAACAATTCACTTATTTTGAAACAGAGAGAGTACGCTTACACTTTTAAAAATAATTTTTAAAGGAAATGGAATAAATTTAATCAATTCTTTTTTGCACTTCCTCCATCATATATTACTTGTCCATTTTCCTTCTTATACACCCCATAAGAAATCATAAATAAGAAGAATATTTTTACTAATTTACCTTTTAACTCTATATAATGCATGTGCTTTGTCCATCAAGAACAAGATTAAGAATGGAAATTTTCTTTCTTTTGAAACTTTACCATTTTTATACATTTAAAAGAATTAAATTTAGAGGTAAAATGAGAAAAAATATAAATAATTTTATTTTGATCTTATAAATGGATAAATAATTTGAGATTTGGATAATTGGTTGGAATTGAATAACTAATTAATTTTGACTTTTGTCTTTACTAGTGTGCTGCACAAAGGAACAAGCGAGTACCAAGATATTGCTCTTTTGGACACCAAGCATTTCGGAAAGGTTGATAAAAATAATTTTATTTATTGGAAGGAAAAAAAAAGAAGAAGAAGAGGTTGACCCATATTTAAATTTAAAAGTGGTGTTGTTATTTAAATATATGTATGCATTGGTAGGTATTGGTGATAGATGGGAAGATGCAGAGTGCAGAAGTGGATGAATTTATATATCATGAATGTCTCATTCATCCAGCTCTCTTATGTCACCCAAAGTGAGTATTTAATTAATCATTTCTTATGGCCGTTTAATTTGAGTACTATTACCTAGCTAGAAAAATAAGCATTTAATTAGTATAATTGACCAAAAAAGCTAATATTCTTATAATTAATTTTGCAGCCCCAAAAATGTGTTCATAATGGGGGGTGGTGAAGGGTCTGCAGCAAGGGAAGCCCTCAGACACAAATCTATGGAGAAAGTTGTCATGTGTGACATTGATCAGGTAAATTACTTACAAAAGGAAACAAAAAAACTGAGTCTTAACTTTATTATTTTGGTAAATAGCAGTCGTCTTTTTTCATTGGAAGATAAAGAAAAGTAGCCAAAGAAGTAGTACTACTGATGAACACTATAGTTTTGCTTCATACAAATTACAATAAAGGCCTATATCCAAACTTGTGCTTTTGTTCCATCAAAAAAGTAAGGACAGATGTTTACTTTATTGGAAACAAAATGTAAATTATGTTGATTCATGAGACAAGTTAAAAACAGTATTCCTTGTTTTTCGTTTTTCTTGAGTAAATTTGAGATATTTTTAAATTTAAATATTAGATATTTAAGAATTATATCAAAGTAGTGTAAATTACAGACATATGCGATGGCTAGAATTCTTCTTAAAATGTGTAATATAAATTATTGTTACAGGAGGTTGTTGATTTCAGCAAGAAGCATCTAACAGCAAACCATGAAGCTTTTGGTAACAAGAAGCTTAACTTGGTCATTAACGATGCCAAGTAACGCTCTTTCTTTCTTGCTTGCTTTTCTTGTCAATCCTGAGGAGTAAAATTATGATGTTTTCAAAACTATATACAATGGTGGGTTGTTGAGTTAATGGTTTGCTTTTGCATGAATGAAGAGCTGAGCTAGAGCAGAGGCAAGAAAAGTTTGATATCATAGTTGGGGACTTAGCTGATCCAGTTGAAGGAGGACCTTGTTACCAACTCTATACCAAATCTTTCTATCAAAATATCCTTAAACCTAAGCTTAACGACACTGGAATCTTCGTTACTCAGGTTACCTCTTATTCTTCATGTTTATCTACAATGTACATCCACTGACTCAAAAAAGTTGTATAAAATCAACAGGCTGGACCGGCAGGGGTTTTCACACACAAGGAAGTTTTCTCATCCATATACAACACAACCAAACAGGTTTTCAAATGTAAGTAATCCTATTGGTAGCCTATTTGAATATTTTAAATTCTAGTTTATGAATATATAAGTTTCCTTTCAAATAATTTAAACATTTTGTCTGCAAATTTCTGGTCAACTTTAAACTATTTGACGCAAATTGAGAGTAATAAAATTGAGTTTTGATAATTTTTTTCTCTGTGGACGCAGATGTGCTGGCATATACAGCTCATGTACCCTCTTTTGCTGACACTTGGGGGTGGGTTATGGTTAGTACTAATTGATTATTTGTTTTGCTCAAAATTAAGAAATTAATTCAATATTGGCATATCAATGATTATAAAAATTTGATCTCAATTGCAGGCTTCTGACCACCCATTTTGTCTTGATGCTGGAAAACTGGACAAAAAAATAGCAGAAAGAATTGAAGGGGAACTGTTATATCTTAATGGTGCTTCATTCTTCTCTTCCACCATCTTGAACAAGACTGTTGCCAAAACGTAAACTAGGCTCATCATTTTTTCTAGTTTTGATTCCTTATATTCCAGCAATATTTTTTTTCTTTTACCAAAAGCAATAGCTATGTTTACAGGCTGAAGAATGAGAGTCACGTGTACACTGAAGATGATGCAAGGTTCATTCATGGACATGGATTGGCATTCAGAAATTGAGGCAACAAAATTTTCTGGTGTGAAACAAAGGAATATGAAGTAGGAGGTGGGGTGTTGAAACATTAAGTATTCTCCTAAGGATATTTGTTATTTAGTAGCTCTTGATTTGGTCAGCAGCATAGCCTTAGGCTTCTTCTGATTGTCCAATGATTATATATTTACTGTTTCATATTTGAAAAGAAGAAGAAAAAAAGACCCTCTTCTATCACAGTGTCCTTATTTTGTTTAATTGCAAGAGCCCCTACACCCCTTCACTATTTATTAAAATCAATTTTTTTATATGTGGTTATAATGATAACTGATGACCACTTATTATAAGCAAATATGTTCTTAATCAAGAGAGAATCCTAAGTTGTTGGTAAAGAAAAAAAGAAGAAGAAGCAGTAATTGTGAAATTGAGAGAAAAGAATATGTTGAGATGGAGTAAATGGAAGAATATTATTTAATGTGTATTTCGTGTACAGATGAATCTATATACAGACTAACTTCCAACTTGATCACCAATTATCAACATGGGTTCTGATGCAATGGTGGGAGTATTTCACCCTTAATCAGAGGTCTCGGGTTCGAGCCCTGGGAAGGGAAAGGGAAAGGGAAAAAATCTTGTTGGGAGCATCACCCTCAAAATGGGCCCTGCAGTGCATGATCCGAATTTAGTCAGAGCTCCGGACACCGAGTGGGAAACCAAAAAGAAAAAATTGATCAGCCATTAAGAGAATAACAAACAGACTTAACAAACTCTAATTAGTTTATGCACTTAACTTTCTAACAAACTATGTGAAAATATTTGTCTTTCCTTCAACTCTCTCTCTCAAGCTGGAAGGTGTAAAAATGTTTTAACACATCTAGTTTGGAATTTAAATACTGATGTTGGACCTTGTTAAGTCCTTTGGTAAGAAAATCTGTTTGTTGATCAGAAGTGTTGACATTTGATGTTGATGAGGTCTTACTGAATTTTTTCCTAATGAAGTGACAATCAATTCAGTATATTTAGTATGCTCATGATAAACAAGATTGTAGCTATTTCAATAGCTACTTTACTGTCACAGTAGATGTGAGGTGATAATTGATGCTTGAAGTCAAGTTCTTTTAGCAATTCAAGTAACCACACAAGCTCTATAACTATTGTTGCTAGGCTGTTGTATTCGGATTTTACAGAGCATCGAGACATTGTTGTTTGCTTTTTAGATTTCCATGAGACTAATGAATCACTCACCTTGATTAGGAATCATGCAACAGATCTTCTAGTTAGAAGACAGACAATCCAATTTGCATGACAATATATAGTGATAGTTTTAGATGTCTTACTAGAAAGTAGTAGCCGTTGTCCTGGATCTTGTTAATTGTACTTTATAACTCTTAAGAGCTGTTTTCATATGAGATCTCTTAGTTTGTTGAAGAAATTAATGAAAGTACAAGAGAGGGGGGGATTTGAATTAAATTTTCTTTCTTTTTTTAACTTAAGCTTGTATTCAGATAGTCAACTAGTATACGAGATAGTCGACTAATTAAAACAGATATATAAGTATGCAGAAAAGTAAAGTGCGTAAAAGGAAAATTAAATACTGGATGTATTTATATTGGTTCGGATTCAATGTGAATCCTAGGTCCAGTCCCCTTGGGTTACAAGGGATATCTCTTCAAGCCTTTAATAGAGTGATGGTTACAAAAAATAGAACTTAAAACTAAACTCAGATTTTCTCTCCTTTTTTGTGTTTTTCTTTTTCTTTTGATAAAATCCTCTCTTTCAATTTTTTCTTCTTTTCTCTCTCTTTTTCTTTCACAGTAACTAGTCTAAAGTTTACAATGATTTTTTAAAGATGAAGAGTTTTGAAGAATGACTTGAAATGTAGTAGGCTTGTATACCTCATGAGATATCCGGATGCCTCCTTATATTGAAGAGATGTCATCCCAAGGGATTTGATCCTTGGATTAAGGCAGTGATGAATTCTCTTTTCAGTAATAAAGGCAAGGCAAAGGAAAGGCGATCTTCTTGCAATCTTCCTGATTCTTCTCAATCATGCAAATCCTTCTTGATTCGGAGAAGATCTTTGATCTTGTGTCTTCACAATTTATCCGCAGATCTCTTCTATATCTTTTTCTTTTTCTTCTTTTAATTTTCCTTAATTGACCTCATCAAATTTAGTTTTTCATAAGATTTAATTCCCAAATTTGAGTTTTCCTTTTTGCTTTGATTTACTTTCCATAAGGTTGTTTACTCAGATTTCCTTTTTCACTTGAAATTTCCCTGTAATTAGTTAAAATAGTTTGGCACCAACATGTGTTACTTTCTTCTTACTGCTTGATTTATTGCTCTTCCAAATCAGGTTTGTTTTTTCAATTGCTTGATAGATTTTGATCCTTTTCCGCTTCCTTGATTGATCCTCAATCACAGTGAAATTGATATTTCTAATCTTCTTATTTGCTATATTGATTCTTTTTCCAAGGATAAGGCTTTTAAGTAAGGCGGTAGCATAATCTTCTCAGATCTTTCCAATCTTGCAGATGCTTGCATCAGTAAAAATCTTCTCTTAATTGATTTTTTCTAATCCAAAGATGCTTGATTGATTTTCCAGATTATTTTCCTTGGCTTTCTCACTTGATATTTGATTGATTTTTTGCCCGTCCTAATATGCTTGATTATTTTTCCAGATTTATTTTCCTTTCTTGCTTAGTGTTAGACTGATTTCTTTCAATAATTGTAATCTTGATTCCTCTAGCTAGATTCCCTTGATAGATACTTTCAAGTTATACCTTAGCTGGATTGTTTCCTTTTTTATGTTTCCCTGCAATTTGTCATTAGTAAAATATATTAGCACTAACAATATCCCCCTTTTTGAAGATTACAATACTAGTACTAATGTAGTCAGCTTTCCTGAATGTATAATTATATAGTCGACTTCATGAATTTTTTCCCCCTAACTGGTATCACAGGTGCTCTCCCTGAATTCTTGCACAAGATGATGAATTCTTGCACAGGTAGTCGACTAACTACTTACTAGTACTTAGTCTTCATTCTCTCCCCCTTTGTCATCAGCAAAAAAGAAACAATAGAAAATAATAGGCAACAAAAGCTAGACAATATTACATAGCACCATGGTAGAAATAGTCCTTAAAAAAACAACACATAGCCAAAAATAGTTAGCTAAAAAAATTGACACAAATGGAAAGACATGCAATACAGTCAAAAAAATAATAGATGCACGTACTTAATATGGTGAAAAGAAATGAATCAGAAAGTTAAGAAAAACTTGGGGATAATATTTAAAGATTTTCTGAGAAATAGAATCTTTCTTCAAGCAAAGATTTTGTAAAAATATCCGCCAAAATAATTTCAATGTTGCCATTCAAAACATGACCTCTAATAAAATGATGTTTAATATCAATATGCTTAGCTCTAGAATGATGTACAGGATTTTTAGTCAGCCAAATAGCACTAGAGATATCGCATAAAATTTGAGAAGGTTTAACATAAATATCAAGATCACTCAATTGTTGAATCATCCAAAGAACCTGAGTATAATATAATCCAATAGCTACATATTCAGCCTCAGTAAGGAGATAGAGCAATGATCCAATCATATCCAATCACACCTCTATACCTGGATTCAAATGTTCTTACCATTTGGGTCTAGATCGAAGTTGCAAGATGGAATCATAGAAGTGTTGGTGGACTTCGCATTTTTCATTCCAAATTTTTGGATTAACTCTTTAGCATACTTACTTTGGCAGATGAAGATTCCATGATCAGATTGAAAAAATTATAATTTCAAAAAGAATGTTAAGTCACCCATCAGACTCATTTTGAACTCACTTTGCATGAGATTAGCAACTTCCTTGCACAGATCATCATTAGTACTTTCAAAAATAATATCATCAACATATATTTGAATAATAATATTGTCAGAAGAGGATTTTTTGTAATAAAGAGAGTGGTGTTAATACTCCCCCTAGAAAAATCATGATTTAGCAAACATTTGCTTAGTCGATCATACCAAGCTCTAGGATCTTGCTTGAGTTCGTACAAAGCTTTAGATAATTTAAAAACATGGAAAGAAAATTTTGAATTTTTCAAAATTTGGAGGTTGTTTTACAAGAACTTCTTCTTCAATAAATCCATTTAAAAAGACGTTTTTAACGTCCATTTTAAAGAGTTTAAAACCTTTAAAAGCAAGAATGCGAATAGACTCTAATCTTGCTACAGGAGCGGAAACCTTATCATAGTCAACTCCTTCTTGTTGAGAGTAACCTTGAGCTACAAGTCTTGTTTTATTTCTAGTTACTTATCCAGCCTCGTTTAGCTTGTTTTTAAGTACCCATTTTGTTCCAATGATAGTGATATTTTTAGTTTTGGGAACTAAGGTCCAAACCTGATTCTTTTTAAATTGATTTAGCTCTTCCTTTATTATATTTACCTAATCATTGTCTTTCAGAGCTTCTTCGACCTTCTTTGGTTCAAGTTGAGATATAAGAGCAATGTTGGCATTTTTTTTGCTGGATTCCCTTGTTCTCATTCCATCATTAGCATCACCAATGATAAATTTTTGGGGTAGTCAGGCTCACTTCTCCATTCATTAGCAACAAATTCTACTACTGGTTGACTTTCTTCGACAGTAGTCGACTAATCTTTCTCTGCAACTACTTTTGAAGTTGTCAAATTATTATTAGTAGCATTTTCATTAACATAACTGCATCTTTTCTCAGGAATAAAGTTAGATTCATCAAAAATAATATGTATAGACTATTCTACAAAGGAAGTATGTTTGTTAAAAAATTTGATATGCTCTGCTAGTGTTAGAGTAACTAAGAAAGATACCTTCATCGCTGCAAGGGTCGAATTTACCTAGATTATCCTTATCATTGTTGTGAACAAAACATTTGCAGCAAAATGGATGAAAGTAATTGATATTTGGTTTCTTCTCATTCCATAATTCATATGGAGTCTTAGAAACCTGTTAAGAATATGACAAGCTTTACTTACCGCTTCTACCCAGAAATGATGAGGAAGAGAGTGTTCACATATCATGGTTCTAGCCATATCTTGAAGAGTTCTGTTCTTCCTCTCAATGACTCCATTTTGTTGAAAAGAGCAAGGAGTAGAGAAGTTGTGTGAGTACCCTTGTTCATTACAAAAGTTTTCAAAGACTCCGCTTTCGAAAAATTCTCCTCATGATCACTTCTGATGGATGTGTTGTAGTAATCCTTTTCTCTCTGTACTTTCTTGAAAAAACCTCAAAATTCTCTAAAGTATCATCTTTGTTAGCTAAAAACATAAGCCAAGTAAAACGGGAATAGTCATCAACAATAATAAAGGCATATCTTTTACCATCAATACTAGCAATTCTAGTTGGACCAAAAATATCCATGTGAAGAAGTTGAAGAGGTTCTGTTGTAGAAACAATATCTTTTGATTAGAAGGAGTTCCTTGTTTGCTTATCAATTTGACAAGCGTCACAGATGTGATCTTTTGTGTAATCTCGTTTTTGCAGTCCAATTACCAATTTCAGTCTTGCAAGCTTCTCAATTAATCTCATGCTTGCATGACCTAACTTTTTGTGCCAAATCTATGGATCCTCATAAATGGATGCAAGCCAGATGTAATTTGTGGATCCTTTCATTGAGTCAAGAATGTAAGATTCTTGTTCCTACTTTCAGGGAGAATTTCCTTTCCTGATACATCCTCAATAATGCATTCAGCTTTCTTGAATCTTACTTCCAAGTTGGAATGTTGATTAATACTCAACAAATTGTATTTCAGATTCTTCACAAGGTAAACATTAGTAATATCACAAGATTCATTAAAAGAGATGATACCAATACTAATGACAGTTCTAGTTGAGTTATCTCCAAATCGAATTTTTTCACTATTCAAATCAGCAACAGATTTAAACAAAATTTTGTTGTATGTCATGTGATTTGAATATCCGCTGTCATGATACCACTTACCTTTTATTTTCGAGCGGAGTTCCTGCAAAACAAAATTACTTGTTTTGAGGTACCCAATTAGTTTTGGGTCCTTTTTGGTTAGAGGTGTTTTTGACTTTTCAAACTATGTTTGATGGTTTAAACAGACGAAATCTGCATCGAAAATAAGAATGACTAGGTTTACTACAATAGTAACATGAGCTTTTACCAGTTTTATCATATCTTGACAGACTAAGATCACTTTGAGAGTAAGTCGACTAGTATGACCCAGTTGACTTAAATTCTTTGCTAGAACTGACAAATTTTCGAGCATTTTTTAAGAGAATTTTTAATTCAAGATTTTCTTCATCCAAAAGATCTCTTTCAGCTGCACAAACTTCGAGTTTGATTTCCAAAGCTCTTTTTTTTTAATCTTGAACGGTTCTAAGATTCTCAAAGGATCTTTTTAGGTTTGTGATGGCCTGATCCAGTAATACTCTTAAATCATGACAATTTTTGTAAAAATTAGATTTTACCTGACTGGATTCATTAATAGCCATGAAGTACATATTACTAAATTCATCTTGATCGTATTCAGATATGTTTTCATCACTCCAGCTGTTAAGTGCTATGTTTCTTCCATATCCTTGATAAAATCTTCTCTTTGCTTCGGGACACTCACTTGCAATGTGCCCAAAATTTTTCACATTCATAATACTTGTTATCGTTTCTATTATAGTTAGTAATTTATTTATTTCTAGAGTTATTTGACTTACCTCTCCTTTGATTTTGTTGCGTCTGAAGGTTTTCATGATGGATTTTTTGATCAGTGCAATTTCATCCTCATTGAATTCTTCATCATCTTCTTGAATGTCATCAGTTGCTTTGAAAGCGATAGATTTCTTCTTCTTATCTTCTTTTTCCTTTTTGTTAAGATGAGTTTTCTCAAAAACAATCAGATCTCCTTGTACTTCATATTAGGTTAAGTTCTTTAGATCCATGCTTTCTAGTGCAACGATCTTGGCATGCCATGGAGGAGGCAGACTTCTAGGAACTCTCTTTATGTGTTCTATGGGAGCATATTCTTTTCCTGTAGCCTTGAGTTCTCCATTGATTTTGCTCAGTCGTGCAAACATACTCTCAACAGATTCTCCTTCTTTCTTTTGGAACATTTCATATTCATAAACAAGGAGACTAACATTGGTTTCTTTTACTTTGTCAATTCCTTCATAAGTAACCTCTAATTTGTCCCACAATTCTTTAGCAGTTTTACAGCTGAAGATTTTTTTATATTCTTCCCCACTGATGGCATTGTAGAAGACATTTTTTGCCTTAGAATTTATCTGAATAATCTCCATTTGTTCATCAGTGTAGCTTTCCAGACTAGGAATAACAGGAGTTTGACTTCCTTCAGAGCTTAATGTACTTCCACTTGCTGGTTTGGTTGTGGGGATGGGAATATCATCAAGTTTGGTAACCCTCCAAACTTTCACATCATAAGACTTGATGAAGGTCTCCATTGTAATTTTCCAATGTCAGAAATGCTTTCCATTGAAATAAGGAAGTCTGATTTGAGAAGTTCCCTCTTGAAACAGTGCACCAATGGTTTGATTCTGATTTGCCATGATCTTTTACTCACTTATGGTTAGACAAAGATATTGTGAGACTAGGCTCTGCTAGCAATTGAAAGTGCAGGGGGAGGGGGTTGAATTAAATTTTCTTCCTTTTTCTTAACTTAAGCCTGTATTCAGATATTCAACTAGTATATGAGACAGTCGACTAATTAAAATAGATATATAAGTATGCAGAAAAGTAAAGTATGTAAAAGGAAAATTAAATACCGGATGTTTTTATATTGGTTCGAATTCAATGTGAATCCTAGGTCCAGTCCCCTTGGGTTGTAAGGGATATCTCTTTAAGCCTTTAATGCAGTGATGGTTACAAGAAATAGAACTTAAAACTAAACTCAGATTTTCTCTCCTTTTTTGTGTTTTTTTTTCTTTTGATACAATCCTCTCTTTCAAGTTTTTCTTCTTTTCTCTCTCTTTTTCTTTCACAGTAACTAGTCTAAAGTTTACAATGATTTTTTAAAGATGAAGAGTTTTGAAGAATAGCTTGAAATGTAGTAGGCTTGTATACCTCATGAGATATCCGGATGCCTCCTTATATTGAAGAAATGTCATCCCAAGGGATTCACTACTACAAAATAGTTTTTTAGCGGCAATTAAAATTTGCATTAGTGGTCATAATAATGGCCGTTAAAGCTTTTACCAGCCAATGAACTTTGGTCGTTGTTTCGGACGTCGGCAAAGGATTTCGCGGCTATTCAAACAAGTGCTAGTAAAACTAGGCCTAATTGCCGCTAAAACTCATTTGATTTTGTGGCAATTGGTTGCGGCAATTAAGGTAGCTGCTAAATCCAATTCAAAGTGGTTAGTTATTCTCATGCAGTGTCCATTTTTATAGTCGTTAAATCCAACTAAATTGCTGCTAAACAAAGTTATTTTAGTGGCAATTAATTGCGGTAATTAAGATGACTGCTAAATCCAATTTACAGTGGTTTGTCGTTCTCATGTAGCGCGTCCATTTTATAGTCGGTAAATGCAATTGAATTGCTACTAAAATAAATTTATTTTAGTGGCAATTAATAGTGGCAATTAAGATGACCGCTAAATCAAACTAGAAGAGTTTGTTACACTCATGAAGTGTCTATTTTTATAGCCATTAAAAACAACTAAATTGCCGCAAAAAAAATTAGTTTTAGCGATAAATAGTTGTTAAATCAAATATGAAACATTTTTTCATGCTTATGTAGCATCCATTTTTATTCCTGATAACTTTGATAAAATGTAATCTCATAAAATCAAATAACTTTATAATATTAATTCATAGAATAAAATGTAATCTTATAAAATCTGAACAACCAAAACAAAGTATTAATTTAAACAACTATAGTATCACAACTTAAAAAATAAAATATTATTTATATAAAGGATCAACCAAAAATAATGTCTTCATAGCGTTTCATGATTGTTCATCATATTGAAATATTCCATAGGCAAAATCAAACATCAAATTGTTTGACCTGAAATATCAAAATAATGTGACAAAAGATAAATTGTAATGTGTAAAAACATCATAAACAATTTTAAAGATCCAAAGTCACTTGGATCTCCTATATAGATTCTAATACCAAATTCTTATGTGTTTATATGAAAGCAAGACAGGCGAAAAGCATCATATCCAATATCAATAGTGAGCTAGGAGAAATGTTAACAAATATACTATAGATGCAATATAAAGTTTTGAAATTATTCAGACATTCCAACAGATTTGCACTAGAAGAGCTCTAAACTTGTAACAGAAACACACTAAAACAACACTATAAATGCATAAAAACAACAAAAGAATTGCACCCAAAAAGCAGCAAAACAACAATAAAGTTGATGCAACACAAGTGCCAGGCATTTAACAAAAATATCTCCCTTCTAAACTCTTAACTCTCTTTCTATTTCCTTCGAAATCATTCCAGTGAATGTTGCCATTTTCATCAAATGCAACAGCACTAGTAGTAGCACCCCAAACATTACCCAAAAGATGAAAGATCATTTTTGTGGTTATAAATGTACTATGGTTGTAAGGCTTCAGCATATACTACAAGTTTTCGCTAGGTGTTGATGATGAGGTTCGAGCAGGCAATCTTTCTGCCAACTATTCACTTATCAGATTACCAGTTAGCTCGACTCATTTTTTCAATATGTTAAGCTCTGCTATTATAGTAGAATATAAACTGTCTGAGGACTGTTACCAATATCACTATAAGGGACGTCAATACCAGACTGATAAAACCAGTAGATTTCATTGTACATATCCAAATAAGCCACATAATCAAGGTCTAGTTCAGATTTCATAAAGTCTTTTATTGTCAAGAAAAACATTCAGCTTTGTTTGTTGAAAATGGGAAAAGGCTCACAAGAAATAGGATAAGTATCTGAATTGATTTTATAGGTGGAGGAAAGACATTTGTGCTATCCTAATACATCTATGTTGCCTCCTCTATAAAATCATTTACGTCCTTATGATGTTCAGATTTCAGCTGCTCCTGAATTCTTATTTTCTGAAAGTCTATAATTTGAGGTGTAGACCTTATGGGATTAAAAGTCCTACATTTACAATCATGCAATTCACACACTGGTTGAGGTGAAAGTTTTCCATCTGCAAAGTCACTAGTAATACTGGTTCCACACTTGGTACAGACGAAACTTATTTGCATCACCACAGGCTTGCCTGTGCTGATATTTACCACTTTACCACGTACGACATAGTTGCCTTCGAAAATTATACTAATGTGATTTTGGTACCAAAAGTTGCTAAATCCCTCTCAGATAATTGAATTCAAGCCCATCATTTATTGTACACTACTACATAATTATAATATTAATGCACATAAATCATTGTAAACAAATGATGTATATGATCAGGTTTTCAAAGAAATTTTATTAATTTATACTCAAATAGTAGCAAAATAGTAGCACCAAAGGATTAAAAAGAGTAATACCATGAGAAATTGGAGTAGTTTCCGCAACACTGGGTATTCCTATTGTTTGTGGCATTTTTCCATGGCCATTATCAACATTGGGGGCCTGATAAGTTTTAACATGTTAGTTAATAAATTTTTTATATGATGATATTTCATAAAATAAAATGTCAAACTTATGTAATCGAGTTACCAGTCCACTCGAGGTTCCATTAATATTTCGAGGCACGAATTCATTAAGAGCATACTTGTGCATGAATTGTCTCATTTGGAGTAATTCGGCTTGCATATTATCTTGATTTTGTTTCATCATATTCATTTCTTCATTTTGTTATGCCTTTAATTCAATTATCTCCTGCTCTAATCGCTGTACAACTTCATTAACTGAATCCTCTTCGTTAGCCTGTCGAGAAAGAGCTACTACCCCATAGAACAGAAGGAGTTGGACCAAGTCCTAATCCACGAACATACCCACTTCTTTCATTTCCCAACACCTGAAAATATACATCGCCTTTTCAAGCAACACGATGTGAAGGTTGGTCAGTAGATCCCTCGCTAGTGCTCATCTTTTCATTTATCATGTCCTGGACAAAGAATACATATCAAATTCAGTTTGAAATCATGTATCTATTTTTAAACTTTTTTCTTATTATTTCCTAAGGTAGAAAATAAAAGAAAGGAGAAATCTTACAATTATTTTAGCAGAATGTTCATCCACTGGTCTACCATCCACACATTTTTTATGAGTTAATAAGAAAATTTCAGCTCATGTAGGCTCTATACCATTTACAGCCTAATACAATAAAGTTAATGTCATTTATGATTGACATGAAGAGTGAATTATTATAGTTTCTAATTTGAACATGTTTACCTGCTCATCCATCAAGGTAGAATACTTTTGGATGTGAGGCATCTTTTACATGGCCCTGTTATTTCTATTTGCTTGGGTGCGTCTCTATCATTGAAAAATTAAAATGATATCTCATGAATTATAAATAATAATTGAGCATTATAAAAATTCAAACACTTCTAAAAGTAGCAAATAGGAGTACATTTTTCAAGATTTGTTGATACCTTTGCTTTTTCAGAAAGCCAATAAAAGACAAGACTACTCCATTGATCCCTCGATATACGACTTGGTCTATTTTTCAGCAAAGCATCTTTAGTCTTATACTTTGGAACATAATCACCTTTTAAAGAGCACTTGTAATCCTTCCATTTCTTTCCTAGAGACTTTAAGACAAAACCTTCTCCACATTTTGGGATAGAGAACTTCTGAAAAATAAAAATCAACATTTAGAAATTAACATTATGTATAAAAGATTTAGCTAGTTCGACTCATAATAATTACATCATCTCCTCACAAAATTCAACAATTTCTTCTTTTCCTCCTTGTCAAAGTTTTTTCAATCATTCATGTGTAGAGGTGTTAATTCTGGAGTTCTTGCAATAATTCCTAAAAAGCTAGTAAGCTTTCAACCCTCTTTTCCAATAGATTGGTTATGACTATTAAATTGCACATCAATTGTCTTCCCCGGAGGAAGTTTCCAAATATCTTTTAGTAAAGTAGGTTCACGTACCTTTCTTGCCTCTGAATTACCTGAAAGGAAAAAAATTGGAAGATCATCAAATGATAAGAACATATATTGTTAAATTAATTGAGAGATGCTCTACAACTTGTTAAATGATAGTGTCATGACACGATATGAAAATTCAACAGAGCACTGATGGGTGGTGAAAATACGCTTTTATGACATCCAAAACATAGGATTATTGTGAATTTTTAAGCATATTTTGTTATTTTGATGTACGTTTTATGTTAATTTTCAGGAAAATGAAGATTCCAATGATTTATCAGACGATGGAGTGATTTGCTTGCAACTTTAACAGATCTTTAAAAAAGATGCAAATGAACAGTTTTTCACACGCCATTATGTCACCTGGAAATAATGATTTGAAGGTTGAAAAGCATGTGAGCAATGTGTAATGAAAATTAAAAGCTAGAACAGCAATTGCTTGAATTTGGGTGACAACAAAGTGGAAATTAAAGGCAACTGAAAGTTGGAAGAGCTTGTGAAAGCAAAATAGATAAAGTATGTATGAGTAATAGAGTTGTTTGATCGAAAGTCGATTGAATTCGCATGGGAAGGAACTAAAATAAATGCACTTGGGGGTGGATTGCAATGTGGGAGAAGTAAACTGGGCATTTAAATGAGAGTAGGCTGGTTAGTGGTGATCTCCAAATAAGAAGACGTCGTTGATCTGTCCGATAAAGCGGGCAATTGCTTTAAACTCGCCCAATCATGGGATAAAGCGGGAGCAGTATATGTTGAATAGGCTAATTGTCATCTTAAGTTGGATAGCAAACATGAGGTTGCTAATGTTTATATAGATGTTGCTCATATATTGGTACTAGAAGTCAAATACTAAATAGGCAGTATCGTGTTTAGAGCAGGCAGTGAACCTGTTTTTAGACATTGGAAAGCTAAATATGTCTGCAAGTTATTACAAGCAAATTGCTGAATTGTATGAGCAACAGGAAAATTTGGACCAGGCTATTAGTTACTATGAAAAGGCAGTTGATCTTTTCCAGGGTGAAGATGTAACAACTGCAAATCATTGCAAGCAGAAAGTTGCACAACCCTCTGCTCAAATAGAGAAATATCCGAGAGCGATCGAGATCTTTAAGGAGATTACACGTCACTCAGTCAATAACAACTTGTTGAAGTATGAAGTTAGAGGGAATCTTTTTAACGCTGGAGGTCTTAGTAGCTAGAATCAAAAACTGAAAAAAAAAAACAGAGTAGAAATTGTAAAAGGAAGATCTTAGTATTCTATCACATTCGTCGATGCAGAGAAACAACAGAGAAATGAAAAGACAATTGAGAAGAAGAAAAACAAGTCGTAGACGCAGAGGAACAACATAGAAAAGAAAAAAAATGAGAAGAAGAAACCAGTTGTAGATGCAGAGAAACAACAGAGAAAAGAAAAGAGAACTAAAAAGAAGAAGAAACCAGGAAGCACCAAGGTCTAAGTAATTGGAACCAGAAACTGGAAAGAAAAAAAATCTAGTAGAAATTGTAAAAGAAAAATCCTAGTAGTCTAGCACAGTCGCAGAGAAACAAAAAGAGGACTAAGGAGGAGGTGGAGGAGAAGAAGTTACCTAGAGTCGCAGAAGAAGAACGCAACCAACTTTGTCAAGGTGATGTTGTTGCAATCAACAACACGTTTGAGCGATAACAGGAGCTGGATCCAACATTTTCAGGGACACGCGAATGGAGGTCTTAGTAGACGCAGAGCATCAACAGTGAAACAAAAAGAGAACTGAGAAGAAGTTCAAACCAGGAAACATGGAGGTCTTAGTAGCTAGTATCAAAAACTGAAATAAAAATAGACTAGAAATTGTAAAAAGAAGATCCTAGTATTCTATCACAGTGGTAGACGCAGAGAAACAATAGAGAAACGAAAAGAAAATTGAGAAGAAGAAGAAATCAGTCATAGACGCAAAGAAACGAAAAGAGAACTGAGAAGAAGAAGAAACCAATTGTAGAAATAGAGAAACAATAGAGAAACGAAAAGAGAATTGAGAAGAAGAAGAAACTAGGAAGCACAGAGGTCTAAGTACGTAGCTGGAACCAAAGACTGGAAAGAAAAAAGAATTGAGTAGACATTACGAAAACAAAATCCTAGTAGTCTAGCACAGTCGCAGAGAAACAAAAAGAGAACGAAGTAGAAGAAGAAGTTACCTAGAGTCGCACAAGAAGAACTTAGCAGTCACAACTCACAGTTGTCAAAAAAGTAAAGTTGTTTTGTCAAAGTATTTAGCATTAAAACTATTAAAAAGTAGACAATACGTATTACCTGATTCCCCAATTCCATCAGTAGAACTATTTAATTCCTTTAATTGATCATTGTCATCTTGAGTTTCAGGGGGATTCTGACTATTTACCAACTGCTCAATATACGGTTGTGTTGGGTATGCAAACTCCTCCCACATCAATGGAAGACAAGAAAATAAACCTGATACCAAAAAAAAAAAAATAGTGAGGGCTTGACCCAAAGCAGACAATATCATACTAATGCGGGGTTGGGGTGAGGGTGCGCGTGGTCCCAACAAGTGGTATCAGAGCCAAGTTAGAAGCGTTGGTCGAGTTTTTTTTTGGTGACGGGGAGGCTGTTCACCGGGTTTTCTAAGCTTTGTTCGAAATCTAATTCTGACTGCACCATTGGATTCGTCACGTCGAACGGAGTCCAACGCACCAAACAACGACCTGATCGGAGTTCAAACAAGCCCAGAAATCGCAGTCAAAGTTTGGTCAACTCTGCCGGAATTTTATCAGTGACAGAGATACTATTCACTGGAGCTCTGCCGGAGAACGACAGAGAAGACGATCGAAAATACTGTTCATAACCGGAATCTGCAATAGTTTCAAAAATTACACATAGACCTCTCAAGTTTTCTGAAATTTGAGTTTGGTCCCTCAACTTTTAGGAAATGTCAAATTGGCCCCTAATCTTTCTGAAATTACAGTTTGACCTCTGATCTTTTTGAAATTGCAATTTAGTCCCCAAAGTTTTTGAAATTATTGTTCTATCCCCATAGTGGAAGTTTGGCCCCAAAGTGTCAATTCCATTTTTTTGACCGTTTCGGATGTAACGGTGAGTTCCATTTTTCAAGATCCAACCTTGTTTTGGTGAATTAAGCTATTGTAAGGTGATAATGACTACATAAGAGTCAACATCATCTTCCGGAGCCATGATTATGCTCACTGCCACTAACTACACGTTGTGGAGACTCGGATGGAAGATCTCATAAGATGTAAAGATTTATTCGATCCTATCGAATTGAAAGTTAAAAATCCTGATCCCGCCAAGGAGTCAGAATGGAAGAAATCAAACCAAAAAACTATAGGTCAAATCCGTCAATGGATTGTTCAGTGTCTTCCACCATGTTGCACAAGAGACAGACGCATATGCCCTCTGGAAGAAGTCGGAGGACATGTACCAGGCCAAGACCGCTCGGAATAAAGCCCTGTTGATGAGGCGTTTAGTCAACATGAAGCTTAAAA